>BLKR01000435.1:0-525171 GCA_011170035.1 Teleogryllus occipitalis | reverse complement strand
AATCTCCTCTATTAATCGTCATTATCAAGTTGCCTTGTGAAGAATTCTATCAAACCATTCTAAATGCTCTCAAAAATTTCTGATTGAAAAAGTTCCACAACCTACTTGTACAATCTGCAATACAATTCTATAAATAGAGCACATCCTTCTGAAATGCCCTATACCACATCGAAGAGACAAAATGCCTAGGAAATGAACATTTCAATGCAATCTTATCATCGCCCAGTTTCCAAGAACAAATGTTACAATTTTCTAAAACTATCGATATTTTCTCGGAATTATAATTGCATTCTATTACTGTACTAATCGTTCATGTCCTATGTAGTTTCTGCGATTTACAAAAAAAAACATTTTAAAACAATATGCATTTTTCAGACAAAATCGAAAACTTTTTTTAGTTTGTGGATCTTTCTTGAGTTTCATGGAATCTAACAAAACCACAGACCTCTTTCACTTGGCCGGAGATTGCATGGTTTCCTTTTAATTTCTGCGCGCATTGGGAATTCATTAGTAATATTAATTGTGAAGACAACCAAGAAATTGTAAATACTAATTTCATTAAATGACTCTTCCAGGATAATCATTAAAAATTTTTTTTTTCATTTTAATTGTAACTTAAATATCATTCCAAAAAGTTATGTATCAGTTATAAAAGTAATTGCTCAAAATCGTGAAATGTCTACAAGACGAACAAGAATTAAATAGTCTTCGTAAATTGTGAAATCAAAGTTTCTAATCCGATAATCACGCCTCGGTTGATCAAACATTAATTCGCCCTGTGTTTAAATTGGATAATAATTCGTAAAAATAAAAGGTATTTAATGTTACATTGCTGACTGGACACTGCTACTACATGCTTTAACCTACACTAAATGTACTGCGAATAATCTCCCGATGAGAATATCTTGGGATCATTAGATACTAGATTGCGTAATTCTTAACTACTGTTTTCATTACCGCTTTAAATTATGAAGGACTGCTTAAAACATTTGAATTCTCTAGTTGAATTTATAAGTAATGCTGTAAAGATATTTCTTAATGAAATGACAAAGAAAAACCTTTTCCATCTCAAAACACGTTAGAAATATTTTCGTCTAAAAATTAATAAAAAAAGGTATATCTTTGAATAAATAAAATGAAATTTACAAATATTATTTTGTCTTCATTTCTCAAAACCAATTCTAATTCAAAAGTAATATTTAGGCGCACCACGAAAATTATTAGGATCGTGCCAATTTTGCAAAAATTACTTATTTCTCAGAAATTATAAAAATTATAAAATACATTCTGAGAAAAAATTGAAGGATACGTTTAAACGTTATTCTACATTCACAGTTGAAAACTGAGTAAGTATTTGCAGATCAAAATCTCAGATTTTTAATAAGTTAAAATAATCTACAACACTTTCTACAAGCATGCTCACTTAAAAGAAGAAATAAACTTCAAAATTCATTGTTGTTTTCCCCCAGAACAATACCCAAAAAATCTTAATGAAATCGTAAAAATCCTTTTTAAACTTGAAGCAAAAGAATGTTCAATTGAGGCCATGACGAAACAGATATTGATGAATAATCTAAAGCTATTGTAAATATTGCAGCCTGTGCATTTATTCCTCAGCTTCAGGACTAATGATGTTACGAGTCGGTTGAATATAAAATCTACACCAGGTTGCAGCCAGCTTCCTAAGGATTAGATCTAGTACCTCTTTGCGCAACAACTCTTTGCGGAAAATGTGGGTGGTTCCAAATAATCCAGTGTCTTGCACTTTCCAGTCTTTTGAATGGCCTGGTAGTGTAGCCAAGTTCTTACACAACTTTTGCGAAACAAATCCCAGAGCCCCGATAACTATCGGGACTTGTGCTTTTACGCCTCACATTCAGGTGATCTCGATTTCCAAACTCTTGAATTTAAGACGACTTCCTCCTTGGTTACATTTTGATCGCACGACACAGCAACATCTACAAGTTGACGCATCTGGACGACAAATTCTGGATAACAGTAGCATTTATCATCTTGGAAAATTTTGAGACCCACTTTAACATAAGGTGATCTCAACTCAAAAAAAAGCAATCTTCTTTTCCGAATTGCGTCTGTTTATTGTTTCTATGTTGCAAAATACTTCATCGTTGCTTCTGAATTTCCAGAATTCTGTATTTTTGAGCGGACCTAGTGTTTGACGGATGATTTTTCTTTCTAATACTTAAATACACTTATACTTTCCAATTCTGCTTCTTATTGTTAATTTCTTGTTTACCACTTCTCGTTGACTTAATCTAGAAAAAATATTGTAATACTGTAGGGAACACTGCTGACTTTTTTTTATAGAAGATCATGTTTTGAGAGATACTAAAAGATTGTTTTTGGTTCCTTTAATACAGTAAATAGCTTCCTCCAATATGTAATGCATTCAATATTTTTTAATAAGCAAACAACTTTATTGAGGCTTGATTTTACATCATTCGTCCACTCAGATCTTTCAGGTGTTTGCTGAATTGCACACAAATTACACGAAGAACATTAACAGACATAGACAAGATAACAGCACAGCTGGGGAAATGGGGAAAACCCAATCGAACATCTCAAAATGATTTAGTAGCTTAGGATATTTTTTTGATGTGTGAGAAAGAGTAGAGAGGGTACCGGTTTCTTAGTCTTGAGGTTGGGGGTTCTATGAGGCCTTACTGAAAATACTAGATACCGGGGACCTTTTACATGTTAAAAAAGAAAAAATGAGGTATGGAGTACGCAGTTTAGGAAGGAGGGAATTTTTAAGTCGAAGAAGAGAGTATTGGGTGTTTGAAGAAAGGAGTATGTTACATTTTTCTGAAACGTTTTTTGTAATGAAAAAGGTTAAATATAATGTGGCAAAAGCAGCGGTAATTTGTTTGAAACCACCATCAGATGTTAAGTGCAATAATTATGATGGAAGGGAACAGTTGGAGTGGAAGAACGGCGTACGTTCATTTTAGGCATTGGAATACCTGAGGATGTTCATGTTCTGCAATTTGCAGTAAGCTCCTCCGCGTATTTTCATTGTTTTCTTGATCAACAATATAAATCTTTTTCTGAAACTACAAGGCTGTGCGCTGGAAATAAACAAGCTCAACATTGAAAAGTGTCAGAATAAAAACCAATTGGAATGCTGGAGGGGAATATTCAAACAAACGAGGAACTGTCATTATTATTCCATCAAAACAACTACAATCTCAGGTATGTGGGTTTTCTGAGCAAAACTGGTGAAAAACTGAATATAAAACTCCCCCACTTAGATGTATACATCAATTAATTACTGATTTTTATAATCTTGACAATAGCCAATCACTATTTCTGGCTGGAAACAAAAGCATTGGGGAGCCTTTTCGAAAAAGAGCAGTCTATTCGGATGCAACATCTCAGTAACTTGCTGTGTTTGAATACAACATGAATGGGAAGCCAGCGTGTCTCAAAATTCTAATACTTTTTCGATTTCTTTGAAACGTATTCGCATGTTTTAAGAGAAACTAAAAAAAGTAATATAGCTCCACATGATGAACGAGGAAACTATTTCAATCGACATCTTGCATTGAATAATAAAGAACGACGAAATGAACATTTTGAAAGCTTCCTATGACTGAGAATGACTATCGTAGAAAAACTGGATTCACATCCTTTTAATTTGCTGTGCGACCGAAAAATGGAGAGGAAAATGAGTGGTAATGGGAAATTACTACTTCCAAAAGAGGAACGTAACGTTCGCCCAAAACATTTTAGGCGATAAAAGTTCTAATTCATGAAAGAATTAGGAACATTTCTAGGAAAGGTACGGACCATCAGGGAAATTGAAATTAGGGAGTGGGAAATCAACACTGGTTGGTATGAGTGAAGCCTAGACTGGAGAAAAATAAATAAATAAGTCAATAAGCTAACAATAATAAATTTAATCAGTAATTTAAGTTAAGTTAGTAAACAGTTAAGAAAATAAGTCATAAGTCAATTGTTAAGTAATAAGTACACAAATATGTTAATCACTCTGTGTTCGACAGTGGTACCGATAACATCGTCCGCTCTGCTCGCGTGTGCGTTGTTGCGTCCTTATTTCTTCTGGTGACAATAATTTACTATCAAGTGTCATATTGGGTGATATCTCATAAAACTGTGTCTTAGTGTGCCTGCTGCCTTTGCGGGCGGCACAATCTGACACCATGACTACCGTAAACAACACCACCAACTTAACCTCAACTGCTGATAAGGCACAAACCAAATCTTACGCTGGAGCTGCTACTACTGATGTGTTCCCGACTAAGGATCAAGCTATTATCATTGAGGCGCATGAAGGGTTAACACTCAAGGACTATGTGAGTAAACTAATTACCATTATACAAGGAAGTGATATTCGTTTTGTGTCTCGTATCGCCAACAACAGGATATGTGTATTCTTAAGCTCAAAGAAACATGCTGATTATATTACAGATAAATATAAGTCTCTCACTATTAATATTGAAGTAAGTGTCAGACCCTTACTTAGCAAACACATCAGGGTTATAATATCCAATGTGTGCCCTGTGATCCCACATGATGACATAAAAAAAAGCTCTCAACCAACTTAATGTGCAAACTTCATCTAATATAACTTTTATAAGAGCTGGTATGACAGATCCTAATTTATCTCATATTTTGAGTTTTAGAAGGCAGGTGTTCATTCACCCTGATTAAATTCATAAATTACCCCCATCTATGTTAATCCAATATCAAGACACATCTTATAGATTATATTTTTCTACTGATAACATGACTTGCTTTAAATGTCATTCTGAAGGCCATATTGCTAGTCAATGTCCAAGCAAAGAGGACATTTCTAGCCCAATAGTAAATAATGGTTCAGAAGGTAATGATAGCACCTCAAAAGATAATTGTTCCCTAGATCAGTCATTAGTACAAACTTCTAATTCACCTAATATGGATTGTGATAGCTTCCCCCCTCTGAACAAGAAAAGCTGCACATCAGATTCATCACCTTGTGCTAAGCCTCCCTTGAACAAAGATACAAACTGTACAGATCAAATTCAAAAGTCACCCATGCTCCTCTCCTCAACTGACCCCATGAGTATCCCTCCTCATAAAAGAAGCTTACCAACTGAATCCTCTTCCTTATCTGAAACAACTCACACTAATACTGATAATAAAAATCAAGAAAACAACTTGAAACAACCAAAAAAGAAAAAGAAGAAGAAGAAGAACATAAACATACTAGAATCAGACCAACAAGGCAACAATCCTGGAAAAAATATGGAAGACATGCTTAGTCCAACAAAAGCTCTCATTGACAACAATCCAAGTTCTTTTCCCTTAACATACAAACAATTTCAATTATTATTAGAAAATGCCTTGGGCGCAGTTGATCCCATTGCTATAGTTAAAGATTATTCTAATGACATTCCAGCAATAATTAATATGCTTAAGGAAACTTACAAAGTATTAACAGATAGAAGCCTGAAAGGTAGATTTACTAGACTTATGAAGAAGCTGCTGAAACAGTTACCTGATTCAGACTTGTCTGAGAGTGAATCTAGTATGGACAGCACATAATAATCTTTGTATAAAATCTATGACAGACAGTAATCACTCATATCTTTACCAATAAATTGAAACTAAAATCATGAAAATTGTTCAATGGATATCACTGCCGCCTAGAAAATCTACAATTACTGTGCAACAATATTAATCCAGACATAATATGTCTGCAAGAAACCAATTTTAAATTTAATTACTCAGCTCATCTCAATAATTATCAGTGCTATTATAAAAATAGAACAAACACCGAATATGCATCTGGTGGAGTTGCCATATATGTCAAATCATCCATTCTGGCAGACAATATCCAGATCAGGTCGAACTTGGAGGCTGTTGCTGTGAAAATTACCTCACCTATATTTTTGCATATATGTATTTTATATATTCCCAACAGTCACAATCTCGAATACTCGGAACTTAATGATATCCTTCAACAACTTCCTAAACCGTTACTGATTACAGGTGATTTTAATGGTCATCATGCAGTATGGGCCTCATACAAGATTGACAAAAGGGGAATATTGCTAGAAAGTTTTGTGGAAGATTCTGATTTGGTCATTATTAACACGGGTGAGCCCACCCATATCAATCTTAGCAATGGTAAACTTGGTGTAATCGATCTATCCATTGCTTCGACTCCTTTTGCCCAAAAATGCACATGGAATGTACTGGAATACCCATACGACAGCGATCATTTTCCAATTATTATCGACATCGACATCCCTAGATTTAATAACAATTCTTTCCCACCCTTTGATAGACTGAACTTTAATAAAGCGAACTGGCCCTTGTTTCAAGAAATTATCGCTTCAGACCTGACCAACTTCCAGCTCGAGGATGATATCAATCATGCTGTTCAGGATTTTACTAATATTATCATGGAAGCTGCTCACCAAGCTATTGAAAATTATCAAATTAAATGTTACAAGAAGAGAGTTCCTTGGTGGAACGACGAATGCCGGGATGCCATTAAAGCAGCAAAACATGCCTTTAATAGGTTTAAAAAGAAAAGTTCCGAGGATAATAAGATTGCTTATAAGAGAACCAGAGCCCTTGCCAGAAGAATTGTTAAAGAATCTAAAAAACAATCATGGACTGATTATGTTTCTTCAATTAATTCAAATAACGTGTCGGAGTCTTGGAAGAAAATTAAGGCCATTCAAGGCAACAAAGTTTCCAATGACATTCAATATTTGCAATCTCATAATGGTATCATAAGTGACTCTGCCACTATTGCCAACACTCTAGCTAAGACCTTCCAAAGCAACTCTAGCTCAGCCAACTACGATGAAGAGGTTGTGAAATCAAAAAACGAAATTGAAGAAACCTATTGCAACTGTCTATACCCACCTCCAGATCGATCCGACATTCTTAACGTACCAATCACTACACAGGAATTAAATGACACAATAAATTCATCTAATAACTCAGCACCTGGACCAGATGGAGTATCAAATATCCTTATTAGAAATCTACCCACTGAAGGGAAAGAAGTCCTACTCAAGATATATAACTATATGTTCTCATGTCAAACCTTTCCTAATACATGGAAATTGGCAACTGTCATCCCCATTCCTAAACCAGGTAAAGTACGATCTAATCCCATCAATTATCGTCCAATTTCCCTAATTTGTAATCTCTGTAAGATACTTGAAAAGATTCTTGACAGAAGATTAAGATGGTTTTTAAACCGCTACAACATCATTGAGGATTATCAATTTGGTTTCAGACCCGGGTACTCCACATATTCACATCTAGTGGGTGTAGACACCTACGTTACCGAAGCCATTCGAAACAGACAGCATGTCATTGCTGTGAATCTAGACGTTCAAAAGGCCTATGACATGGTCTGGATACCCCGAACTATATGGGCTCTTAGGAACATTGGTATTGGTGGCAATATTCTTCAATTCATCAAAAATTTTACAAGTAATCGATGTATTCAGGTCCGAGTCAATAATCAGTTGTCGGATACAGTCATGCTAGAAAATGGGCTCCCGCAAGGTTCCACCCTAAGTGTAACGCTATTCTTAATAGCCATTATGGATGCTGGGCAAGGAATAAAGTCACCCACGATCATCCGCAAGTATGCAGATGACATGATAATTCTCAGTAAAGGAAAGGAACTCTCCTCTACTCAGGTCATTACTCAAGAAGCTTTAAACTCAATCCATAGCTGGTCATTAACTTCAGGATTTATTATCTCTCCCAATAAATCTGAATGCATACTGATATCTAGACGCAAGGTGTCGGGAAATTTACACCTGCAAATTGGCAACGTAGCGATAAGAAGAGTTTTTTCAACCAAAATTCTTGGTCTTGTATTCGACAGCAAACACACATGGTATCACCGTATAAAGGAGATCATCACTGATTGCAGGAGAAGAATGAACATAATAAAATGTTTGAATCATAATAACTGGGGCACAGACAAACGCACCTTGCTCCTTACATACAGAGCTATCATCCGCAGTAAAATAGACTACGGATGTATAATATATAACAAAGCTAACAAACAACTACTCAAAAAATTAGCCCCAATACATAACACTGGGCTCAGGCTATGTACCGGTTGTTTTCATACTACGCCAACCGGTAGCATTCTTATAGAAGCTTCGGAACCTAACCTCCAATTTCGTAGGGATTACTTGACAATCAAGTATCGAAGCAAAGCTTTGTCATCCAACAACAACATAATTCTTAATGACATTAACCCATTAATTAAAACTCATACTAGCCACCTGAAATCATATCCGAAAACTTTCTATGAAAATACTATGGATGTCATCAGGGACTATAAAATCCCAAGTTTCACAGTGGGAACACATAGAACTCTTAAATATCCACCATGGGTTACATCAAATCTAACTATTGATAACTTTTCCAAGGATTATCCCAACACCAACCTGACAGCTTCTGATGCGGACCCAATTCTGCAAGAAATATTTAACAAATATCAAGATCACCACGTTATTCACATCCAAGACACATCGGAAATGGACAGGCTGGGTTTATTCATCCAGTCTCCATTGAAGACCTTCCATATTAAGTTCAACATTTTTAGCAGCAAAAACAGTGCCTACAATTATGCTTTCTTAATGGCAATCGACCTCGCCAAATCCAACTGTAACAAGAAATCCATTATTCTATCTACATACATACCGAATGGCATTACAGTACCCCCTAATTATCATATGCCTTTAATTCACACCAAACTCTTTGAAGCCTGCAAAGAGACCGCTGATGCAGGTATCGCGCCGGTGGTCATTCATATTACTAGAGAAATAGAAGCCAGATCCCCGATCAGCAAGTCCACACCACCGACATTAATAATTGATCTACAGGAAAAGACAAATGACAAAATGTCGTATTCAACTGATGACTATCTGAAGCACGTTGGTAAAATAATGAAGAACAGGTGGTCAACTCTCTGGAACGATTCTAAAATTAGTAAAATACACAAGGCAATCAATGAATTCTTTTCTCTTAAAACCTATGCAAAGTTTTCTCGTCAGGAACAGGTCGCTCTTTCGCGTATTCGATCAGGGCATACTAAATTATCGCATGGTTATATATTAAATAAAAAAACAATCCCAATGTGTGATTGTTGCAACAAAATCCTGAATACTGACCACATTCTCACAGAATGTCTCAAATATAATTCCATAAGAACCAAATATTTTGATGCTGAACATTTAAACTCCATTTTAAGAAACTATCCTTTCCAACTCAAGGTAATAAACTTCTGTAAAAAAATAGGCATTATAGATTTAATTTAACGTGTATATGTTGTTATGTGTTTCCTGTCCTTATATACATACCACTACACGATTCCATATATCTGTAATATAAGTATGTAATATTTCTAAATACTGTTGTATATATTTATTTGTTGCTTCACTTGTGTAATAATGTAAAAATATTCCAAAATGTATCTCTATATGTAATGTAATATTAATGTAAAAGTCCAATAAGCATTGTAACTACTATGTAACTAATGGAGTCGCTAATAACCTCTGCTGTTGATGCGACTTAAAATAAAATTAATTAAAAATATTTACTGTTTTGTCAAAACATTTGTTGTTATTTTCCCCTTTTGTAGTCCAAATATTTGCTTTTAGAATATATTTGTTACATCCATATTTTTGTAGATACTCATTATCTATTTTAACATTAAGAATTCCAACTATAAAATCGCCAATTTAAAGCCCTCCCACAACAGGGAAACAAATTATATTACTTGTTAATTGAGAAGGATGAAAACTCACAATATGTGACATTTATTTAGCCATTGAATCGTAACCACTAAACAAAGTCTTGGCAACCGTCAGTGCCACCTGCAGTACATACATTCTAAGTAACATTCTGCCCCCCTTGAAAGGTATTCTTTCAACAAATTATTTGATATTTTAACATTTCAATATCCCAATAATAACATTATCAAAACAATTACACAATGTATGAATTAGTTACATAATATGTACTATTTTTTCTTGCAGTCTTCATCTTCTATTGGTAAAAGACAAATCTTTTTGACACTTCTGGTAAATATTCCAGTAGTTGTTTTAATAGTAACAACTCTAACTTCTCCGTCTGGTCCTGGATGAATTTTCATTACTCTACCCCTAGGCCACTGTAATGGTGGGACATTGTCCTCAATGAGAAGGACTAGGGAACCAACATTAATTCGTTGACTCGAATCGTGCCATTTTAATCTTTTCTGAAGTTCTTGGAGGTATTCTCGCTGCCACCGCTGCCAAAGTCTTTGCCTAACCTTTTGGAGGTGTTTCCAACGAGACAAACGATTATCAGGTTCAATGCTTACATTTAATTGTACAGGCTGGACTAGTGAGTCGCCAATAATGAAATGAGCGGGGGTTAAAACTTGAATGTCATTAGGATCATTTGGTAAAGGTGTAAGAGGGCGTGAATTCAGTACAGCCTCAATGTCGCATAATATGGTATACATTTCTTCATAAGTAAAAGAATGACCTTGCGTTTCTGTTAACAAATGTCTTTTGATCATCTTCACTGCAGCTTCACACAATCCTCCAAAGTGAGGCGATCGTGGAGGCATAAACTGCCATTTGATTTGCTGTCGAGCGACGGAAGATGCTATAAAATTAGATTGTTTCTCCAGGAAAGACTGTATTTCCTTTAAGGCATTTGAAGCGCCAACAAAATTCTTTCCATTATCCGAAAATATTTGTTTACACAAACCCCGATGGGCAGTGAATCTTTGAAGTGCTGCTAAAAATGCGTCTGTTGTAAGGTCAGACACAAGCTCTAGATGGACAGCTTTGGTACTGAAGCAAATTAAAACTGCAATGTAGCCTTTGCTTACGTGTATTCTTCCTCTTCTGCGACTTTCTCTGATAGAGATTGGTCCTGCATAGTCTATTCCCGTTGTAATAAATGGTCGAATCACTGAAGTGACTCTCTCTTTTGGTAGATCTCCCATGCGTACTTCTGAAACATCAGGGCTAAAACGAAAGCACTTGAGACACCGTTTGACAATCCTAGTAGCTATTCTTCTACCAGAAATAGGCCAATATTTTTGACGAACTGCGTGTAATAATTGTTCTGGTGGGCAATGTTTCAAACGTTCATGTTCTCCTTTCATGATCAGCTCTGTAATTTTATGATTTGCAGGTAGAAGAATTGGATGTTTTTCTTCTTCTGTTAGGTCAGAAAATCGGAGTCTTCCTCCCACTTTTATCAATCCATCTTGTTCATCGATAAATAAGCTGAGTGATTTTAATGCAGTTCTTTTTGGGAATCGCACTTTGTTCTTCAAGCACTGTCTTATATGATGGAAAGTCTCTAGCTGCATCAATTCGACCACTTTATTTTCGGCCTGTTGAACCTCTTCAACAGTTATTGAACCAATTGTCTTCATATTTTTATACTTGCAATTACGAATAAATCGTTGCCAAATTGCAACTGCACGACACAACTTAAAAAATGATGAGAATCTATGTAAAAGGCTGTCTGTACAGGTAACAATCAATGTCACTGTTGTTTTCAATTCTGGTAACTCGGTCTCTGCTTCTTTCGAGTATTCTGGATGTGGATTAGGAGTACTGAGCCATGGAGGTCCCTTCCACCAAAGCCTTTTGTTTTGAAGCTCTGCTGCTGCAATACCTCTAGAGAGAATATCCGCAGGATTTTCTTCTGATGAAACATGTTTCCACACAGCATGTTCTGTCATTTCTCTAATCTTCGCTACCCGATTTGCTACAAACGTCTTCAACAATCTTGTCTCGGTATTGATCCATCCCAAGACTATAGTGCTGTCACTCCATAGTCTCACTGTATCTATTTTATCCAATAAAGCTGCTTCTAATTTCTTTAGGAGTTTTGCGAGTAGAAGAGCTGCCTCTAATTCAAGTCTTGGTAATGAGACAGTCTTCAGGGGCGCCACTTTTGCCCTTGCACAAATCAGATTGGAAATGTAAACACCTTGATGTGTTCTGTAGACTGCATAAAAACAAGCACCTAATGCCTTTTCGGAAGCATCACTAAATCCGAATAAATTAAAAGTTTTTAATAAATTCCCAGGATTCACATTCCTCGGTATGTAGGTATTATTAAGTTGCTCTAGAGACGAATAGTAATCAATCCAAATCTTTAAATATTTTGGTGGTAATAACTGATCCCATTCCATCTTATCTGCCCACAATAATTGCATCAAGATCTTCCCCTTGATTAATACAGGACTGACAAGTCCAAGAGGATCATATACCTGTGCAATCCTTGAAGCAACGTCTCTTTTAGTTTCTGGGTTTTGTGTTGACAGTTTCATTTTAAACTGGAGACAGTCCTCTGTTGAATTCCAAAGCAATCCTAGGGTCTTACTAGCTTCCTCATCTAGAACCAATAAAGGTGTTTTACCTGAGTTCTTGACGTTTTGTAAAATTCTCTTGTCGTTGGATCTCCACTTGCGTAACAGCATTCCTCCGTTCTGTAAAATGGTTTGTAATTGTTGTTGTAGACAAATTACATCTTCTATCGTACTTCCACCTGTTAAACAATCATCCATATAAAAATCTTCACGGATAATCTTTGCTGCAGATGGAAATTCTTTTTCATATATATTAGCCAGTTCATTCAAACACCTCATGGCATGATAAGGCGCAGATGCTGTGCCATACGTCACTGTGTTTAATTGATATACTTTAAAATCTGAATTAGGCTCTTCTTTCCACAAAATTTGCTGATATTTTCTATCATCAGGATGTATGAGAATTTGTCTAAACATTTTCTCCACGTCAGCAGTTATGACATATTTGTGACTGCGAAATCTAATAATGATCTGAAGGAGATCTCTTTGTAAATTCGGCCCTGTCATAAGCTTATCGTTTAGAGAAGTGCCATTTGAAGTTTTTGCCGATGCGTCAAATACAATTCTGATTTTCGACGTTTTGCTCTCTGGGCGTAATACAGCTTGATGTGGTATAAAATATGAATTAGCATGTACTTGGTTTTTCTCTTTATCAACTAAAGTCATGTGTCCAAGCTTTTGATACTCATTCATGAAATCTATGTAAGCTTTTTTAAGCTCTGGTTGTCTAGAAAGCCTTCTTAACAATGATTCTAATCTTTTAACTGCGTTTTCTTTCGAATTACCTAGAGTAACTTCTTGTCTGATAGGTAAGCGAACAACAAATCTACCTGTTTCATCTCTAAAAGCAGTATTATCAAATTGTTCCTCGCATGCTTTGTCCTCTTTTGTAAAGCACTGAGTTTCTGGAAGTGTTTCATTAATCCAAAATCTCTCTATTTGTTGCGATAACTCTTCGTTAGAAACTTTCAAGCATGTAGTTGAGGATTCTCTCGTGTTTTCATTAAATTCGCCTCCAATGATCCATCCTAAGCGTGTGTTTTGTAGAGCTGGTTGACCACTGATGGAATTTCTGATTTGACCAATAACTATTTTCCAAAAAAGTCTAGCACCAATTAATAAATCAATATTTCCAGGTTTATTAAATGTGGGATCTGCTAAATGAACGCCTTTTGGAATTGTAATTTGCTCCATATCTATTTCCAGTTGAGGTAATTTCTCTGTGATACATGGTAGAATTAAAAATTCTGCATATGTTTTGAACTCACTATTCAATGAAATAAGTTTTACACGAGTGATTCTTCTCGATTCTGTTTTGGCATTATCAACTCCTATTATTTGCATACTCGCTTCACAAGTATCTAATGCTAATTTCTTGCTCAAATCTTCAGTCATCAAATTCGACTGGGATCCTGGATCTAATAATGCACGACACCTTCGTCTTTTTCCGTGAACGTCTTCAATGTAAACCAAGGCAGTCGATAGTAAAATCTGTGATGTTTTTCTTTTTGCTAAGTTCACGCTGTCTGAAATAGGTAAATCTCGACAATCACGACAATGATTTACACTCAACTTCTCTTCATTCTTTTCTGTCACTTTGCTTTCTTCTTGATGTAGCAATGTGTTGTGAGAGCGACCGCATTTTTTACATTTAGACCCCTTGCAGTATTTTGCCATATGTCCTAACTTCAAACAATTAAGACAATGTCCTTTATCTTTGAGAATTTTCCTTCTTTCTTCAATGCACTGATTTAATAACATTTCACATTTAAAAATAGGATGGTTTCCTCCACATACGTTACAAATACCTTGAGTTGTTGCCATAATAACTTTATTTCCTTGTTTTTTATCTTTCCAATTTGTCTTTAAGTTCACAGGTATGCTTCTGTTTTGTTGCAACAACATATATGCTTGCGAGCGTTCAATTAAAAACTTCAAAAATTCATCTAGAGTCGGCATATTTTCTGGTTTACTTCCTTTTACTCGTTCTTGCCAATCTTTTTGTTCCACATAATCTAAATTTTTCCTTGCTAGATGAATAATTAAAGTATCCCAATGTTGAGTCGGTTGTTTCATGGCTTTTAGCGAAGAAATATGAGTCTGGATATGAAAATGCAGCTGTCGTAAAGAGTCTGATTTCTTGTCTTTAGATATTGACGGAAACTTCAATAATTCTTCTAAGTATGTTTCAATAATCATAATTTGGTTATCATAAGTTTCTACCAGAAGATTCCATGCGCTTGTATAATTTTCCTCGGATATCTGGAATCCTTGAATTACCTTCAAAGCTTCGCCTTGAAGAACTCCAATCAAATACTGCTGTTTTTGAACATTTGTTAATCGCATATCTGTGTGAATTGTGGCTTCGAAATTATTTTTGAAAAAAATCCATTTTGAAAAGTCTCCATTAAATTCCGGTAATTTTATTTCTGGTAATCTCTGCATTTTCATATTGATTTTGTCAGAAACTGTTTGATAATGAACATCACTTACCTCTTCAGTCGGTGTCTGTTTTTCTTCTGCAGCATCAACGATTTCTTGTAATGTAGCTACAGTCTCAAAATAAGACGACTCGAAGAGTTCTCTTTCCTTTTCACACTCTTGAATAAATATTTCTGTGGCTTCATCACCTATCTCTTGTTGTTCTATTTCTTCTTGCTTGTTTTGAAATTTTTGCCAAGTTTCTTCACATATTTTTAATTTAACTTTTGCTTCTGATTTATTTGTGTCTTTATTGATGCTATTTTTCACTCTTGTTAATGTTCCCTTGATTGAAGCTCTTGATAATTTCAATTTATGTAATAGCGACATTTTTGAAGTTACTTAAATACTTTAAGTATCTAATTGCTTGAATAACTCTGACTTTGAAATAAATAACTCACACCTTACCAAATGATCTTATAAACAAAAACTACTAAATGTTTGAATGAAGCGACTCACTAACCTGATATATGCCTTTCCTTGCCCCACGTTGGGCGCCAATGTTAATTGAGAAGGATGAAAACTCACAATATGTGACATTTATTGAGCCATTGAATCGTAACCACTAAACAAAGTCTTGGCAACCGTCAGTGACACCTGCAGTACATACATTCTAAGTAACAACCTCTATTTTCTTTCTTTAGTACCTCTAACGTGTGAGAGTTATCTCATCTCTCTTATCATTTACTCAGGTCGAATAGTAATTAAGAAATCTCCTGGTTTAATTTACTTTGTATGCGGCATAGTAACTCGAACCCATCATTATTTAAACCAATCACTGGTAAATCAACCGAACTCAAGTAATGTACACTTTATTGCAAGTTTTTGGCTACATAAAATTGTTATAGAACATTTACGATTCAGCATATTTTTATGGCTGAAAATATCTATCTGTATTATATTTAATTAAATATTGCAAAGGATTTTTACTCTCTAGTAAGGAAATTGCATTACGAAGTGACATAAATAATCGTTTCTTGGGTTGTGAGAATATATGGTGGATGTTAAATTAATTAGCTTGCCATTCCCACAATACAAGTCATTAATACAAAAATGACATAAAATAACGAACGGGCGCCGCAACATACATTACGTTTTGCATAACTTGCAAAAGCGTGTTTTCAAGACCCTTTTGGTTCACTCCAAGGCATTTGACGTTTAGTTCCTTAATTCGTATTATAGCAAATAACCGCACGATTATATTTTTATTTTATAATTAATATTTTTGGGTATCTACCCTTCTGAGTACTCAGCAACATAGAATTTGAAATTTCATCCTCCTGGAAGATATTGCACTCTCGTTCGCCGTAGGTAAAATATTTTATGATTAAACGACGAAGAACATATTTATGTAATTTCCAATTGAACATGCTATGGTGAAACATGTGGATGAATAGTTGTGAGAACATGTGAGAGAACACGTGAGAATCATGCTCGGAAACCTACTGGGATTAATGCGTATTTCAAGGGGTGCAACATTGCAGGTTGAATTTGTTCCCCGCACGTTTCCCAATATGGGAAACCGGAATTTTCTACCGGAAAATGGGAGAACAGACGGGGGACATACGACGAACAGCGGGGGATGGAGTCGGCCTTTCTACTTCTAATAATTCCTTAACAACATTAGAATATTTACCCAAGAGAGGTGCCGGGCTTGTAATGCTGTAACGTGCGGATTCAAGTGGCTGGCCGTTTTAAGGTTGTTTCTGTTCAAAGCTACTTTCATTTTAAAGCAATGATTTTCTGAGCACGAAATATTCGCAGGGTCTAACGAATCATAGATGATCGTAAATAAATAAAATTCTGGATCACAGGAGCTGTGCAGAGATCTCTGTGTCGGAGAGTATTCGCCGGGTCTAACGAATCACAGATGATCGTAAATAAATAAAAGTTTGGGTCGCAGGAGTTGTACAGAGGTCTCTGTGTCGGAGAATTTTCTCCGGGTCTAAAGAATCATAGATGATCGTAAATAAATAAAATTCTGGGTTGCAGGAGTTGTGCAGAGGTCTCCGTGTGGAACAAATTTCGCCGGGTCTAACGAATCACAGATGACCGTAAATAATAAAATTCTGTGTCGCAGGGGCAGTGCGGGAGAGTGAAGTGTGTCGGAGAGTGAAGTCGCGTGAAGCCGCGTAGGCCGACTTGGTCGCCGCGCTGCAGCCGGCTGCCCCGACGCGACGGCTACCGGGGTTTCACCGTCCTTCGTCTGGCGCCGCTCGCTTGTTTGGCGTCGCCGCCTCCGCCCCGGGAGCTCGAGGGCGAGGGGCGAGCGGGAGTGGCCAGGAGCTGCTGCTTTATCGCCTCCGCCACGGACACCGCCAGCGGACGGGCGAGTAGGGGCGCGGGTGGGGCGACATGGGGTGGGTGGGCAGGCGATTAAGGGCAGGGTGCAGGAAGGGCTCGGGTGAGAGTGAGCAGGGAAGGGAGTGTGGGAACGAGATGTAGGGTCGGGGAAGAGTAGAGCCGGAGAGGGACGGAGTGTGAACGGGCGGGGCGGGAAGGGTCTGGCGGGGGGGGGGAGGGGAGGGAGGGAGGGCGGGGTGGAGAGGGAGGAAGAGTGGGCGGGGGAGGGAGCGTGCGGCCCGGCAGGGGTGGGCAGGGCGGACAGCGGCAGGCGCGCAGTGGAGGGCGAGAAGGGGTGAGCGTCGGGGCGAGGGGTTCTGGCACGGGCGGGTGGGAGAACCCAAAGGCGGGCGGGCCAAGAACCGCTTTATCGCCGCCGCCCTGGTGACCGCCCGCGGAGCGCGTGCGGAGACGGCCCGGGCGGCTGAAGGAGTAATGGAGGGCGTCTCTCGCTTCTCACCGCGCATTGTGGCCTTCGGGAGAGAAAAGAACTGCGAGAAATATCTACTGGCTCGCTCTGAAGTAACTCGCAAAAGCGAAGCAGGCGACTCCGACCATTGTAGTTCTTGGAATTCGTAGGATTCTCAAGTCAGCTGTAGGAGATCTCGAAACTTACTGTTGGTTTCCGAAGAAAAAGTCAGCTCGCTTCTCACGTCACATATGCTTTTAATAAACTACATGAGAATGCAGAGCATTCATCGGATGAGGTGGTTCCGAGCATCAACTCATGCTTCTGACCGGGAAGTCCTAGGGTTTGAGTCCCGACGGTGGCAAAATTTCCGCTAGCTAGATAGCTAAGGGAAATTCGCTAAGGGAAATAGCTAAGGGAAAATTCGCTAAGGGAAATAGTAAGGGAACGCTAAGGGAAAAAGCTAAGGGATCGCTAAGGGAAATAGCTAAGGGATCGCTAAGGGAAATAGCTAAGGGATAGCTAAGGGAAATAGCTAAGGAATAGCTAACGGAAATTCAGCCGCTGTCTGGGCGAGAATTCTAGCCGCCGACTGCTGGGTAGCTCTGGTCGGTAGTTTTCCGTGGTTTCTCCTATCTCGCCATACGATGATAGCCGAGCAGTAACCTAACCTAACAAACGGGTCACGGACCGTGCGTAATCTATCCTCTTCTTGAGGCTATCCTCACCCCTAACTTACACTTACATGCACTACACTACTACATATGTCGGGAGAGTAGTCGGGAGCTTAGAGGTTATTCCGGCTTGGGTCGTACCCCACTGGTGGCAGATACCTGATTGAGGAAAAAAACCGCTAGCCGATGGTAGGTCGGCGTCGGACCTTGCCATTCAGGGAGGAGATTCACCACCTCCCGTGGTATGACATGCACTACACGTACGATAGTAATGTCCATAGCAGTTCACGTGCCCGGAAATATAAAGTAATCAGCCAATTGAGAGCATCCCACTCCAATGAGGTTGTTACTTCAGTAAATTTTTAGAATTTTTTGGCATGAGATCTGTTGATTTTTTATGTATTGTTTCTGATATTTCATGTTAAAACGTTCAGCTTTTCACTCTAATGAAACCGTCTTCAATTCGAAAACGACGAACATGACGCAATGTTTGGCATTTAATCATGTCGAATGATGCAGTTGGACTCCAGAATAATAAGGTTTGATTACTCTATCTGATCATTGCAATACAAGAGTAATAGAAAACTAACAACTTGAAAAGGAGCATTTATTCTTTCTCTTATTCAAGTTCTTGAAACGTACAAGCAGACTGTGATCTCGAAGGAACTGAAATCTGGTAGAGCTCTTCTTTGTAGTCACAACCAACAAATCCGAACGGGATGCAATCTGGCTCTTGCCTTTTTAGAGTAGTAAGTAAAGTACTTGAAGACCTTGACCGCGGGCTGCAATCGGGGTATGTCCGGGGTGGTCAGGGCTGCTTAATTTATAAAAATGATAAATAAGTGATATGCCCAGAAAAGATATACCATGAAGTAGATAAGTAACAAAAGTTTATCATTCTCTTCTTATAAGCCATGGATCCCAATCGTACCTACAGCAATGTATATTTGCCGTATCTTCAGACGATGTCCAACAACACATGCACGGTCGTGGTTGCCAAGAGATTTACACATTCAAGCCAAAGTTACCAAGATCTAAACAGAAATACAATTTATCGAGACACGCTCGGCGTAGGTTATATCACCACAACAATCCACAATATTCGGTGCTCTATCACTAAATCGTATCCCCTTATATAGTGATGGCGATGTCATCACCAAATACTCCCCTTCCCCGGTCCTCACAGTGGCTGTGTGTGGTGCCACGCGACACTATACCATGCGCGCTGCCCAGTGCCCAATTTTACTTTCTCGCTACGGAGTAGACAGAAAGTTATGTAATGCTGCGCGAAAAATGGCGAATTTTTGGCATAGAAACTCTTATTGCTGGACCCCGGTAACGAAAAGAATAAATCCGGATGCTGAATTTAGGGGAGAAAATCTTCTAACTCGAGGTTTACCCAGAATCCATGTTTTGTGGGTCCTTGATAGCCAAAAATCGAATGACCGAAAAAGGTCTGTCTGACCGTCCGTCTGTGAACAACACTAGCGGCTAAACCATTCAGCCGATATTCTCGAACACTGATATTCGCCAGTCGATCTGACTGATGACGCGGTCCCTGGAATTTGAAATTGATATATTAAATTTTGGGGGTACTTTACTTGAAGCCCCTGGGACATTTTCAAAATTTTCAAACAAATGGCTCCATAATTTTTAATTAAATTTTGTTTTTGAATAGTGTGAAGAACGTTTAAGAGGTTGATGCAGGTCTCATGTTCCTTAAAAAGCGCTGGTTTTTCGAAAATTGAAAGAATTCAAATTTTTTCGTCGTTTTCTACAACTAAAATATTAAAGATAGAGATTTTTTCCCTTAGTGAAATCTGCTTCTAATAGATTTTGAAACTATTTTATGCATTCGGAACCATAAGTACCCGGGTAACTCCAGGTGATAGCCGGTTATTTCAATATCCGATGGCCCTCCTCAGAGTACTCGGCTTCCGAAGTCACGCGTGGGGGCATTCACTCCGGCGACAGTGTTGACGTTGTTTGGTTGGTTTGTTGTTTAGTGATTCCGGGCGCGTCAACAGCTTAGGTTATTATTCCCGTAAGTGCAGTGCATGCTTTTCCCCCTCGGTTTGATTGATTTTATCGTGTTTCCGGGCGCATCAACTGCTTTGGTCATTAGTCCGTAATTGAAGTGCATGTTTTTTCTCGCGATATGGCGGTGAACTTTCCCCGCTGGATGGCGAGATTCGGCGCCGACCTACCGTCGGCTAGTGGGGCTTCCCCCTAACCTGGACTCTCCCACCAGCGGGGCACCGCCAGCCGGGACAAGCTCTAAGCTCCCGACCGGTCCCCCGGAATATGTGGTAGTGTAGTGCATGTTAGTGTGAGTGTGTGTGTGTGGAAGGGGAGAGGATTAGACAAGGAAGAGGAAGGAAAGATCACGCGCGATCCGTGGCCCGTTTGGTAGGGTACTGCTCCGGCATTCGCCTGGTGTTGATCGGAGAAACCACGGGAAACTACCGATCAGAGCAACCGGTTGCTAGAATTCTCCCCCAGATAGTGACTGAATTCGACCTAGCTGAAAAGCTAGTGTCGCAAATCCTGCCGCCGTCGGGACTGGAACCTAGGACCTCCCGGTCACACGCACTACAGTAACATCTGTTGATGCACTGAGCCACCGCTCCCGTTGTGCGTCGTCGTGAGTTCTGCATTTCAAACAAGGACTTTTTGTTTCCGCCGCGGGAAAGGTCCAATGAGGCTGTGGTATGTGCAGCACGCAATCCAACTTGCAACGCCTGTCCGCCCGCACCGCCCTTTGAAACGCAGGACGTTCGGTCGACGCACCCTCGCGCATTCAGGAATATTCCTTGCCCCCGCGTGAGGGGGTGGGGTACGAAATGAAGGGAACATTCGAGACAGGAAACGATACCCACAGGTGGAATATTGCGAAACTAAAAGTTAAAGAAACGCACAAAAAGATCGAAGGGTATTGTCGTGAGGCTGGCTTTTGTGAAGAATTCAAAATTAAAGAGGCCGTTCACTGGAATGTTTACGAGTCTGTGGACTTTCAAGTATTACAAACCAATCGGATTCCGTTGTGTTCTTAGGTGAAGAAAAAACGGCGTTGTATGCCCAGAGACAAAGTTGGGAAATTTCACAGCCTTTCCATTGTAGTGGATGACTTCTGGTTTCGCTAGAAACAAATTATAGTGGTTAATATTTATATATTCCTATGTTTTCAGTACGTGAAGATATAAATTGAAGCGAAAAATGTATCATAATTTAATTCTAAAGGACCATATATTTTGGTTCGTTTCGTAAGCAGACAATTCGTAAGGCAGTGTTCTGAACTCGTAAACGAGCCATTCGCTCAAGGAGTGGGTGCTTATATGTAACAAAACAATTTACGTCGACAAACGTATCAGCACGAAAATTTTTTAGAAATAACGATTTCTTATGATTGTATAATTGAAAATAAATAAGCATTTAGTATCAAGCATGCATTTTTCAGAGACAATTTTACTTTGACTTTTATATTCAACATGCGCACTTCATTTTTATCAAAACAACAGTGAAGAACAGTGGTAATGCTTATTGAAGCACTATGCTCTCGAAACATTGGAATAATTTTCAAAGTTCCGTACGAAATATGAACTATACCGTTCAGATCGTGATGATAATATCATCGGGTCAAGTGCTAGGGCAGCGCAACGGATGGAGGGCGAGTTCAATTCCCAGTAACCGCAGCGTGTTCGCGTGAGCTCGGCTCGTTGTGGCCACCTTGAAATGGGGGCGCCCCGTTGAGGCGTGAGTAGGGGGAGAGCAGCCACCTGAGGTTCATCCTTCGACACCTCACTTGGCGCGTGGCTCCCCTCCGGCACCCGCCCTGGAACCAATCACGGCAGGCGGCCACTGTCGCCCGCGCACCTCCTCAAAAACAGAATTTGCACATTATGCAAAGAGCAACACCTCCGCGCGCCACCAAATATAGCAATTTAAATGCAGAATGCAGATGATATGAAAATGCGCGCGCGGGCGGGTGCGCTCGCTCATTCGATGGCGCGATTTACCGCCTCGCTTCGCGTCTGCGCCCCCTCCTTCCCTATGCCCCCTCCCGGCCCCACCGCCCCCCTCGCCCACTCGGCCACAATCATCCTCCGCTGCCTGCGCTTCCACTCTTTCCACCCTCTCCTCCTCTTCCAACTCCTCTATCCCCGTCCTCCTACGCTCTCTCTCCGCCACTCCGCCTTTCCACCCTCTCCGCCCCTCTCCACCACTTTCCTATCCATCCCCTCCGCCTCCTTCATTCCTTCCACCCTCTTCTTCCTCACTACCCTCTGCCATACCTCCGCCTCCCTCACCCCCTCCACTACAATCATCCTCCCCTCCTTGCGCCTCCACTCCTTCCGCCATCTCCTCCTCTTCCCGCTCCTCCACCCTCGTCCTCCTCCGCTGTCTCTCCGCCACTCCACCTTTCCACCCTCTCCGCCCCTCTCCACCACTTCCCTATCCATCTCCTCCATCCCTTCGCCACGCAGTGCCTCTCCTTACTCCTCCACTTTTGTCCTCCTTCTACCCTCTCCCCCACAGTCATCCTCCGCTCTCTCCGCCTCCTTCATTCCTTCCACTCTCTGCCGTACCTCCGCGTCCCTCACCCCCTCCGCCACAATCATCCTCCCGTTCTTGCGCCTACACTCCTTCCTCTCCTTCCCCTCCCCACTTCTCCCCTTCCTCCCTCCTACACCTTCTACCCTCTACGCCACCACCCACCCCCTGCCCCACAGTCACCCTCCGCTCCCTCCACCTCCACTCGTTCCGCCCTCTCCTCCTTTCCCTGCTCCTCCCACTCCGTCCTCCTCCGCCCATTCCTCCCACTCTCTCCGCTACTCCACCTTTTCACCCTCTCCTCCACTTCCCCCTCCATCCCATCCACCCCTTCGCCCCTCCCCGCCTCTCCCCACATCTCCCCTTCCGCCCTCCTACACCTTCTACCCTCTACGCCCCCTCCTCCACAGTAATCTCCGCTCCCTCGGCACTCTTCACTTTTTCCACCCTCTCCTCACTCTCCGCACTCGACCATCTCCACCACTCTCCGCCCCTCCCCCTCCGCCCTCCTCCACTCTCGCCGTCCCTTGTAATGTTACGTATACGTTTACTTGTTACTACACATACGTTCATTGATTTTGTTTGTAAACAAATTTAGAACAACTGTTCATATGTTTTAGAGTAACGATAGCAATGGAGAAGTGATGTAAAAAAAGATAGACATAGAAGTTCGTGAATGAGAGGAAGTGTCGAAATAAATAGTTTTGAAAAGGAATCTACTGATATTGTTTTAAAGAAACATGAATGATAGAAATTATACAGAACGTTCTAACGTTGAAAATCGGAGTTACTGGCAAAACGTTAGACTATAAAATTGGTGTCAGGGGTGGAACGTGAAGGTTACAATATGAAATTGGTGGAACGTGAAACGTTCAGCCTTTTCTCCTTCCGCTCTCTCCTCTCCCCCACCTCTTATCATCTCCGCCATTCCCCGCCCTTCTCCTTCTGTCCTCCTCCGCTCCCTCTACCCTCTCCTCCTCTCCCCGCTCCGTCTCCTATGTCGTCCTCCGCTCCCTTCACCCCTTTCACTCTCTCCGTGTCCCCCGATTCCTTCGATCCACCCCGCTCCATCCGTCCTCTCCATCCTCACCCATCGAGGCATCTTCCTCCGTTCCTCCCTCCGTTCTCCTTCTCTCCCCGGCTCCCTCCTCCCCACCCCTTCCCACCCCACCTCTTCCCCTCTACCTCACCGCCCTCTCCACTTCCTCTTCCCCTCTACCTCTCCGCCCTCTCCACTCCGTTAGTCCCCGCTCATGCATGGGAATGCTCGCGCCGGGCGCCGGGTTTTCCGCCTGGAAATTGGCTGCTCCGCTAACAAAGGCGCCGCGCCGCGCGCATGGCGGGGTTTTCCTGCGCCTTAAGACAAGGGCGGCGCTCGCCACGCCTTTCCACGCGCGGGGGGGAGGGCTGAGGTCATTTCCATCATCGTCACACTATACACGCACGGACGCTGTGGGCTGCGAATAGAAACTGCAAATGAAGCAACCAAATTTTGTGATTTCATGTACAAAGTTAAAACCGTGCATCATTTGATGTCCCAAAAATGTAACCTCTTAGAACGTAACCCAAACGGATAAAAATTAAATTTGTGTCTGTTTATCGCAGCTTCTTAATAAATTGCATAGTTTAGCAAACACAAGCAAGATTTATTTTAATGGTCTAACATATTATCTCTTTTATTGCAGGTATGAGTTTTTCCGTGCCTCTGTGGACCCTCTGTCAACGTACCTAACCCGTCAAAGGTAAACAAGTTTGTTTCCACTTTATTACTTCTCAAGATCTGTAATACAAAGAATTCACAAAGATGCATCCTAAAATCGGTAGATATTAATTCACATAAAAATTCCGCTGTAAAGTGTTCTGGTTCATGAAAATGTCAGTCATGTCCGTTGGTAAATTCAAGTTTTGTTCATGGAAAGCATTTAATAATATCTCAAAATTGAATTTTATATACAATTAATCCACTGCAAACGTTTATATAATTTAGGTAATGGCAAAGAAAAAGATTGTCCAACTATTGAATCACATATTGGAGAGATCTCTTCTAAATTATTTTATCAGACTTCGGGGCCGAGGGAGCGCGACTGGGCGCAGAGATTTCTTTGAAAGGCGCAGAAGTTAACAGCCGCGGCAACGCACATTCCGCTTTCGTGCGTCCGCGGGAGATGAATGGCGGCAGGCAGAATATGGCGGCGTTTGCATTCCTCCGGTTCTTAAAAGGCAAAGCGCGCGTTATTGCAGAGCCCCCGGCTTTGTAAAGCCCGCAGCTCTTTCCTCTATTGTGAATACTTCTACTAATGACGGGCGAGTAAAAGGAACTTTCCGCGAACTGCTGCGGATTTTCTCCTGAGAGTGTTTGGAAAGCTGGCGTTAAATAATCTCCCGCAGCTGGTTGCTTGCTGTCTACGCAAAAGTCTACATTGTGCGCTGAATCTTAACGTATCTCAAACACAAAAGGTTGTTTTTATGGTAGTGACAAATAAAATAGACATTTTATAGAGCATGTATGTATTAATTATTATAAATTTAAATTTAAAATTATGTAACCTTACAAACACGACCGGCGATGTTGTGTCACCTTTCCAAATTGACTCGTGATCTAAGTTGTGAATTTAGAAGTTAATTTTCATCAAATCACTCATCGTAGATCGTGATATTATTTCATTTATTGCCTACTGTTTGGGTTCCGAGATTCGAAATATTTCGTGTTAGGACTTATAAAACAAAGAAAGAATGTGTGCATAATTTCTGTTAAATCGCCTGTTTTCCCAACAACTACCGAATGGAAAGCGAAATGTAAGTTATCATGGAAATTAAGAAATCATACGTAAAATCAACAAATACCGAACCATTTCAAAAGCATAAACATTGGGAATGTTTCGAAAGACAGTTTGTGATTTGAGCAGAAGTGTCATAGAGTAGTGCTTTTGCGATTGTATTTGGCGTCCGTCGACGCTTTGATGCGGGCGGTATGCGATCCGGGCGTGGACGTGGGCATGACCCAACCGGTGAACTTTTCCAGAGGATTCAAATGCATTCTCCGTATTGGGACCGTCGACCAACATCGACATTTCTAGGAACAGCGAGGCTGTGGCCGCTGATTAATGAAATAAAGGTGCTGCCAACGTGTCAGGATGACGTGTGGTGTCACTCAAGGTGTCAAAATTCTATTAGGACCAATAGAACAGGAGGGTCCATTGCGAATTCTCTGAATAATCGAACGTTCTCGCTACTGAAAACTTTAATATAATGTAACGTTCAAGTAATGAGGTTATACAAGTGATAAAACATTTGTGTCATGACATAGTAGAAATGTTTTACTACCATGTGAGCGCTAGTCTTTGTTCTATAAATTCAGTATTTGATAAATGGACCGTTGTGCAAATATTGTGGCGCGAGTACGATTTTCTTGAAGTTATTTTTCTTACTGCCACTGCATTCACTTCGTCCTGCCGATATGTAATTTTCTTCTCTGTTCTCTACAGAGTTATTGGAAATGAAATACTCGCTGTGAGCGCAGCTGTCACGGAATAACTTGAACGTGAAACGCGTCGCCATTGTTGTAGAAACGTGGGTCAAAGTCATTGTTGCGACAATGTTAGGAGAACTGTATTGAATAACATGTATAGAATATAGTTCTTTGAAGTGCCTGTCTTCTTTCATTGTATGAGAATATGTGACGTAAAACTGGCGGCTAGTGCCCCAAGAGACTGAAGGTTGCTCCTCCATCGAACGATGAAAATGTAATTTCCAAAATTCAAAACACGAATATGTAATAAAACTTACGCAATTCAAATCTATTAAAACTAAGTTAAATAAAAGTCAACATTGAAACACTACTTATATAATTTTAAGCGTCCGCGGAAGACATATATACCACCCGCGCACGTGGTTCTGGCGTTTGATTTCCACTGGGTACTTAAATTCGATTTCAGCACATTGTAACAAGCACTTCGACACGTTTCACACAAATAAAATTATTTTATTTCGAGATCATCATTATCCTTGTATATTTGGCAATAATGAGATATCTTGGTCACTCTTTCGCATTCACAAGAACGTTCGCAAACCGCCGGCCAGCTGCAGCCACATTGGCTTCCGCGAGACACTAAGGGGCTTTCATCCAGAACGGCCACCTTTACACAAAGAACTCATCAAACGTACGTTTTGAATCAAGAAACCTAATATCAAATGAAAACAAATTCTCCAAATATCATAAACAATGCGTTGAATATCGTCAATAATTGACTGAACTTGTGTACTTTCAATAACAAGCGAAAATCATAAAAGTACGTTGCAGCAAATCAGACGAAGACAGAATATGGGTATTCCCCTGAGATTCTCTCCATCTCCGCGCAGCGTGACTGCGCCAGTAGACTGGTTGCGCCACCAAAAAACCCCGTGTTAAATCGAAGGGCCGAAGAGTAAATCAGTAAACCTATTGATACAGCCAAGTGCGTGGTGCAATTCCTGGCAAGTTACCAGACACCGGAGAGACCGCCAGTTGGACGCTCTTTGATTTCATATACTTCGATATTGCCGCATTATCTTGAATATTGGACGTTTTAAAAGGAAAATGTATATTTCTAAGATATGAGATCTTTTTCATTTTCTGGAGGTTGTGCAGTCGTACAACCTAAGTACGAGCCGCTACTGAAATAAAATAGTTTAGATTTGTGCTACATATAACTACACGGAAAAATTCATTCGAGTTCATGCTGTTTTGACTCTTCATAGGAAATATTAAGGATACATTTTAATGGGACTGTGTTGTTTCTTAATATGTTATTAATTATGAAGGTTGGAAATTTATTTTACTTAATGCCAATTTTTATTTATTAAAGACTTATTTTTGTTGTACTCTCAAATTTACAAGTATATTTTAAAATGTCAGAAGAAATTTATTAATGATAATTAAGTTAAATGATAATGATATAAACATACATACATGATCAGATGTGATTGCGTACTGTATAATAACATAATAGTTTAATTGAATATTTATTGAAGGAAGAAAAAGTTGTATCCTGTAACCATTTTTCAGTGAAACATTCTCTTATTTTCTAAAAGGATGATTCGTTGCCACAGTCATTCAAAGATTGTATGGTATAGAAGCACGTATTAATGTTTACTCAGATATTTGTGGTTTTAGCTATCCAGTGATTCTCAAATGGTGGTAGGAGAAGTATTCAAGTCGGTAGTAGTTAAAAAACTACTTCTTTACCCGCGATTGTTTACACAGCAATTTACTCCATTCCTGAAAGAAGTTGCACTCTGCTGCGACGAATCATCAAAATTTGCCAAGTTCAGTCATCATTGTCATTACAGTGTATTAGTATACATTCAAAAAACCTTATATTAATTTAACAAATTAATTCCAGTGTTATTAACTCTGTGCATTAGATGCAATGTATTACAAACAAATAGGGATAGTAAGATATTCACTATCTACATTGTGAGAAGATTTCTTTTAATTAACTTCAAAACCCTTCTGGAGGAATACTCAATGAAGTAGGAATATCTACATCCGAAAAGGTTGGAAACCATCGACCTATCTTGCAAAACCGTAGTAATAAATTTGTGCAGTTATGATGGTCAAATATATTTATTAATAAATAATTGAATTGGTCTCCTTTATTTACACTCTTGTGAGATGGAATTCAAAAATATTAAATGTCAACAAGATAGAGGTGAGCATGAAATAAAATTAAAACAGCATAACTAAGAAGGAAATAAATGAGTCAGTGACGGTTCTAGATTTCCATTCACGTAAATTCACTAATAAAAAAATAATTTTATTAGTTTGTGGACTTTTCATGTGAAAATGTTCATACTTGTTGTGCTAAAGGAAACTGGTAGCTGACAGATAAAACATGAATCAAACATTAGTTACCTATCGTAAAATGTGTCGGTTTTTCACTATATCTTAGTATTTCTGCTACACTCCCCTACAACAAAGATATTGATGGAACCGAGTAGAAATCGAGTGGCATATTCCAAACAAGCGCGCAAATCATTCACTACAAAGACGGACACAAACCTTTGAATTTATTCTGTCTTGAACAGACCGACCACGAACTTCTGGGGGCTTGGTTCTCAAGCTCTTCCAAAGAATGATGTGAATAGTTCCATTTCTAAAACGTTCTTGCGAATTCTATCTGAATAATTCCATCTTCTTGGATCACACTTTTCTTTCCTTCCTAACCATCTCACCCCATCGGTAAACCTGTATTTCTGGAGCAACCTACAACAAATATCAGAAATGTGACTGGTTATTAATTTCCAATTGCAGTGAACAATTGTCTTCATTAAAGCTGATAACTAAGATACTCTCATAGAACAGTATTATGATCCAACTATTGAACTGTAACTATTGCGTGATCATTCCAATTGCAATTGTAATGTATTAAATCAATTTAACTTAATTCAACGTAATATTATTAATAAACAGAATATAAGTAAATGATTTATTTGTATGCATAGTGTAATTACGGAATTATTATATATCTAAGGAACAATCCAACATTTAAAGAGAAACCAATTAATTTAATAATAAAGTCCATTTATTCCGAACTTCAAATGATATCCTGTACACCATTTCCCCTCACCCTATTTTTTGTTACGCTTTCTTATTTTGAATTTCAGGTCTCCTCTCTTGAAAATGTTTTCTTTGCAAGGCTCTTTATGTAGGTAGCCTTAGTCAACTGCATTTTTCTTTAAAGTTGGTAATTTTTGGGAATTGCTAATGCGGCTTGTGCCCGACTCGTCTTCCGCCGCGTGCGTCGTCGCCGCCAACGCAATTCGAGAGGCATCTCGGTTCGGTGCCGCACCACAAGGGAGGAGTGGGGATGGGGGAAGGAGGGGAGGGGGAGGGGAGGGGAGGGGAGGGGAGGGTCGTCTTAGAAGGGCGCCGCCGCCGCCGCCTGCGCCGCCTAGCGGAGCGCGCGCACGTTACTCGCGACGGAGATCAAAGGCTGGTGACGCGCTTCCGCCCTCGCCTTCATCACTTCCGTTTCGTTGCGCGCGCAAATATTTGACCAGCGAAGGGCGCAGGGCGGGACGCGAAGGCGCAGGCGGAGGTCGCGACGGCTGCAGGGCGACGGGTCGGAGGGCACTGAAGGGCACAAGGGCAGGCAAGCTCTTACGTAAAGCGAGGACTTCAACACATGGCTCCCGAGCGGAGCCTTCTTCTTTTAAGAAATCCTCCTCTACATTTAAAGTATGATGAATGGAGCAAATACTTCATGATATGTACGCCCACTCAACTACACCGAAGTACTTAAAAGTATTTTAACTTACAAGGACAGAAAATGTCGTAATAAGAGAAGGATATTTCCAAAGCCGAGGTGTCGAGGGGGCAGGGATGGAACTTTCATTTAAACAGACACAGTATTACTATTTTTCACTTATTGATTATGTTTCATGTTTCAATCTTGATGGGAGTCTTTTCCAAAAATGATATCTAGAGTACAGGATTGTAAAAATACTTTGTTTAAATTTTAAAACTATAAGAGAGGATTTCATATAAACACTTTCAATATTAAAAGTCATGAAAATAAATAAAACTGTGAGTCTATTGAGGTACAAATGTAATGTAATCATGTGGCCAACTTATTTTAGCGTGTTCACTTCAATAGACCCGTAGATATTTTTATTCTAATGACTTAATATTGAAAGTGTTTATATGAAATGCTACCAATAGTTTTAATGTTTTAACAAGTATTTTTACAATCCTGGATCCATGATATAATTTATGAAAAAGGTTTCATTAAGGGTTCAAATTTGAAAGAAAATAAATTATTGAAAATAGTTTTAATGTGTCTCTTTTGAAAAATGTCATAATATTTTTAATAAGGACACAACTAACGACAATGAAATCCGAAAGTGAGAGTTTCCAGATAAATAGTGTTACACTTCTGTCCGTCCATAAGTCGTAATTTGTTTTATTCTACACGATGTCACATTCTATTTATATAATATTCTGCGACCCCAGAAGTTTCTACTTAATATTTATGAAACCATTTCTGTGTGATAGAAATTTCAAAATAGAAAGTAAAAAGGCATGAAGCTTTTGAATTTCTACATTGAAAAGATCCAATTGCATTGCACTAATAATTAACTCCTGTTTTGAGGGAAAGGGAGTTTTTTTTCCCTCCATTGCATGGAATGTCCGTATTATTACGTAGAGAAATAATAGTAAATAATTCACAACTTTTTTTATTTATTTATTTAATGTCGCTTTCGAACAACTGTGATGGGACATATTTTGAACTCTTCACTTGATCAATGACTACTCGAACTTTGTCACAAGCCAGTACTTTCCAAAATACATGAAAATATAGAATCAGCCAGTAGGAAGGTTAAATTTATCTATCATATTTCGTACTCATCGGAAATGACCACCATTTCTTATCCAAACAAAATCAGTGAAAAAACCTTATATGTTACTCAGACTTACTAAAGGTGATATACTGTATGACGGAGAGAGAGGTTTTTTCAGTTGTGGTAGTTTCTTTGAGTCGTGATAATGGAATATACATTTTTTTTCGTATATTTCATGACACGTCTAATATTGTTTTGCGTCAAATTGATAATTCATGTCACTGTGGTTATGAATATTAGACGATAATTTGAATAGTTTGTGATAAAATTATTGATGAAGTAAATAATTTAGCGACAGAATAAGCTAAGCAATACACATGACGACAAAGAAATTATGTATTCTTCAAATATGAACTTAACAGTGCTTAGCTACGCTGGCAACAGCTGAAGACATTTGCATCAGTCAGATGTTCATATATGAAAACGGTATTTGATGCAACCATCTGCTTCAGTATCATAATACAGCAATGAATTACTAATATCACGTTGCTGACAACTCTCGAATTCAGGTGAACTGGGAGTTCAATACGATCTACTGTAAGGATGAAAGTAAAAAGTGTGCAATCGTGACCCGTCGGGTTTGCTCAGTGATCTCAACATTATAGCTGGATGCACAACTGCAATTCTTTGGAGTGCTGAAAATCGTGACGATCGTTTTTTGTTAGGTTGCCTGCGGTGAACAACTACCTATAGAATTTCTTACGAGTTAAATGAGTTGTGTGTTGTTAATGATGCTTACAATCGTCTCTGTCAACGAAAGTTCCGAAGTATTGCGTACCAATTGGTTCTCAGATAACTAGGACAAAATAGTCCTTCGCCTTCATGGGGAATCGTCACGATTTATTTTATTTACTTTACGTCAAAAACAGTTAAAAACTGTGTATGACGTGCTATGGGGAGAATTCTGTGCACCTTTTCAAAATTCTGTGATCTCTACACTAAGCCATATACTACTTGAAGTTTGAATACAGAAAAAGCAGCTCCGATGTAATAAAATCTGTTTTCAAGGATAAATCAGCAATAAAATTTGTTCTCTTATCCATTATGTCCTTCTTCAAGGAATAATATTTCCTACCGCGACAACATGGAAACGATAATTTGAATAACTATATTTCCCACTGAATTCTAGACGACGTGCACAGATCATGAAGTTACATTTATCTCCAGAAGCAAAACAAGGAGCCATCTCAGCATTTGCTCAATGGGTCAGGGAAACTGGACGAAATACCTGATCGAGATGGAGGTCATTGACCCGGAGGCTGCAGTGCAATACTTGGTACAGGTTGTTTACATTCATACAGTCCAAATGGTAAATAATGCATTAAATATCACTGTTAAAATCAACTTTCCTTGTGATGCTCAGAATGGTCTCTAATTGTATAGAAACAGTTATGCAGCAGAAACGATTTCACTTGGAATTTCAACTTTTCTATCGAATTTAATCGTTTAATGTCATCTGGAAAAGAGTTGTAAAATAACGTACACGTATTGTATGTGAACGTTTTGTAATGAGCTGTTGATACTGTCACCTGATGAATATGATTTCTGCGTAATACGATTTCCAACACCCAGTCAACACTAGAGCTCTCTGGGTTTGCCAGCCAACCTCTTTGGCGTGTGGAGCGGTGCTAAGCAAACCAAACCAAACGCGAGATCCCCGGAGAGCCCATAATTTCCTGGGTGTCTGTGGCGCGCTGTGTCCGGCGGGGCGCCAATTGCGTTTCGCCGCTGGCGACGGGGCGTTGCCCTTCCCGAAAAGGGCGCCCTGCGCTGAATGTAGAAGCAGACGCGTCCTCGGACTGGACAGAGCGGGAAATTGTGGAGCAGGGCGGAACGGAGAGACAAAAAGGTGTAGGAGTGTGGAGCGCGGTGGAGCAGAGAGGGATGGAGGTGGGCTGGGCGGGGCTGGGCGGGGCTGGGCGGGGCTGGGCGGGGCTGGGCGGGGCTGGGCGGGGCTGGGCGGGGATGGGCGGGGATGGGCGGGGATGGGCGGGGATGGGCGGGGCTGGGCGGGGCAGTCTGGCATGCGGATTGAGGTGTGGTAGGGTGAGCCCGGTTGGGCGCGGGGGGGGGGAGCGCTGGTGCGGTAGTGTTAGACGAGGCGTAGGGGAAGCAAGGTGAGTGGGGTAAGGTGAGGTGGTATCGGATGGTCGGATCGGCTGCTGACATCAAATGATGGCACTGCAGTGACTCGGGTTGCTAAGTTTTAAGGTTCGAATCTCGACGATTTTTCACACTCGTTAGATAATTAGGACGAATTCAACCGCTGTCTTCTAGCGGCCGGCAATTCTAATCGGTAGTTTGTGCTGGTTCCTCCGCTCATTACCAGGCTAAGGCGGAAGTCGTACCGTAATAAACGGGTTACGGACCACGCGCGATCTTTACTTCCTCTTCCTTGTCCTATCCCCACCCTTTACTTACTCACACAAATTTACAAGCAATACACTACCACACACGTCGGGAGGCAAGTGGGGTCATGTAGGTCGGTGGCGCCGTATAGGATGGCGCCGGATCTCACCATCCTACGGGGGAAGAACACCGTTACATCCCGTGAAACAAACCTGCACTACACTAGTGTGACTAATCTTAACAGTTAAGCCTCCAGGAACATCATTCAATCAATGGGGAGTGCTGGGAAGAAAAGCTGGAAACCGCGACCATGCCTAAGGTTTGTATATCTCTTGACTTGATATGCTTAATAATTACACTGGATAGAAGTTAATGTATATAAATTATGTTTACATATTCAGATACTAAATAGGAATTTGACAACAAAATATTTGTCAACAATGTTTGACTCATATTTTAAAGAAATATTTATGGGATTTAAGACCAGTTCGTCGCCTATCCTTCTAACAATCATTCTTTTGCAAGCGCTACATTAATCTAGACAAGTATTGCATACTTCATAAGAGTAACCAGTGAGAAAATTGAAAACCTTCTGCAGTATAATGGAATTCCAAAAAAAATATTGTTTTCTTTTCATTTAGTTTTAGTAATGAATCAGTTTTAAAGTAACATTACAACGGCTCATTACAAACATTGCTCATTACAACGGCTCCAGTAGAAAATATAATAATTTTCTTGTGATACGTTCGGAGAGAAATACATTTTGGTCATGTGCCTCTGAAGAAGCAAAGCTGCGGAGCCAAGCATTCTCTGTATTCCTCTGCACAAGCAATACACGCCCCCTCCCTTCTTGCCGATTCCATTGCGCCCCCTCTGTCCCCCTCGCCCCCTCCCCCTCCACAAGCCCCGCGCGCCGGAGCTGGCCGCGCGAAGACAGGGTTGCCCCCTGTCCGAGATAAATTAATTACGGATATAAATCTGGCGCCCATATTGCCCTGACTAATGATATAGTGCACGCCCGGCCTCGCGTCCCGCCCCTCCCCCTGCGTCGCCTCGCTCGCCGGCGCGTGTCGCGCGTCACTTCCCTTGAGCTACTCCTCTCACGCCACGCCCCCCGCCCCCGCCGCCGTCGCCACCCGGCCCCGCCCCCTCTCCACCTCAGCTCCGCCTCAGTCCCGATCCACCGCCGTCCCCCTCGTCCGCCCGATCTGCTTCCCCGCTGCCCGTTCCGCCCCACCCCACCCCGCCTCGCCTCTCCCCTCCCTCCTCGCTTCACCTCACCCTTCACCATATTGCCTCTCTCCGTCTGTCTCCGCCTCTCCCCGCCTCGCCTTGCTCAGCCGCGATCCGCCCCGCTTTCCCCCATGTCAGACCCGATCCGCGTTCCCCGCTGCCCGTCCGCCCCACCCCGCGTCGCCTCGCCTCTCCCCTCCCTCCTCGCTTCACCTCGCCCCTTCACCATACTGCCCGCTCCGCCTCTCTCCGCCTGTCTCCGCCTCTCCCCGCCTCGCCCCACCTCGCTCTACTCAACGCCGATCCGCCCCGCCTTCCCGCACGTCAGCCCCGATCCACGTTGCCCACTGTCCGTTCCACCCCATTCCGCTCCGCTCGGCTCCGTCCCACCCCCGCCTCTCCTCGCCTCTTCCCCATACTTCCCGCTCCGCCTCGCCCCACCTTGCTCCGCTCAGCCCCCGATCCGCTGTCTCCGCCTCTCCCCACTCTCGCCCGACCTCGCTCCGCTCAGCCCCGATCCGCCCCGCCTTCCCCACTCCGTCCCGTTCGGCCTCTCCTCTCCCCGCCTCACCCCGCCACTCTCCACCCCGCACCCCTTCTCCTCCCTTTCTGCCTCGCGGTACCTACTTCCCCATCCTCCTCGCTCCACCCCACCCCTTCCGCTCCGCCCCCGACGTCCCATTTCGCCCCACCCCTCTCCGCTCCTCCCGGAATCTCTGAATCTTCCTCTGCTCCGTCCCAATCTTCGTCTCTGGGTACACTGCCCTCAAAATCCTCCTCCTTTGTTCCTCCTAGTCCTATCCCGTCCCTTCGCGAACCTCACTACCCCGCCTCGCCTCACCTCTCCTCCGCCACTCCCCGCCTCTGACCTCTCTGGCACTCCTCACCCCTCCGCTCGCCCTCACCGCCCCACCACGTTCCGCCCCGCCAGATCCTCCCAGTCCTTTTCTGCTCCGTCCCGTTCTTGGTCTCTAGGGGCTCTGCCTTCGCAATCCTCGCCCTCTGTTCCTCCTAGCCCCACCCCGTCCACTCCCGACCCTCCCGCCCGTCCCTTCTCTGGCCCGCCCTCGCCGTCCCAACACACAGCCCCGCCCTCCGGCGAGCGGTGACAACTCAACCCTTCAGCCCTTCGCCATGACGCTCCGTGCGAGGAGGGCGTTTTTGCATGGCGCCCCGCGAAGGGCGTTCCCCGGGCGGTGCCAAAGCCACAGTCCGGGATTTGTGGCGCCCTCCCCGGCGAGTTCATCAGGCGCGCGGGGGGACGCCGCTGGCTATCAGTGCCCGGGGCGAAGGAGATTGCGTTACACGTTCGCGTATGAATTTGGTTACGCTTCTTTGGCGTTACTAGTGGCCGTATGATTACGGATTAGGCTTTCGTAATGCCATCTAGGAAATAAAGACGTAATTACGAGGGTGACGAACGATTTTAGAACTTGCAGCGTAAGTGTCTTTTAGAGTGGAGAGTATTTTACATGGCCCATATCAGGGGCATGGAACACTCTGCTTTAATTCCGTCTTGATTAAAGACTTACCAAGAATGTTTCTGATATAAATAGATTATTCGATCAATTTGCATTTCCACTTTATGTATAGGTGTTAATGGATGTAACATTTTATTTACCCTGAATCACAAGCGGAAGTACGTACGTTGTCATTGAATGAGATAAACGTAATAATTTGATTTGTGATGTTCGACAATTCAAGGTAATTTTCTTTCCATTTCTGATGTGTTTTGTACCTTTATTATTGTTTATTTGTGATTAGTGTTTTGCTGGAATTTTCCATAATTTTGGCGAAGGACAAAAACCTAATGCTTGATTGACGTGAAATCAGCTTTAAAAAAATAAGACGACTGGCATCTTACTACATAAACGATGCTTTACGCTCCATGGCAGTCCAAATGATTACACCCCACAAGGAACAAAATTTAGAGTTGAATAATTAAACCTATTACATTACTAAAGAAGATCATACTTTCTAAATTAGAAAGAAAATGCAGATCGATTTCAGAAAATTCATTTAAGTTAGTACGGTTTACATAATTCATAATTTTTATCCCTTTTAAAGAATTATTTCTCTGTTCTGTAAGTCGACTATTTCATTGAACCATAAGAAAGTTATTTAAATATTTAAACATGAACCTGTGGTTGTATTTTCGTAATCTAATGAAGCGTTCATTCATTGCGGTCTTCAAGCGACCAAAATATCTTTCAACGTAAGGCGAACTTTTAACCAACACAAGGCGCGAGTAAATATCTAGTAGCATTTGCATGTCGTGATTTGCCAATTTTAATTCTCTCGTATCAGCAATTGAGCCAGCAGACCTTTCGCAGGTAGCGTTAGTCCCGAACCGTGTGTTCGCGTCGTTTAACGCTAAAATCCGCCTATCCAGCCCAATCTTACGTCCTGAATTTTCTCGTATCTGACAGTGTTGGTTCTCCGTAGCCGTAATTGGCGTGCTACCTGCCTTCAGCCACGCGACCCTCCGCGTCTGCGGTCTATGGTGCCATTGCGGAGAACGATACGCTTATGCGAGGTGGTTAGGGACATGGAAATTACTACCCCGTAAACGACCTCCCAGTTATTATTACGCCGTTGTTGTATCTTATTATGTAGTTTCCACATTGGCTTCTGTTACCTATAGAGAAAATTGACCGTGTACCCCAAGTTCTAATTACTTCGAAAATTTGTTTAGCAACGAGCATCATTTGCTGAACATCATAGTGCGTTAAATATTTGAATGCACCTGTATTAATCTCATTGGTTTTTAAAATTTTTAGTTAAAAGTATAAGATTTCTGTTTGAAGAAATTCATTTATTCTCATGGTCTTACTCTTGAGATCTCGCACATCAGAAAATGACATTCTTTGTTTTACTTAAAGGTGGTTATCATTGGCAGCAGTTTTCCTTATAGCGTATAATAACTACGTATCTCAACTTCAAATACCATTTGTGATAATTTAAAATGTGTATAATAATTTCAGTCTAGAAAACTTACGAAGAGAAGTGGTGAAAATAAATATTTAATGGGGACAAAAAAGAACGTAATGTTGATTTTCTTTCTGTACCTCTCTAGGGCGTCAGTATTAATGGAGACTAATAACTTCCGCATTTTCTTTATTCATCTTTTCTCTCTTATGGGCCATTGTAATATCATTTAAATATCAACATTACAAAAATATTTTGCTGATAAATAAATAAACAAACATATAAATAAATAAATAAATAACAGTAGACAATACAAAAGTTGAAAATGATGTAGTGTAGGTGATATTTGCAAATGTAATTAGTTAAACTATCCTAGTAGGATAATGGATCACGGGATCGGTCAATTAATGAATTACACTAGTTTGCCAACGTTTCGGAATATTTTATTCTTTCATCAGGGCTTACTAATACATATACTGGTCATTACTAAGTAAGTCCTGTCATTAGGGTCATTAGTAAGCCCTGATGAAGGAATAAAATATTCCAAAACGTTGGCAAACTAGTGTAATTCATTAATTGACCGATCCCGTGATCCATTATCCTACTACTTATTAACGGTCGTGATTTATACAATGGTAAACTATCCTATATTGATGGTTTAATTTTAGCACTGCGTATCTGAAATGTTGTGACGTATTTGGAAGAGAAATGTGGTTGCAAATTTCATATTATTAGGTAATAAAAATGTAAACAACTTTCACCCTTTTAACAAATTTACAATTAATTTCTGAGATACATGTCGTAAGAATTTGATAGAAGATTTTTTATCTTTTTGGGGTGACATCCAGGAGTGGCCAAATTTTTTAGATACGTATCGATAAACGTATCCATAGATATGTACAATAATTGTCACGTACACCTTTACCAGTGTAAGCAATCGGATCAAAGCAATCAAGATAGAAAATTGCGAATCATTACTCCAATGCTTTATACTTTTCTTCTAACAAGGATGATATTAGTTAAGTAAATTTAATTTAATGCCTTATTTTACGTGGTGGGACGGGCCATCAGACCAGCTCTTCCGCCTAACCACGCAAATTTCGCTACGCTCCTTTCACCACCTAGCGGAGAAAGGAGGTATTATCTTGGGCGACGAAACAGGCGGATCTCAATTTCGCCCAGAGGCTTCTTTTAGGCTTGAGTATCTTTTACGTGCCGACCTGGATGGCCGAGGTGGCTAAGAGCGAGTACCGACTCAGCGCTTCGATCCGAAGGGTCGCGGGTTCGAGTCCCGCCTTGGACATGGCTGTTTGTCCCTTGACTTTGTATGTATGTGTTGTCGCGGAGGGCCTCGCGTTCTGCTGACCCCAGATCAGAGGAGCCCGCAAGTGTGTTGGTGTCTAGTGTATGGTCAAATATGCGTCCCATCGGGGCGTAAAGGGTAACCGGCTGTCGGCTAGATAAAAGCCCTAGATAAAAAAAATATTTTACGTGCAGTAAATCTACTACATGGGACAGCTGGCTTTACTTCCCCTCAGAAGGAAGGATTTTTTTCGCCCTTAAAAATCCACGGCTTCGATCGGGTTTGAACCCGCAAACTTGGGTATAACAGTCCGGTACGCTGACCATTATACCACCGAATCTGAAAATTAGTTATAGTTTATAATGATACGTTTTAAAACAATGGAGAAAATACCATTACTAATGGAAAATGTGTTCGATATATTGTTTTCTATTCCCATCTTCCAGGAAGTTGGTGAAACTGTCCCAAGCACATCATTAAAATTGAACCATAAGGAATGGGCAATAACCCGGCGATATAGATAGGCCATTCGTTCCGCCAGAGAATAGCTGCGCAATGGAGAAAGTTGCCCGCCCTCCACGAAGTGAATTGCCAGCTGGCCGCCATCCGTTCGGTGGAAGCTTCTGCAGTTCGCGCATGCGCCCTCGGGAGCGCCCAACTGGGGATCATTTCATGCGCGGCGAGCGGCCTTACGGATGATTTTACCGACTCATTTGGAAATAACTGCAGTTCTCCATGCGCCGTGTGGGCCTCGTCGTCTCGGGTAACTTCCTTTGAGGCGCAGTTTCGACTGTAATGCGATCATTTGGAGCGGAAACTGCTTCATGTACTACTTGCCCCGCCTCGCCCCGAGCCGTTCGCGTCTCTCTTACGCCCTTCTCCTCCCCCTCGAAGGGTGGGGACGGCCCCCTCCCAGCCTAAGGGCGGTCTGTGCACCGAGCGTTAACACTGGTACAAGCTCCGGACGAGTCAAATGACTCATTTCGCTACTTTAGTATTGTATTAATTATAAAGGGAAGACAAACCCAACATTTCTGAAATTCTCGAAGGTTCCAGGCTTTTCCTATTTACTATTATTTATCCACTAGTTACAATCAACACTGCCTGTTCTGTGTTCTAAAGATTATTTTTGTTGCATATCAGTCATCTCTTTATATCCAGAGAATAGATGAATAGTTACCAAACTTGGCCTAACAGTCCCCTGTTGAAATTTTACAATTTCGTAATTCTATGAGAAGTATTTCGATACTCGCAATCTTACATAAAAGTATTCTTGTATAGAATTTTACAATTTTATTTCTATAGTGATTACATCTATTCAGATGTCACGGGAGGAAACATTGAAATGTCGAAAATAAGCACTTTGGACAATTTAAAGCATATTTTGCCTAATAAACTGCTTATTTATTCCGAATGGCTGAGCTGCAATAAGCACTCAAAACTTGGTTTGAATAAATACTTTCGATGCAAAAATTTGCATTGCAGAAGCAGATAAACACTCCAGAAACATCTAAATTTGTTTATTATTTACAAAAGAAATGTATATATACGCACAGAAAGAAAAATTAACACGGAAATAAAACAGCTTCCAAATTACTCAATTCGACTGATTTTTTTTATTTCTGAGTTAATTTTTCTATGGACTTGTTTCAAACGTTGTTTGATATTCGTGTCATGACACTATATTACAATATTCAAATCTTCACCCTCATATTGTTGTCTTTCAATTTATTTCGTAAATAATTATTACGCAAGAATGTTGATGATAGAGAACTTTGTGTAAGCCAAAAATCTAAAACCAGGATTTTTTTGAATTCTTTAATAAGATACTTTTAAAAAAATTTCATATAATGGATCCACTGATCCATAAATGTCAGAATTCCAAATAATTTAATTACAGAAACTGGAATAGGCATCGAATTTCTAGTCTTCATTCTTCCTCGGGATTTGAGGATTGGTGAATTTAAGGATTCAAAACTCACCCCACCCGCTGCTCGCTCGCTTTCCATAGAGGCAGGTCATCAGTGTTGAATGCGCTCTTGAACGGGATTCAGCATGTCTGTTGCGCGAATGAGCCAATTGGCGAGAGAGGCTGCACGCAGACTTGCGGTCGGCTCAAGCAGAGGCGATAGCAATAGCAATAGCAATAGCAATAGCAATAGCAATAGCTGATAGAAACAGCAATACGGCGTCTGCCGCCACTGCAAACTCTTGCCTAAGAGCCAAAGTTTTTGGCGAGACTTTTCACATTGAGAGACCACACTCTGTTCTCATTCGCCGTTCGTTCTCTCTTAAAGTGAGAGCCAGCAATCATGGATATAAGTGTATTATCTCATTAAAGAAATTATCGAGCTCATATGCGTTGTTACTTAAATATTCAGTGAATACCATGGGAGGTCTTTCACCACATAATCGCAATAATGAACTTTCCGTTGCTATTTCGAACGTTTCTATGGATCTGTACTTCTTGAGATGGCTTTAAACAATTATTTGTTGCAATTTCATTGATTTGGAGTTATGAAAGAATATTGATGAATGGACGTTAACTGAGGGCAGGAATTTTCTTACAAAGAAGACTAGAAAGACGGAATATATGAAAATGTTAATTCAAATACATATTAATATTTTTAAAATAAAATCTGTATAAAGGATATCTGATGTGTTAATTTTTACATTTGTCTTTGTTGATGTTTTCAAATTTCTGTGAGTATAATTCGGATTTTATTTTGTAATCTACGGTTTGTAAATCGCTTTATAAACATATTGTAATTCAGTCCATATTCCAAGAACGTATTAAATTGAAAATATACAAAGATCGTATTTATCTAATTGGCCTTTAAATATCAAGAAATGTGACGTTCTAATTCGTAGGGAGCAGGAAAAGTTTTTTAGCCATAAAACTGTAGGAAAAGCATGCGGATAAAAATAGACGACTTTTGAATGGGTCGCAAAGATGATTTCCAGCCTAGTGGCCCCATGAATTTTTCAAGTTTGAAGAGGCGAACTTGGCCAGCGCTGCGTTTGCCTTCTTTGCGACCGGGCGTGGGATCGGGATCGGGGCCGCGCGCGGGGGCGGGGGCGGGGCGGGGGCGGGGGTGGGGTGGGGCAATCGATACTCAATGTTGCGGTCGAGGGGAGGCGGAATCGACTCAAAAATGACAGCGGCCGCGCAGCGTGAATGATGCAGAGTCACCGCCCGCAGGGCTCGGCAAACACTGCGCGGGGGCGGGGGAGGGGAGAGGCGGGGAGTTTGCGCTGGCGGCCGCCGCGGCGCTGCAATATGAGTGGGGCGGCCGGTGACGCGGTGAGTTGGGAAAGGCGGTGTCGCAGGTGACCCCTGCGCCCCGGCGTGCATGCCGGAGGTTTCGTAAGCAGATGCGGGTGGGGGGTGGGGGGAAGGGGGCGTGGCCGCAGTGCTGGTGGCTTGGCGGCGTGGCGGCGTGGCGGCGGCGGCGCCGCCACTGTGTGCCCGGGGAACCAGATCGCCCGCTGGCGGGGGGGCGGGGGGCGGGGCGGGGCGGGCGGAGTCGCCGTGGGAGACCGCTGCACTTGCTGCGGCGCTCGTGGCGGAGGGGGCGTGTTCGGGGGTGGCTGCCCCCGGGGTCGGTTGACCGAGGAGGAGGCAACACGGCAGGGGCGGGGTGAGAGGGTGGGGGAGGGGAGCGGAACAACCGCTGGCCACCGCGCAGTGGACTCTGTGGCGTCCCCACGTTCCTACTCCCTCGCTTCACATATGCGAAGAGGAAACTTAACGCGTTTGCACGTAATCCACGTACGACGGACGGGACGTACGAATGATCTAATTAACATTTTGTCATTAGAATAATTCGTGATTCCAAAACTCAAATCTTTGCGATGGATATTGTTATTCGATCTTACATCCGTCGTCATCATTATCATCATTTCTATCGTCATATCATCACATTATTGAATTAACATAATTTGCTTAGCGAGGTTTTACATTTTATATACGTAATGTATTTTCACAGTGGTGAAACTCAGTCTGAGGTTGGTTCGCTTCTGGTCAGTAATTACGACTTGGCAAATTGCCTTTTTGCTCCTTACAGAGTTTCTTATTATTCTGAAACATTAATCGTTATTATAACTATATTCTACCGATATTATAACCGATGAGAACCCTTTGTGATTCGAATTCAGTTTGATACAATTTATTCCTTGTTCCAGTTCTCTTATAATATTAAAGAAAAAACGCATATTCAAAAAAGCGCGTATTTGTTCTGGCACATCTATTCGTGTTCTTTAACTAAAAGAAAATGCCCACAATTTTCTTTCTCACGTATTGGCTGATTGTTTCCTGGGAAACTGTTAATATTTATTTAAATAATTTTTGTTGCAAAATGTCCTAACAGTTTCGTGTCATGGCCCGAAGTTTGCCGTCCCCCAGCGCTGTCGAACCCGCTTCCTCCCTCCGCTGCCCTCCGCACCCCACCTCGCTGCCCCACGTGCACCTTTGCCTCCACCACTGATGTCTCCCTGCCGAGCGGCGCACAGTGGTACAGACAGCCAAAGCGATATAAAATCTTTGAAATGAACTACACGTTACCTTAAAATCATATATTGCCAGGTGATCCAGAATATGTTTTGTGTAAAGTTTTTACGATACTTTATGTAAAGTTTTCCAAACAGTGATGAGCCATTTTAAGTTGCGACGCATATATTTAAATTTTACTTCTAAATGAAGTCGCCTATCTTAATATCACATGTAATTTTCTGTGTGCTAAGTTACGATTATGTTTCAAAATCAATTTGTTTCCAGTAGAGTAGATAGAAAAAAAAGAGGGCGAAGGAAATGAAAAAAATCAACATCAAAAACTTTTGAACAAAAATAATAAAACATTGCAAATAATAGTCTATTCCGAAGAATTTGTTTCTAATATTTTATTTGTAGTTTTTTGGCAAAAAATCAATACTTTTTTTACTTTCTCGTATGCGTAATAAAGATGAAATGCCGGAAAAACTCGTCTCAAAAATATGCTGCAACACCAGTTAGCACGGGTTTGCTGATTTTAAAACTTTTCAATCAAAAAGTATAGACAGTGTTCTCATTCGGCGAGTGTGTAAGCCTTGAAATCTTATTTAAATTTATACCTTGTTAAAGTTACTGGATTGGCGTTGCATTTCTTTCGATCTATACCACTGTCTCTGCAGTCCTCGACGACTTCACTCCCGCCTTCTGCCTCATAGTCCCCGCCGCCCCCGCCGCCCCGCCGCCCCGCCGCCCCGCCGCCCCGCCGCCCCGCCGCCCCGCCGCCCCGCCGCCCCGCCGCCCCCGTCGCTCCCCGCCCCAGCTGCCCCTGCTTCCCCCACCCTCAGCCGCCCCCGCTGCCCCGCCGCCCCCCCCCCCCCCCCCCCCCCCCCCCCCCCCCCCCCCCCCCCCCCCCCCCCCCCCCCCCCCCCCCCCCCCCCCCCCCCCCCCCCCCCCCCCCCCCCCCCCCCCCCCCCCCCCCCCCCCCCGCCCCCGCCGCCCCCCCCCCCCCCGCCGCCCCCGCCGCCCCCGCCGCCCCCGCCGCCCCCGCCGCCCCCGCCGCCCCCGCCGACCCCGCCGACCCCGCTGCCCCCCGCTGCCCCCGCCGCCCACGCCCCCGGCCGCCCCAGTCGCCCCGCCGACCCGTCTCCCCCGCTGCCCCCGCCCCCCACCCCGCCGCCACTGCCGCCCTCACTACTACCTCCGCAACCACCACCGCCCCCGCCGCCCACAGCCGCCGACACGCAACGAGAGGTGGAATTATTGAAACGGTTCGATTCCGTGGAAACAGCAATCATTTTCCGGGGCGGAAAGCGAGCTGCGAGCGCCGTCTGGCGGCTGGCCGCCGAATTATTCAGCGGCGCCTGGAACGAGTTCGCCTGCTCCGAAGTAATTAGGGAAATTAGAAGCGTCGGCCATCTTTGCTCCATTTGGCGACGAGGGCTTGTGGCGGGGAGGGGGTGGTGCGGGAAGTCAGAGGCGATTCCGATCGCTGCGGGAACCACCAGACGAAAATATCGCTCGACTTGAATATGCGCGCGCCCTGCTGCTCATGTTTGTGAATCGTAGATTGTAATGATGTTCCGCAGTTGGTCGTGTGGATATTTCCCGAAGGTCTGGTTCTTGTCATTCATTGATGTTCTTCGGCTCTGTGGGCGACATAAATGGTTCATCAGAGAGCGTTTCTTTCCTGCGTATTTTTGAATTCTCGTTAACTTCTCGGAGTCATCATTAATGGAAATGAATTTGAAACACATCCGTTGATTCGATCTTCGGCTAAATCGTCTCAAATAAATAATTGGTCGCGGGTGAGTTGATAGTGTGCCTTCTCTTAGTTTCAACTATGGTGAGTAAAATTTATATCCGCTCTTCAAATTCCAATTTTTTTACACGTTATGACGGTTTGATGTAAATATGGTCTCTGATTCCCATATAGGGTAGTGAATGCACTTATACCACTTGTATCCGTACCCAACATGACCTACCCCCTTTGAAGTGAGTGATCAATGTTCATAATGAACAATGATCATTATAGGGTTCCTCCCATGACAATAATTGATCTCCAATTAGTTATCATCAGGTTGCATGTAATTCTGCTAAGTAGGAAATTATCCGATACCCAGCAATCTGGATCAAAGGAGCTTCTCTGAAATGGGATACTAAATTAATACGGTTACAGTTACATCTATTGGCGTGATTATGATCGTAATGATTGGACTACTGTGCCAATAGAATTGAAACCTGAACAATAGACATTTTTGGCAATGTTGGAATTTGTTGGCAGGCTTATAATTATTTGAAAAATAATAATTTATAATTTATAACCTGCTATCCTTTTCTTTTTCAGTAGTTACGATTCGTAAATAGGGCATACGTTAATTAACAAAAATTTTTATGTACACTCATTCATTTAAAAATACCAGAGATTATCTGCTATAATATGAACGCAATTATCTGTCCACAATCAGCAATGACACAAGTTATAGTTCCAGACAACTTGTTACGGAATTCTCACAAAAATACTGATAATTCGTCAGATCTTAATGAACGTATGTACTTTCACTTGTAATGGTACATAATAATGTACTGGTACTACTGAGAATAATCTATCCACATTTTTGCAAACAATTATTGCTGTCTACAGACACCAAATATACTAAATATGTTCATTTCCAAGAGGTCACAATGCGTACTTTATATTGGATACCAATTTCTTTGAAATAGTATAGGTCACTTCGAAACCCTTTTTATGTGAGAAGTGGTTGTGAAAAACGCGGGAAGACGTTTTGAGTTGATGCCAGCGAGCGCCCAAGAAATTACTTGTCAGGGGCGTCTTCGCCGTTTTGGATTATTACTTGTAAAATGCTTTCTATATTGACAAGGAGCTCTATTCTCATGCTTCATCCCCAGTAATGAAATAAACAGCATTTGATGTTATCAACTTGTAAAGACTACAAATGTTCAAAACGACGTAAATCAGTAGTGAGTCCACTAACTGTTAAGAGATTGTTATTTTACATTCACAGTTTCAAAACAAAGCAATCACGGTCGACCCGTATGCCGAGATCGCTGAGGCAGAAGTGTCGTAGTGATCTCGGACCGAAGGGTCGCGGGTTCGAGTCCCGCCTCGGGCATAGTTGTATTTGTGTTCGTCCTTCCACCCCTTCTCATCACCATTTCGTTACATCTTCATAGTTACCCTGCCGTTAACACCAATAGTAGTCGCTAATGACCTAGATGTTGATGCGACCTTAAATAACCGATTAAAAAAAATCACGAAATCGTGTTTTTTTCTTCATTGAATTGCCATTATTCTCTATGTTAGTGGATTTTGTGTAAAATTTTGAATGCACTGCGTCCCTCGCAAATGTTGAAAGGATCTCACAGTCGTCCATGTCCAGCTTCAAGTCGGCGCCCCGAAGCACAGCGAAGCAATTGGAAGCGTGGGCGTGTGCGCGCGCGAGGGCCCCGGGCGAGGGCGAGGGCGTGTTTACCGAGGCGCTAGTGAATGCGACTGGATCCAGCCCGGCGCCGGAGCCGGAGTCGGGGCGCCCCCGGGCTCCAAAGGTCGCAGATTGCGCCCGGAGCGGCGGGCAGAGGAGCGGGCGCGATGATCCCGGAGCCGCCGGAGTTATTTTCGTCGGCGCTTCCGGTCCGCCTGGCCCGATCCCTTGCGCAGCCGAGCGGCACCGACGGCGCGGGCGGCGGCGCAGCGGGGGCGCAGCGGGGGCCAGGGCCGACGAGGCAAAGGAGACGGCTAGCGGCGGAGGCGGGGTCGGAGGCGGGGTCGGAGGCGGGGTCGGAGGCGGGGTCGGAGGCGGGGTCGGAGGCGGGGTCGGAGGCGGGGTCGGAGGCGGGGTCGGAGGCGGGGTCGGAGGCGGGGTCGGAGGCGGGGTCGGAGGCGGGGTCGGAGGGGGGGGCGGAGGCGGGGTCGGAGGCGGGGCTTGAGGCGGGGTTTGAGGCGGGGTCGGAGGCGGATTGGAGGCGGGGTCGGAGGCGGGGTCTGAGGCGGGGTCTGAGGCAGGGTCTGGAGGCGGGGTCTGAGAGGTGGGGTCTGAGGCGGGTCTGAGGCGGGGTCTGAGGCGGGGTCTAAGGCGGGTTTGAGACGGGGTTTAAGGCGGGGCTTAAGGCGGGTTTGGAGGCGGAGTTTGAGGCGGAGTTTGAGGCGGAGTTTGAGGCGGAGTTTGAGGCGGAGTTTGAGGCGGAGTTTGAGGCGGAGTTTGAGGCGGAGTTTGAGGCGCAGTTTGAGGCGCAGTTTGAGGCGGGTTTGACACGGGGTTTGAGGCGGGGTTTGAGGCGGGTTTGAGGCGTGGAGAGGGGTGGGGCTGGAGGGGTGGGGCTGGAGGTGGGAGGGGCGGGAGGGGCGGAGAGGGGTGGGGCGGAGAGGGGTGAGGACGAAGAGGCCGCGGAGGGCGAGAAGGGGGTGGGCGAGGAGAGGCAGAGTGCGGCGGGGGAGGGGGGGCAGGCAGCGAGCTCCTCACGGCGCAGGTGGCTCCGAACCGAGGCAGCCGATGCGCAACGTAGCAGAACGCTTCCCAATAAGAAGGGCAGAAGGCAAACGCGCCCTTTTCGCTTTACAAGGATTTTATTTCGCCGAAGATTCATCTGTGGAAAGAAAATATTAGCTGTACATGCATGTTCCTCTCATGATTAATAAAGCTGTCTCTTCGATATCTGTGAAGACCTTTTGAAAGTTCCAGGAATGCTGTTATCAGGCAGTTTTGTTGACACATGTATTGACCGTGTATTCTTTACCTACCCGCTGACTATCTTACATGCTCACTTGCACATGTTTTCGGGCCCGAGGAGTAAAGCGGCAAAATGGTTATTTTGTTTGGAGATGCATGGTTGTTGAGTATACACTAGACCACATCACGATACTCAAGCAAACGTGCATATGCAGGGTGGAATTCGAAACAGCGAACTTTTGACGCGCAAACTGAGCAAAACAAGTTATCTAACTTTTACCAGGCATTGACACCACGTGTTTCTACTCTTCAGCATTTTCAGCACGTTAAGTGTAACATCGGCAGAGATAATAGTCTCCACTTCCCTCTTGCTCGCCTCTGCTTTATATCGGGAACCACATACTACAAATATACCGCATTTTAATACGCATTAGAAATGCCGTTCGCTAGTGTCGAGATGCATGACTGATTCACATGAAGAGGATACGATGAAACATAGGCCCAACAGTGGCCACGACGTCTCCTGTCCGCCCCTCTCCCTCACAGAAAACGCCCTGGGAGGGATGGACTCGCGCCGGCCACGCGCCCTGGCGGAAGGCGACGATAAATAACAGCCCTCGGCCCTCCACCCAGAGGCCTCCCCCTCCGCTCGAAGGCCACGGGCTCTGCGCTTGACGGCTGCCCACCCTGCTCAGCGCGGAGAAATACGGTGCCCGTGCAGGGGACGCGCTTCGACGCCGGGTGCGCGCCGCCGCGCTCCACCCCGCTCCTCGCACCCTCTACTCCCCTCCGCCTCCACCACCCGCTCCGCCCACCTCCAGCTACCCTTCGCTCCCCTCCCCGCGCCGCTCGCAGTCTCCCTACCACCAGCATCCTTCGGCTCAGACACGTTCCTACCTGATCAGACCCGCTCCGACCCGCTCCGACCCGACCCGACCCGACCCGACCCGACCCGACCCGGCCGACCGGACCCGACCTGACCCGCCCCGACCCGACCCGACCCGACCCGACCCGACCCGACCCGACCCGCTCATTGTATCCACCGTTCCCCTACACCTCCCCCTCCCCGCCCCGAGCCTCATCCAATCACCCTGCCTACAGTCTCGCCCCGCCCCACTCAGCCCCGCTCCGCCCCATTCAGTCCCGCTCCCCCAACTCCTCCTCGCTCCCCCAACCCCTTCCCGATCTTCCACTTCCAACACCAGGCGAATGCCGGAGCAGTACCCTAACAAACTGGCCACGGACCGCGCGCGATCACTCCTTCCTCTTCCTTGTCCCATCCTCTCCCCTTACACACACACACACACACTTACACTAACATGCACTATACTACCACACATGCCTGGAGACCGGTTAGGGGCTTGGAGCTTGTCCCGGCTGGAGCGGTGCCCTGCTAGTGGGAGAAACCTGGTTGGAGGAAACCACGCTAGTCGACGGTAGGTCGACGCACGATCTCGCCATTCAGTAGGGGAAGATCACGACCACTTCCTGAGGAAAAACATGAACTAGACTTACGGAAATAATGACCTTAGCAGTTGACGCGCTCGGTATTACCTGTCAATCAATTAATCATTGCCCTTTAATCTCACATTTTGCACCTTTTTATCTCCTGTGGGGGTGGGGATATCTATAGGTGTAGCAGAGATACTAATTGTGACGAAAGACCCGTCGTGGAAAAATTGGTTACTTCAATTATACCTCTCGTTAATGTTGGTTGATGAATAATTCTTTTTTATTCATATAATGACAAGAATGCATTTCTTTTTTTTTTAATTTGTAAGTTATTTATCAAAAGAAAAATGGCTGTAAGAAAATCTTAATGGATAAAAGCCTTTACCAGTTATCAGTTACGTTATCAGTTACGCAAATAACTCGTTAGGAATGTTATAACATGCTCCTAATTCGTGAGACAACAGATTCGCCAGTGAGGGCGTCCTTCACAGTGACACGCGCGTAGCATTTAACTGTTAACGAGCGTAGCCCTCGCTAGCAGTCCAGAGATCACTGGGTGTCTAGCGAAGGAACAAGTGCGTGCCGCGCAGAGCCCCGGGGCCCGCGGCTGGCGCCTGCAGCGGGCGTTGCCCAAATCCGCACCGAGAGGAAAGAGGCGGGCGGGGGGCGGGGCGGGGGCGGGGCAAGCGGTTGCCTGTAAGAGGATTACGCCGCTTGCGGAGACGTCGCTGATGCGCCGCTGTTTGTAAAATGTAGCAGCTATTAACAAATTGAGTTACATTTTAATCTCGTCGTGCGTTCGCAAATTATTTACGCGCGAGCAACTTGCCCCGCGCGCCGGGACGTCGTGTGCAATAATGCACGAGCGTGCGTCGGGACGGCTCCGCCGCTGCGCTGCGGCGCCACCGGCTGGCCTACTAGCACCGAGGCAGAGTTGGTTTGTTTTTTTTTGTTTTTTTTTGTGTGTTTCCGGGCGCGTCAACTGCTTTGGTCATTAGTCCCGTTAGTGTAGTGCGTGTTTGTTTCTCGGGAGATGGCGGTGGTCTTCCCCAGCTGGATGGCAAGATCCGGCGCCGACCTACCGTCGGCTAGTGGGATTTCCACCTAACCAGGACTCTCCAGCCAGCGGGGCACCGCCCCAGATGGGACACGCTTTAATCTCCCGATCGGTCTTCCGGAATACGTCGTAGTGTAGTGCATGTTCGTGTAAGTGTGTGTGTAAGGGGAGAGGATAGGACAAGGAAGAAGAAGGAAAGATCGCGCGCGGTCCGTGGCCCGTTTCGTAGGGTACTGCTCCGGCATTCGCCTGGTGTTGATCGGAGAAACCACGGAAAACTACCGATGAGAGCAGCAGGCTGCTAGAATTCTCCTCCAGGCAGCGACTGAATTCGACCTAGCTGAAAACCTAGTGTCGAAAATCCTGCCGCTGTCAGGACTCGAACCTAGGATCTCCCGGTCCGAGGCGCTGCAGTGACATCAGTTGATGCTCTGAGCTACCGCTCCCGGTTGAGACAGAGTCTTTTCAAGAAAATGCGCAATAATTACGTTTTAAAAAACAATCCTTCACATGTCAATTATAATAAAAATCTTACCAAATCCTTTGATATGAACTTAGAATTTAACGATCGTGTAAAATTAATGGTCGACGCAGGTTTGGGCAGTATTTAAATACTTGTATTTGAAATACTCATTTTAAATCCATTTTATATTTGAAAAACTTAGTTTTGAGTTTTTGGACATGCATTTTAGAGATGTATTTAAATACATATTTAAAATGCATGTCCAAAAACTCAAGATACAGTTACTCAAATATAAAATGGATTTAAAACAAGTATTTAAAATGCAAGTATTTAATATTGCCCAACCCTAAGTCGACGTTAGTCCCTGAACAACGTGAGTATTATTAAAGAATTATATTGAGTTTATTGTATTTATATAATAATATAAAGCTGGGTAAAATATATTAAATTAGGTTGTGGTGTGTTTATTTACTCAAAAGAAACTTAAACCCAAAATCTTTCCCATAATAAAGTCGTCGTTTATGATCATAGAAAGTAAAAATGTCAAGTTTACTACATTCTGTAAGTATAATTTTAAAGGAATATTCATCACAGAAATGGCATAAAATAAGGAATGTTTGTTGAAAACTGAACTCACGTGCAATAGCTTTCAAAACCCAGAAATTTCTGAAAATATACTGTGAAACATAATATAATAGCCTTGTATCAAACTTTTAATTTCTGTCTTTTTTAGAACTGAGAATGTATGAATTGTCAAAAATGACACTAAAAGTAATATTTTAAACAAAAATATTAAAACGTATCCTATCCTAAAATAGTGTAATAATATAATATATTTTTATGAACAATGAAATGTTTCATCGAACCACTAGCAGAGTTTCTGCACACATTATTTTTTTTTTTCACTCTGCTCTACTGTGTGTCAGTCTGAGCTGACTCAATCACCATTAGTGCATCCGACTTCGCTGAATACTCGTCAGCAGGAATGTTGGAGTTCTCAACACATACAGCCGCTATTCCCTACGTATTTGCCTCTGAGTCACGCGCGGTGCTTTGCATCTGCCGGTGCTCGTCTCTTTGGTCTCGGCCCTAACCCATCGAAGGACTGGCGGGGAGTCTTTACTATCTTATTGCGAAGTTTACACAAGGGGTCCATCACTCCTGCTTGATTTCAAGGGAGCGAAAAAGTATCGGTATATTTAATCTCTTAGATTAACATGGAGCGGGTCAGCGAGGAGGGGGGGGAAGGGTGAGGGGCGTGGAGCGCCGTCGCCGTTTTAATTACGGATATGCGAAGCGAGCGCTGTGCGGGGCGGGGAGCGAAACAAATCTGCGGCGGCGAGCGGGGCGGGATCCTGTCCCTCCGCCCACCGGAGCGGAGTTTAAATTCGCGCTGCCTGGGTAATCAGGGCTCAAAGGGCGGCGAAGGGCCGAGGGCCGGCGACGGCGCCCGTAACTGCTGACAAATTACTGGAATTAAACGGAGCCGGCAAACACGTCCCTGCGCCCTTGAGGCCGCTGCAAAGGCCTCTCCCTGCCCTGCCCTGTTCTGCCCTGCGCCCTAAAGCCGACCTCGCCGCCCAGCCGGACGCCGGCGGCGACGCGACGTCCTAATTTCTTTAAAAGGCCATGTCTTCGCTTCGCCCGGAGCCTTAAATCCCACCAATCGTAGTAAAAGGCGGGGCTGGCGCCCGCGACCCCACCCACGCATGGAAGCAAGGCGCGGCGCGGGTGGGGCAGGGGCCGGCGAGGGGAAGCTCGTGAGATTTTTGAGGCAGGTGGGCGTTTCCCCTGCCACCCTCCAATGGCGGCCAGCAATGTGGCTCCGCGATGAGGTCTCTGTCGAGATCTCTAGGGCCGATGGTGGTTTTCGGGGAAAGCGACTACACTTGTCACATGAGACATTTGGGGAGGTATACGCTTCCACTGCCAACTTGTGATGGCAACCACTAGGGTGTCTGGCAGGCGAATGTCTCAGTTTATGTTTCTGTGACGGGAGAAACTTTTATAGGAGGTGAATCTCTTCATGTGAGACTTGTGAAGCAGGTGCAATCTTCCCCTGACACCTTGCTATGACGGCCAGGAAGTTTCCTTCCAAACGAATAAGGCATCTCATAAGGATTCTGTGACCACCACAGATTTATGTGGAAGGCGAATTCTCTTGTGAGATTTGCGTTCCTGTGTTCCTGTGTTCCTGTGAGGGAGACAAGAAGGGCTCGTGCAGGCAAAGGTCTCTGCTGATGTTTCTGTAACGGACAAAGCCTTTGTGGAAGGCAAATACACTTCCTATCACACTATTCAAGCTGGTCAGTGCTTACTCTGACAACTTGCTATTGCGACCAGGAAGTGTCCTGTCTGGTGAATGACGTGAATGTTTCTTGTCTGAGGAGTCTGGGGCCCGAGCAAGCTCCGATGAGTGGTGGATCCATTTCTCTCATTGTGTCAATTCAACGCCTCATCTTGCACTCTAGGATGGCGAGTAGGAAGGCTTCTAGCGAGCAAATGTCGTGTCTGTTGAGTTTCTGTGGTTGAAGGAGGGTTTGTGAAAGGCAAAGACACGTTTCTCTTGTGATTTTTGAGGTTGTTTGAAGACATCTCTGCCATCCAGCAATAGTCCCTCTGCATGTTTGTTGAGGTTTCTGTAGATTCATATAAGATACTGTGACCGTCCGTTTTCTTAGACTTCGAAAACGTGTCACATGCGACCTAAGAGAGCGAGGGAAAGGAGTATTTTGAACGCGCGCCAACGCGGATGAATATTAGGAATGCTAACTGGAAATTAGATCAAGAGAGACCGCCACAATAGACCGAGGGCGAGACCGGTAGTCAGATGAAAGAAAAAGTTCTTTCTGAGGTTAGCAGCTGAACTGGGCAGACGTATTGAAAACGGCACGCCAGGAATTGATATTGCAGCGGACTTCAGATTTGCAACTTTTAGAAAAACTCTTCAGGAAGATAAGAAGAGGTAAATATTCTATTATAAAGTGATTTAAACGTAATCTTAGAAGAAAGATAATAAGAGACGTTATGAATTTATAATAGGAGAATTAGGGAGAGGAGTTTTGAATAGATGGCAGTAATTAATAGTTGCATTCATTTCTCTTTCCAGTTTTTTTATTATATATATATATATATATATATATATATATATATATATATATATATATATATATATATGCTCTCTTAAAGTTTGTGCTCGTATAAAAGAGGGTGATCTCTGGATCCATTTCAACTCTGAATATCCAGTTGGTCATTAATCATAATTGGAAATTAAGTAAAATTCATATGAGAGTACGCAAGAATATAAACCTTGAACGAGACGAAGAACGCGTTTCTGGTGGGCAACTGCGTTCTCAACCCGAGGCTCCGACGCTTCAAGGCCGAAACAGCTCCGAGGGAAGGTGTAGAAGAAAGCACAGCTGACTTCCCGACGCGACCGAGAAGAGAATAAAGTAAGGTCGTACTAAATGAACTGTTTTTGTAGGGATAGGAGTAATTCATTTTAATCAGAAAGCTTATTCTGAATCCGTTACGTAGAAAGAAAGGGAGGGTAACATATTTGCCATGCTTAAAAGATAAAGAAAGTAAAAGTACATTTGTTTCCGACTTCTAATACGTGAGAACAGAATCAATCTTTTCTTTTAAAAGGATTTGAAGATCTGATATTGTAATTTAGTGATTAAGAGTCTGTGTAAGAGACGAATTATAATAGTAATCATTCTCTGGATTTTAGAGAGAGAGAGAGTTTCATTTTTGTGAAAGCAATGTTAAGTCAGAAGTACTAGTTTTGATTTTCAATGTGTTTTTCTTTCATTTTTGTATAAAGTAATATTTTAACGATTCTTAGAATTTCTGAAAGTGTGTGTGTGTTAAAAAATTGGGTTGTAAAGAAGAGTAAGAAATTGTGTATCGAGTTATTAGTGTGTGTGTGTGGGTTTTTCTTACAGACAGTCAAGAGTATTCTGTATTTGATTTTTCTGTGTGCCATTTTATGTATCTGTCACAGCAGCAAATATTTCTAGAATATACTGAATTAAGTGAAAAGTGATTCTAACTCGAGTTGTGTGTAATTTTGCATCCAATCCAAAACGATCTTCACGACCCTGTCCCCCCCTATTATTCTTTTTTTATTTATTGTGTCCACACTGGGACGTCTTACTGAGCTAGCTGACCATCTGGCGAATTGTGTTCGCCACCCCCAAGACGTCTCAGGTCGGGTGCTGGCCTTACGGCTTGTAACCGGACGTGTGGGTCGCAATACTATTATATCCTTTGTTGAAACGGAATGCCAACTCAAACTGACGCATATTGTTCAAATTGTCGGTACATTTTTAAACGAGAATGTATAAAATTAACAATGAAAGTAGTTACAAGTTGAGAGGTCTCTTCTTGAAACTACGTCTAAAATTATAATTCCTGTTTAACGTAAAGTGAATCTACCTTTAGTGGTTTCTGGTTTCAGGCAATAGACTGTTATTATAGGTTATTGCCAAGTAAGTATTACATGCGAATATTTTCAGGAAAAAGGAATGGATAATAAGCATAAATGGAGCATCTCCACGTGTTTTGTAGTGAAGAGTTCACGGAAGATTGCTATGTACACTGAAATAGGCTTTAAATTCCAAATTGACTTCAACTACAAATCATCATAGGTAAAATTTATTTAAATGTATTTAAAGAGCTTGTACAGAAAGTCAATTAACAATTAATCCTATTTTGCACCATTCTGTTTTTTGCAAACATTTGTCACTAGGCTTAAAGATACAAATTTGAGGAAACTTAGTAAGCAGAGTAAGCATGAAAATCATCTATTGTTTGAAACAAATATATTTACCAACCATATGTCTCTGTTTATCACTGCTCTAATCAATCTGTTAATGCGTGTGGAGATAAAAAAAGAAAGAATCATCAGCGAAATTCATTGCTTTCTGCTTCTATTTTGTTAATCATGCCACAGCTGTGAAGGGAAGGGTCATATTTGATATCTGTGGTAACTTATTAGTAGCCGTATTATAAACAAAACCTCAAACACGTATAGTTACTTTGGTCCTGAAAATTCTCTCCAGAGTTGAAAATATAGATCGTCGTTTGTCCCTTTACATCCCTTCCATGGATGTCGACTAATAATGAGGAACACACTAGCTTTTGCCTTTGATGCAGACATTTTGAAACGACTACCGAAAGAAACTGGAGAACGCCAAGAATCTAGATGGCGATATTCCTTTGTCACGTGTGCTTCCACAGAACTCAGTGCAATACACAAACCCGAGGTGCTAAAGCAACAGCTTGGACGTCCAATGAGACACCAGTAGGAAAGCCTCTAACGTCGACGCCTGCGTTCTCCTCGTGTATGCAATCTGCCACACAGGGCCGTCTAAAGGGGTTGCATCGCAGCGGAGAGAAGGGGACTTCAAATGCAACGCGCAGTCAAAGCGCGACCTCTGAACCGGAACGCCGAGCGTTGCGAAACCCTTGATGGGCTTTGGCGTCGAGCGGATATTCAGAGTTCTTGTCGCGTATCCATCAACGATCAGAGGTTGCTGGAAATGGAAGGCCGTTTCGATGTTCACGTACGATGAATTCGCGAAAACAAGTTCGTTTAGCATCGTTGTGTAAAAATTGCATATTTGATTATTGTTTTCAAAACTTAAAAAATTATAACAGTAAGGAAAATGTTTAATTTTTAGAAAAAATGGTGAAATATCGTGATGCAATTGCTTCGAAGTTCGTCTTTCACTGATGTCAAACCCAATTTATCAGCTAAAACACACGTTTTACTAACATTGAATTCAGGTTCTTTTTGTAAATAGCATCTGAATAGCGTGTAAGGAACTAATAAATGTGAACTTTTATCTAATTATTTATATTTTCAATTAGAGAACTCCAATGTAAATTTATATTCGTTCACATTATTTCCAAAGAGTAAATTTAGAGCTCGATGTGATTGATCACATAGAATTCCTTGTCGTAAGGAGAGTGTTTATTAAAAAACACGGAAACCATAAGCAATCCATTTCTTTTGTTAAACAGATATACTATGTTGTCTGTAGGAAATTTTAAGTTTAAATAATAGGTAACTTGGTGATCACATTTAAACCGAAATAATTTACGACTGCATGCTCTTGGCAAATATCAGAAGCTGTTATTTACCTTTTTATGTTGTTTCCGAATTTCGTAGATAGGTTACGTGCCCACCTTTTTTGGATACCATGTGCAAATTTGTGGTAGATTGTAGTAGAAATTAATGAGTACACTTGAATCGGAGGATTAACAAAGTACACGTTTTATTTCAGGAATTACATTTCAAAATAATCAACAATTGTACCCAAAACAATAACTTAAGTCAAGATAGTTGACGGGAATACAACAAACAAAGCCTAGACGCATCAACCAGCAATGTCCTAAGTCACCACTCTCACCAAGAGCCGCCCAATATCCAAAGCACAGTTCTACGTCGCAAACTGTTACTTCACGGTCATTTGGCACTTTATTCCAGTAGGAACTAGGAAACTTCACTCAGTCTCTGCCAGCCTCTGCCGTCTGGTCACTGGTCTGGTCTGGTCAATTTATACCCAGACGGTGGAGCAATCTCGTCGCTGCCTTAACTCGAGCGGCGGAGAAGGCGAGAAGTAGCCGCTCTTCGATTGGTGCTCACGTAACCACAACCACCTCTTACTGGCTGATAGAGATCCTAGATACAGATAGTAGCGCAACTTGAACGGATGTCGACGTTTAATATCCTTTCACCCTATATCCCCCCCCCCAGACAGCATTCAGGAGTCGAGGAGAAATGATAACAATCGAAGTCATTATGAGGAGTATCAACATTCACCCATAATACCTCTCAGTTTTACTGGGTATAAAATGACGGAATTGGCGGTGCCAAGAAGTGCCATACTCTCTCTCTCTCTCTCTCTCTCTCTCTCTATATATATATATATATATATATATATATACACACAGAGGAAGTGTGAAAATCTTCAACAAGACGCCGAGAAGCTGAAACTTCTCGACAATGTGTAATTTTTACTCACTAAAACAACAAACCCTTAATGATCATGGCAATATCCACCCTGTAACCTCAATTATGCATTATTGCGGTACTGTGAGGTACTATTCAAGTTCGACTTTGGCTGCTATTTCTTCCGTCTTCTCCCTTCTTCTTGAGAACGTCTCTCTATTCACCATGTTTTCTGGTGGTAACTTATATCTGACCTCCCGTGTCATACTATGTCTAAGCGTATTCCGTCTCGGGCAGTGAAATGGCTTGTGTTTGGCGTCGTCTAGTTCATGGTTCAGTAGATACGTCTAATTCATAGCTGCAGAAGATGCATCTAGTTCATGGCTGCAGTAAATGCGTATGGTTCATAGCTGCAGTAGACGCGTCTAGTTCATGCCTGCAATATGCGCATCTACTTCATGGCTGCAATAGATGGGTCTAGTTCTTGGCTGCAGTAAATACGTATGGCTCGTGGCTGCAGTAGACGCGTCTAGTTCATGCCTGCAATATGCGCATCTACTTCATGGCTGCAATAGATGGGTCTAGTTCTTGGCTGCAGTAAATACGTATGGCTCGTGGCTGCAAAATGGCGGAATAGGCGGCGCAAAGGAATGCGCTACTCTCTATTTCTGGGGATTCTATTGGCTGTGCATGATCCTTGCCATTTGCTTCCTAACCGCCCGCCCCGCGTCGCCCCGACATGACGAAGTTCACCCCGGACGCGTTAAAGTGAGTGTTCAGTGACACCATGAACAAAACGGGTTCTTGACATGTTTCTGCGGGATCTCACAGCTTCCACCGCTTCTTCAGAACTCATATCGAATCAATAGAATCATGTCATTTTTATACAAACTAATCACCTGAGATGTAAGTGAAAAACGTATCTGTACTCGATGCTTTGTGCTTGTCTAGGGCTGCATTTCTAAGCTTGTTAAGTAAAACACTAATACTGACAGTATTTGTAGGATATAATAGTTTGTCTATTATTATTATTATTATTATTATTATTATTATTATTATTATTATTATTATTATTATTATTATTATTAAAAATTCGTTTTTTAAATAGTCTCTTTTTTCCTTGTTAAATGTATAAAAGATATTGCAATAATTACCTGAATAAAGAAGTAGCATTAGTCGAATTTTAATTCGAGGCAAGGAAAATCCAATAATTCGAAAATATTACTGCAGATTTACAGCGATGTAGAGCTACTAATACTCTTATCTTTCCTTCTTCAAAGTAATTCCAAAAAATGTATCACAAAGAGCCCGCGATTCATTTTAGCATTCCCCGAATCATCCTGATTTTCCAACGAGTTATTTATAGTAGAACTCGCCTCATTTACTGAAATACTGCGCTATGTGTTATTACGTGCCACAGACAGAATCCATTCCATTTAGTAAATGGAATGGAGTCTGCCCGGTATCCTGATATGTGTAGTAGTGTGGTTCATGTAAGTGTATGTGTGTGTGTAAGGGGAGAGTATAGAACAAGTAAGAGGCGAGTTCGTGCACGGTTCGCGGCTCTTTTGTTAGGATACTTTTCAGACTTTCGCCTGGTATTGACCGGAGAAGCTGCCAAAAACTGCTGATAAGAATCGCTGGGCACTTGAATTATCCTAAATTCGACGTAACACTGTAGTTATTATCGAAAATGTTGCCACTGTCGGGACTCGAACCCTAGTACCTCTCGGTCTATTCTGAGTCTGAGCTAAAGTCAGACGGTATTCTATATAAAACAGTATTTTTTCAATAATAATAATAATAATAATAATAATAATAATAATAGTAACAGAGAAAAGTCACAATATTTAAAATAAACAATCGACGAAAAACGACTCTCATAAGTGTTCTCACAAAGTGTGTATTATATGCATAGGCTGAAAATTCCTAATTTCATATTTGTATTAAATTCATCGCAGTTTGCCTAAAATGTAAGCATAAATATCTCTTATTCATTATTTTATTCATTTGCTATTTCATAGTGTCTTTCAGAAGCAAAAATATTACCGTACAAAATCACACAAAATGTTTTTTAAAGTAGAACCAACGCTCAGAAACAAAAATCAAGACATTATTTTGCATTGCAATAAATTACATATTTGCAATAAATTTGCATTGCATCATTGCAATAAATTAAATATTTTGAAGAAAATGGTCTTCACAGTAGTGCAAAACTAAGAGTATGCCGATCCTAAAAGAAACACTTGAAGAGCCAATATTAAATGGCTCGCTGTCCCTTTGCAGCATCCGTCCAGTCGCATGACGGTCATGTGTTATAAGCAGTGACGCACTGAATATATTGCAGTTGATGTGCGCAGAACGAGAAAAACAAAGTAACTCATTTAAATGTTTTCATGTTTCAATTTTTATTAATATCTTTATCAAACAAAACCACAGACTCTTTTCACATGGACAGGGGCTGCTTCATTTTCTTTCAAATTCTGTACGCAATGAAAACTAGTAGTACATATTTGTTTACCTTCCCTTTAGTCAACCATCATCCTACCACCCTTCACTTTATTCAAATGGAAAATCAGGTAATTAAGTTTGTTTTCTATTCGTACGTATTTGAGCAATGGCATCCCTTCTTTTACATCAAAATTTCCATTATATCTATTTACATTCAAAGTCACTTGTATGTTTAAAACGTATTTGATTTGGCCGTATTGATTTTACATTCTTGAAAGCCATTAACTGTTTTTCGTCCATAGTATCCAAAATATTACAACGAAAGATTTTCTTTAACTTTAAGCATCTCCTTTAAATTTATATATAGCCGTTACCAAAGATTAGTATAGAATACAGTTGTCTTTCAAGTGCGAAAATATCAAAATTCATGTAATATCGTTAGAGGTGCAATTATTTCACAACAATCATTAAGTCTATTTTATTAGTCATTTTACGTTGAATTCTCTGGAAATGCCGAATATGCACTTTAAATGTTTGTCACAAAAAATTCAAATTTTGAAAAATTAGAAGAAACTTTTGATGTTTTTTAGTCAATATCACCCTTGGTAATTAGATAATTTTATTGGAACTTTACTCGCGTGGGTGATTACTTTCAACATTAATATTTTTTAAAACGGTTCAGTAAAAAAATTATCTACCTAATCTTTGTTTCCTTAGAGAAATACGCTACAGAACTCCATCACGGTTTTATTTTCTCAGTTCGAAATATGCGTTATGAATCCGGAAGACATGACTCTGCGTGTATGAAAAACCCGTTAGTCACTGTGCTGATGTGAACGTTCGGAGAATTGAATTGAAATTTTAAAGATTTGAAGTATTATGAGCAGTAACGTTAATAATACAACTCTAAACTTCTTTAAAAATAAAAAAAGTGAACTTTAATTGAATAGTGAAAAAGGTACTAGAACTTTCGAATATAGAGTTTAATTAGAATTTCTTGGTTGCTTCTGGAAGTGTGCTATACTCACCAGGCTATCAAAAAAAGGCGATGAGTGACTTGGGAACAAATGGAAATTTTTAGTAGTAGGAAATTTGTAGTATTATATTTTAATACGATCATACATCGTCGTACTGATTATATCAGTAACAATATACTCGCACTTGTGAGCAATTGCAATTCATAATAATTCATAGAATTTTCTTCAATATTTCTGTGTTTGTCATCGAAGAGAAATTCCCTCTGTGATGTTTAATTTTTTCGATTCCAAATGTGCATTAACTCCAGAAGTCATAGTTTGGCAAAATGTCTAAGTGCGCCAGCTCGTTCAAGAGAGCGACAAAGGACGCAAAAGATTAATTGGGAATTTTGGATTATTTTATTAGCGCAAAGATATGACATGTCGGCCTGGTTAGCCGACATGTCATATCTTTCCCGTGTCTGAATGCTGCCGCGGAATCGAATCTGGCACCGGAAGGGTGGCTCAGTGCATCAACTAATGTCACTGCAGTGCCTTTGACAAGGAGGTCCTACTTCGAGTGCGGACGGCGGCAGAATTTTCGACACAAGCTTTTCAGCTAGGTCGAATTCAGTCGCTGTCTGGAGGAGAATTCTAGCGGCCGGCTGCTCTGATCGGTAGTTTTCCGTAGTTTCTCCGATCAACACCAGGCGAATGCCAGAACAGTACCCTAACAAACGGGTGACCGCGCGCGATCTGTCCTTCCTCTTCCTTGCACTATCCTCTCCTCTTACACACACACACTTACACTAACATACACTACACTACCACATATTCCTGGAGACCGGTCGGGAGCTTATAGCTTGTCCCGGCCGGGGGCGGTGCCTTGCTGGTGGGAGATACCTTGGTTGGGGAAAATCCCGCTAGCCGATGGTAGGTCGGCGCCGGATCTTACCATCAGGGGGGGGAAATGCCATCTCCCGATCAAAAGCATGCACTACAGTTGCGGGAATAATGACCTCGGTTTTTTACGGGGCCGGAATCACCAATCAATCAATCAATCAATCAATCGCGTCCCGCCCGGGGGAATAGATGTTTGGGGTAATGGTAACCGTGTAAGGACACACACATTGTTACAATGGTCCCTATATAATCTTAGTAGTTGAAAAGCGGTCTTAAATAAGTAAAAAAGGTTTTTAATAAGTTATGCTGTGTCGGTAAAATATGGTAAGTAGATCTGTACTCACAGACGTGAGTAACTTGAATATTCAAAAGTTCATAGGGCTTTTCTGTTTAGTGTTAGTGCAAAGTTCGTGACGTAGTTATGGAGCTCATTTCTGGACGATAACCGTTTTATTTTCTCCGTTCGGCAAGTGCATTATTTCCAGAAAGGAACCGTTCTGTGCGTATGACGGGCGCGCCCAGCTATCGGTCAAAGGACGATGAGGGAGTGCGGATAATGCTCTTGGACAGGGGCCCTGGGTCGATATCCGTTATGCCGGTCCTTCGAAGCAGACGCCGTGGATAAGTCTCGTGGACGAAGGGACCGTTCTTTTTCATTCCGCTTGCCTGGGCGCTAATACCTACTGCTCCGACCCTACTACGTCTTTGTTCTTACGCGCTAAGTGAAAGATGCTGTCTTTTGGTGATAAACTAAGAATGGCAAGTTCGTGGATTTAGTGTTTGTAGATTTCAGTGTTCAAGTGAATTTGTCTTTCAGACTAGGAATGCGTATGATTTATATTTTTTTCTTACTTCTTCTCTTTCTCTTCCTTTTCTTTTTTATCGGTGAAAGAAAATTACAAGTTTAATTTCTAGTGTTTGTATTGTTTTGTATAAATTACATAATATTACAATGATGTTCTGTCGTTAGAAAAATATTGCTTTATTATTATTATTGTTGTTTTGATTATTATTATTATTATTATTATTATTATTATTATTATTATCATTATTAGTATTGTAGGTTTAAAAATTGAAGTTATTATTTTGAATAAGAGTCTATATAGCTACTTTCAGGCGACGTTTAGCGTGTTTCCAAGCTTAAGAACACAACGCAAGAGCTTATACTTTAAAAACAAAAATATAAATCATTTCAATTGATTTACTTTAGACTTACGTCGACTCAATGATCTTAACCACACGATGGCGTTTCCAGAAAAATTAAATTCAGCATTTTTATTTGTAAACGTAATATCTAATATATTATTAGGAAAAATAACTAATTAGGTTTGCAGATAAATATTATACCTTTAAATACTCTCCAGAAATGCGTGGTGCCGTCCTGTTTAGAAAACATCATGATGCCTACCTTTCGATTAATTTAGTTCACTTTCTTCCCAACAAAGAAAACGACTTCTTTTACCCGCGGGGGAAACCTATAGGTAAAACATCCGTTCTGCGACAAATCAACCAAAAATGCATTACGTTCTACAGCTGACGTAGATACAATAACGTGATTCTAACGCAGCTTCTTTTTTCCATTAACTTCTTATCACGCGCGAGTCGACATCCTTCTCTTCCTCGACAACGAGTCGTCCTTTCCCTAAGAATTCGCCCGCCACCGTTCGAACTGAAAATATCTTCTTCGGGCGAGTGCGTTGACAGCTCTCTCGTCTTAACTTCTTTTCTTCGTCTCCCCCTTCCATCATGCTCCCATTTTCATCCCCTCCTCTCTCTTTTGTACTCCCTCTCCGGCTTGGCGAGTCCAAGGGAAAAATGGCGGCGCGGCCGACACATTTTGCTTTGTGAGGTGAGGGAGTGAATCCCTCATTCTTATCGACAGGTTGAAGAATGCCCCAAGAAGAGCCGGGGCTGGGTCGGCCTGCCGTGTTGCGTACCCACCGCTTTTCGTGTAGGGGATTTGCTCTTTCCCGCTTTATGAAGAATGCCCGCTGTAGACACTGGCAGTGCCTTTCTGTACACAAACCACCGTGTGACTCTTCTGTTTATAATACTAACCTAAGGAATGAGGACGATTTTGTATGATTTATAATAATATATTGACATAAATCCAGGGGAAAATACCAATCCTGAATACGGAATTATCCTATCAAACATAGGATGTCAAATGTGTGTGTGTCCCTACCTACCTACCTACACACACACACACACATATATATATATATATATATATATATATATATATATATATATATATATATATATACACAATTACTGTACAATAGCACGTAAAGCGTTTTCGGATGAGAGCTATGTTTCTCAGATCGTACTCTAGGAAGTGAAACCCTTTTCAACCTTCTAATATATGTTTGGAATTTCATCTCTTCTAAGTACCTCCAATTTGTAGCGTGGGTTTTCAGCATTGTGCGCATTCTCAAAACTTACGCAATATTAACCGGACATTTGATATTCTGTCCTTTTGAATTGCTTGGGACTAAGTTTCCTTATCTCTTAACAAACGTTTATCAATATCAAAATGTGCACCCATACACATTACCGGACTTATTCTGATGTAATGCGTAGTTTGGAGACTGGGCGTTTGAGATTAGGTTACAGAATGAAGCTTTTTTTTTATTTTTAAGAAAATTAATTAGAAACTGCAGAAAGTGGGTCCGGGTTTAGAGTCACTCAAAATAATTTCAGTATTTTATTTCCATTTTCATAACTGTCTGAGAAACAGATACACAACTGCTACGCACTCGGTCACCCCAATTCTCGTTAGTAATTATTTCAACAAGTATTTCATAAAATCAACGCGATCAATATTGTCGTTTCAGAAGGATCTACGACAGAGTAGCATCAATTTTCTGCAACCATGTCTCCATTTCGTATCAGCTTAATTTTCTGTAAGCAGCTACAGTTTTCTTCATTATACCTTTTGAATCATTATTTCTCATTTCATATTTTTTCATGGAAAAGAGCAGTTGGATCTCTGTACTTGGTCGTCAGCTTCTGGTTAGGAAATGGTACAAAGTGAAAGAGTTAGCTGTTACCATTTGTGAAGAGTAAAAAATACAGCACTTAAAATGTTATCCTGTTAATGGTATTCGGATTCATAATTTTTTTAAAAAGAATTTTCTATTGACGCTTTAGTTTCACTGTACACTTACAGAAAATTGCGTGACAAAACTCTGTAAATAAAAAAGTCTATTAGCTTTATTACAAAAATATGCATATGTTAGAATGAAATTAAGAGTACGATTTAAACAAGTCGATTCTTAATGGGGATTGCCAATTATTAAAATCTTAACGGTTCCGTATAAAAATAAAGTTGGCCCTGCATTGTAAAAAAAGAAGCAACAAGAGGAAATAGTATGCACCTACATAAGTCTAATCTGTACCATCAGCTGCGCAAACGCATATTTCCATCGTATATCTTTGAGCAGAAAAACGAGTTTTAATCTAGTATTTAATTTCTTTGATTTGATTTATTTAGTTAAAGAACAGTAAAATCCGTATGTGACGTGTGAGGGAGAATTCATCATATCACCTCATAATTCAATAATAATAATAATAATAATAATAATAATAATTAATAATATAATTCACAACGGGAACAAAGTTGCTCGCGTCTATGGTCTACCACACGCGTTCCCCGCGTAACGCGAAATGAGCAACAGTTATAGCGACCTATGCGTTTGACTGTTATGAACGTGTGAATACTCGCACGCTGTGGGAAACGGCACGTCTGTACTGGTCATCACAACACCAAATGGCTAACATACCAAGGGTGGGCGTTGGCTGTAAGTAAATAAGTAAGTAAATTCGTGAGGGAGAACTATGATCAACGCACGTTTTCTTGAGCTCAAAAATCTCTTCCCAATATAATATAATATAATATAATAAATATAATATAATATAATATAATATATAATATAATATAATATATAATATAATATAATATATAATATAATATAATATAATATAATATAATATAATATAATATAATATAATATAATATATAATATAATATAATATAATAATGCATTTGAAGTTATTATACTTAACGACGAAACCTGTATCTGCTTGTGAGAAATAGAATCTCGCTCCGTTAGGTTTGCTTCTGTCGACATACTCTTTTTCTGTTTGACGTTTGTGGCCATCTTCCGTCACACTTTCTACCCACATTCAAGTGGCTCGTAGCTCGGGAGCGCAATTCGTACGAAGTTCCAGTACTTTCTTCCTTCTTTTCGTTTCTTCTTCCCCTCCTGAGCCACTCCTTCGGTCGGTTGGAAAGTTTTACCTCTTTAGAAGGCGAACCGTTGTGCATTCTTGAAAGTGATCTCCTTGGCTCTCTGGTTACCATCACCTCTTTTATAGCAGATTGGGAAAATCACCGACGTGATTTACGATAATGTTCTTTTATTTGATGTTCAACTGGTGTGAAGCGTTCTCTAGTCTATTGATGTGCTGATTCAGAAATTGCAATGAGAAATGTGTAAGAAGTTACAAAACAGTTTTTAAATGGAAGTTTTATTTATTACGTTTCCACAATGTGAACAATTCATTGCATCAACATTTGTGTACAGTGTAAAACAAATAAAGAAAGGGAGTTGCGAGTTTTAATCTGATATTTAATACAAGTAGTGTTCTAAAATAAAACCATTTATTAGGATTTCTATATGGATGTACGTGCTTTCGTATTCTAAAATACACTAGTATGTATGGTTTCTATTTTCGACATCATTTTCAATTAACACATCATTTTAAAAATACATTCCACGATTTTATCGTGTGACCTTCTCGCTGGGTGTGGAATGTTCATGGATTCGAGGCTCTCCCTTTTGAAGATTTTGTAAAAAAACATAAAGTCGTAATAACAGAACATTTATAATTGGACGTTTCCTTGAGCATTTACCAATATACAGAATGTCATTCCATAAACACCCATAACAAAAATAACAAACATGGTAAAATATTAAAAACAAAACAAAAAATAACCCAAGAAAAAACAGCCAAGTTTTCTTCAAATATAAACAAAACTTTGTTTTGTTCTGGAGACAATCATTTTATCCATTTACTAGTTTTCTTATGACTAAAGCAAGAATTGAATATTAGCACTAATCAGACTTCAAAAAGTAAAGAATGACATGACAGTGATGTAATGTTTAATCAGTATTATCACATTCCTTATTGCACTATCACACTGGTGCTTAAGCATTAAAAACACAAATTGAATTCTTAATTTTTTTAAGTTCAGCATTCATTGCAGGTTATTTTTCTGTTAAATGACCCTTAAAGTACATCTCACCTTGAGGACAAAAAATGAAGCAAATGACTGTCTCTTCAGAACACTGTTAAGTCTCCGTGTCAACACCACAAAGACATTTAAACTAGAAAATAAACTACAAATGACAAACACATGTTATCACCTCATAGATCAACATGAACCTATTCTTAATATTACAAGTTGGGCTGAAATAAATGTAGAAATGTAACACATTCTGACTCTTATATTATACTAAAGCTTCCACATGATCAGTACATGATAAATCATCTAGTCTTGTACACTTTAAGAGAATGATACAAGCAAAGATGAAGCATTAATATGAATGTCTCATAACATAACATTCTTAATTTTAATCAATGCATAATTTGCAATACATTGAAGTAACATAATAAATGTAATAACATTCTGTAATAACTTTGTAATTCTGTAATAACCTTTTGGAAGAAAATGGCATGCACCACGATTGGTCCAACAAGACTGCCCTACCCCGAGCTTTCAAATTGGGAAGGCTGCGCACACTTTGTTGCAGATCACCTGGTCTACGTGCCATTGCACAAGTCATCTCAGTTTGTAAGCGCCATCTGCTTATCAAAAATAAACAATAGCCTCTATTGTAGTGACTATTACATCAACACTGACATACGCTTCTTGCACTGTCTTCTTTAAACATCTCCATTGAATGTTTATAGTTTCAATTTAACACAAGCTGTGTCTTTCCAACACAGTACATTCAATCAACAGAAGCACTGATCACAAACTGTAATGTATAAACAAAATGTAGAGTACAAATACCTCTTTTCTCAAGATAACCTCACTCCACAAAGTCTGACCAATGACAAAAATCTGTCGCCTCCCTCCTGCCCCGCGACGTCACAACGGACGGTAGAGAGACCCCCCCTACCTCCTCTGTACCTCTCTTGCTGGAGAAGCTGGTGTCATTTGCGGCGGCGGCGGCGAATTCGTATGTCGAATATTTGAACGGTCACAATCGAGGTAATTGTTAAAAGGTAAGATAAGGTTCTAAGTGTTATAAAACATATTTATGCATTGCATTCTAATTAGATCGGTCATAGGACAATACTTCATACCTCAAAACCCGAAAATTAGTGAATTTCGAATTATTCCTTAACCCTCCATCAGGGACGCTTGTAAAACGAACAAGATTGGGCGCGCTGTAACCGTGAGATACACACTTACACATCGACTCTCGAAGACAAAGTGTAAGTTGATTTTTACTTGATTAGATACTTTATTGGAAATGTTAAAAGTTTGAAAACCTTTTAACACATTGCAAACATTTAATATTATGTTTTAACACCAAAAGTTTAACTAATTCACTTCCGTAGCACAATGCAAGCAGATTGTTGGCGCATGTTCTAGGCATAAATATTTTGAGCATCTTAAACATGAATACTTGGTCAATGTTATTTTCTTTGATTTTTGTTGACACGGGTAAAATAACACGTGTAAAATACAAAGCAAAAGCGATTTACGCTTTTGCTTTGTATTTTTTCTATGACATTATCGTCGGCCATAAGTTTTGATGTATAAGACAAATTCTTAGGAAGTTTCCTTCTTCTATCAAGATGAGGGCAGCAGAGAGATTCTTTAAAAACAGTCTACGGGATTTTACTTCTTTTTGATTTCCCAGGAAAATAACTCGTACACTACCACTTATATTTAGGTGTCTACCTAAAATACAATTCATTTACTTCTTCATTTTAGGAGTCGTTGTCATCCAACTCACTCTCCGAGTCACTACGTCTCACCTCTGCATAATCACTATCCCTGTCATTGGTTGCCTCTTCATAGCTGATAACATCTTCATCTTCATCACTATCACAACAGGAAACGAATTTCCTCTGCATCGGCTTCTTTGTCCGGATTTAGACGCATCATTCTGCACACCAATTTAGTAAGCAAAAACTTACACGATCTGACACACTGTATCTCACCGATACAGAGTGTCGACTGAGAAAAAACGAAACGAAGGAGTAGGAAGTTTAACATGGCGACGCATTACCAGACTAAATATAGACAGCTACTAGTATTCAGACATTTGCAAAGCCCTTCACTTCCGAGAAATAGAATAATAGCAAGAGTATGTATCTCACAGATACAGCGTGCCCGACGGAGTGTTAATAGCAACCTAAAAACGAAACACACGTCTAAGCAATTTTTGAACGTCATAGAATTTTTGAACGTCATAGAAAAATTGTATATCACATAAATCGAATATTACTTGCGGTGTAACTAAAAACAATTCACTTCATTCCAAATACCAACTTCCAACTTCCGTTGCCCACAGAAACAAGAGTTCATCAGCTCCATCAAAAAGTTCCACTATTCATTGACCTCACGACGTATTCTCCCCAAAAAATGCACTTTCTTCAAGATCCGAAATAAAGCTCCTACATCTGGTGAAGAGTATTCTCGACAGTTAAAACACTAGCAATATTAGAATTTCCAACATTCTTTGCCACAAATGAGAACAAAATGAGTCGTATTTACTGGTATCATATAACTAGACCATTACACTCCAAATCGCCAAACAAATCTTCTTCCTTTGAACAACAATTTCCAGTGCACACGCGCATGAAAAGACTCCATCAGCTCAACCAAATATAGTTCCCAGACAAATTTATTTCCCAGACGCATTGCTCCAATGACGTATCTTCCCACAAAATCCACTTTCTTCAACATTATCTCCATCTTCTTTTTCAAGCACTCGAACTTTCGATCCATTTCGTCTCCTTATTGATTACATTACAAGCGGTGAAAACTAAACCCACTCCCATTTTATCTAACAACCAACATCTGATGCACACTTTCATCTTCAAAAGTTCTATCAGCTCTACCAAAATGTTTTCAAGACTGTTTGCTCTAATGACGTATCCTCCCACACAATATGCTTTGTACAATATCTGCAACCAAGCTCTTGTCGCAAGCAAATATCTGCCACAGATACCGTTTCATTGACGTTTAGAAACGAGAAAAATAGGTTGAAAATAACATAAATTACCAGGTTTGAAGCACCAGTTACATTGAAATATTCAATATTCTTGCCACAAAAATAAGAACGAACTGTTCCATCTAAACTCATGATTATCCTCGCCATATAATATATTACAAGCGGTGAAAACTAATCCCAAAACCTTTTCAACTAACAACCAACATCCAATACACACTTTCATCTTCAAGCCTCCATCAGCTGCAGCAAAAAGTTCCCCAGACCATTGCTCTAACGACGTATCCTCCCACACAATCCACTTTCTTCAAGATCCGCAACCCAACTCCCCCCCCTCCCGCATGGCCTTTGCGAAGCATGCTCCTTGGGGTCGGAGGCGAACCCCGGATGCCTGCTAGCGAAGTTTCGTCGGCTAAAAGGACGAGGGGAGCAAATTGAAAATTAAATGAACTTCCGAAAGAGAGGAGCCGCCGTGATAGTGAATTAATGATGAGCCCTCAGGAAGAGTCGGAAACTCGTGATAGGCACGAATATAGGAGGTAACGCTTCGAAAGAAGGGAATCGACGCGTAGCTCGTAAGTGAATGCAAGGCCGCGTGCAGGAGGGGTTTTGTAAGGGTTTCGGTAGATTGAGAAAGGATTGGAATGTATTATGCAGTGTGCTCAGTTTGATTCGCTATGAAATTGAGTGAACAATTCGGATTCCTGTTTAATCCGAGTTGTTGGATGTTTCGATTTACGAGAACAGACTGTATGAGGTTTGAATTATAGAATCGCTCGGATTATAGAATTTCTCGAATTATAGAATCAGCCTATTGTTCGGATTATGGGGAAAAACAAATCATTCATTTAATCGTCAAGATTTTGGCTCCCACCTCCTGCCGAAGGGGTTATGTAAGGTAGTCTGAGAAAGGATTGTAATTTATAATGAATTGTGGTTAGATCGATTCGTTATGATTTGAACGAATAATTTGTATTACTGGCTAATTCCAGTTGTTGGTGGTTTCGCCTTATAAGAACGAGGCTATTGGGTATTTTAATTATATAACCGCTTGGATTATAGGATTTCTGGAATTATAGGATCATCATTTTGTCCGGTTATGGGGAAGAACAAATTATTCATTAAATCGTCAAGATTTTGGCTCACGCGTCCTGACGGAGGGGTTATATAAGGATTTCGGTAGATGGACGAAGGATTGGAACATTTAATATATTGTGAGCAGTTGGATTTGCTACGATTTGAATTATTGAATAATTCGAATTTCTGTTTTATTCCAGATGTTGGATGCTTCGATTTAGGAGAACGAACTATCGGAGATTTGAAATATAGGTTCTCTCCGATTACAGAATTTCTCGAATTATACGAACGGCGTATTGTTTGAATAATAGGGAAAGGAAATTTTAGTTTAAATTGTCAAGGTTTTTATATTTATTAAGCCTTAATGAGAAGAATATTATGGAAGCTATTCTAAAGCTGACAATCCACATGCAGCTCACCACATACCAGCGTCCATATTTCCGAGGGTCTTGCTACATGACCGGGATCGCTATATACAATGTACTAAATAAAAACACCTTTTCTGATAACAGAAACTCAAAAATGCATATGTCCGTCAAAATCTTATGGTCGGTGTTTTGCAGCGTTACATTATTTTGTCAATACTGATACTTGTATATTCCGTACATACTATATGTATGCATTAGAAAGTAAGAAGGGTATAGTTAGGAATACATTAGAACCAAAATAGTACAGATGATAAAGATGAAAGGTGCTTCATGCTGTAATCGCCTTTTACCATACCTTATTACATCTCCTTAAGAGAAAATACTTTCTTTTTTGTGAGTAGAAAGATTATATTATAATTGTTGTTATTTGACCTATTTATTTGTTGTGAATTCAGTTAAATGCAGGAAACTTTATGATCAAAAGTAGTAGAATTGTTAAATATTCTTTAAAAGCAAATTGATTTTTAAGTAGTATTCTAAGAGTATAAACGTTCCAATCAGTGATTTCTGAGTGTTATTACTACATGTATATAAACACGAGTAATATATTTTTTAATACTTTACATAATATATAATCTTTCAAAGAGTCTTTGTGAATTTTAGAAGTAAATTTATGTACAGTCGGTGCTCACAACGAAACAATAAAAAGTTATTTTTAGTGGAGAAAAGAAAACTGTTTCGAAAAATGTCGTTTCTACTACAAAGAGATTGTACACCAGATAACTGTTACAAACAGTAAAATAGGCTTTGGGCACGAACTAAACGGCTCTCCTCAGATTAAAACCGTTCTCCTCCAAAATGACATGTAACAATTGTGTCACTGTTCTTGAACCCCGACATTGTAAGAAGACTTGGGTTCAGCTTTCTGTCCATTGTTCGCACCTGTTCCCGCATTCACGTTATCGCGCGTGTTCGTACAAGCTTTTGAGGCGCGTGTAAGCCGTGTATACACGGCCACCGACGCCTGCCCTCGCTGCACGGACCCGCTCGCGACCGCGCAAAATTATCGAGCCGCTCGCCCGCCCGGTCGTATAGAGCGCGCGAGGGTCGTAATCCGGACTGCTCCGAGCGCCGCTCGCTGCCTTGGGGAACTCCGCTTTTTGCAGTGATCTCAACCGCCCGCGTTCCAGTGGACGATTAGGTAGAGGGAGGAGGAGGAGGCAGCAGAGAGATAGGGTAAAATAAGGAATGAGGGAAAGATTAGAGGGTGGGACACACTTACACTAACATGCACAATACTAACACACATGCCGGAAGACCGGTCGGGGAGTTAGAACATGTCCCGACTGGGGCGGAGCCCCGCTGGTGGGAGATACCTGGTTAGGGAAAACCCCGCTAGTCGACGGTAGGTCAGCGCCGAATCTCGCCCTCCTGCGGGGGACGATCACCGGCAACTCCGTTGAAAATACATGCACTACACTAACGGGTCGAATGACCTCGGTAGTTGACGCGTCCGGAATCACTAACAGTCAATCAATCAATCGGAGGGTGGGAAGAAATAAAGACAACTTAAATGGGAGCCAACGAGAAATAAAGCGAGTAATGAGATGAGTTATGCGTAATGTAATGAGAATACAATGAATAATATGAATAATGCTTAATATAAGGAGAATTTTAATGAATATTGAGTTATGTAATGAGTATAGCAACGAGTAACACTATTAATAAAATAGAAAATTACGGGCAATGAAATATTGTAAGAAATTAAATTTAAGGAGTATTAATCGGAATACAACCCGTGCCAGTGTCGTACTCCAACTTCACCTAGCGCCTTTTACTGCCTCGTGAATCCCCATTTCGCAGAGTGCTCGAGCGACCAACGACTTTGTACAGCGATGAAAAAATAGAAGACGTTTATAGAGAAGGAAGGAAATGTTTGTGGGAAACAAAATATAATAGGCATTATAATGCATTGAGTAATAGGTAATAGAATTAAGGACAAAGCAAGGGTAATAAGTAAAATATACGAAGTAACTATGGGAATACTGCGCGAATTATGGTGTCGTAATCCTGGCTGTTTGAGCGCAGTTCGCAGCCTTGTGTAATTTTGAACAGAACTAAACCGACTGGCCGACCGACCGAGTACGACGATGGACTGGGAGGGGGAAATAGCGAAAATGAAACGAGAAGGAATGAAGAAAATGTGGAAGAAAAATACTTAAAATAACACTTAAATGACTAATTGTAATATATGACTAATGTTATGATAAATATAATGAATGAATAGTAATGTAAAAATGTTATAAATTTGACTTAAGTAGCGAATAATGAAATGCAATCAGACAAAGTTTCAATAACCAGTAACGTAGCGGACAGTGAAGTGCAATTAGTAATTAAATATAAAGGAAAACGTGTAATGAATCATTACGTATGTGGCTCTGTAATCTAGGCTGCTGGAGCACTGTTTGCTGCATTGTGGATCTCATATTGTAGATAATTAGTTGGAGCAAGCCATTCATTCATGTACGACTATGTATTTATTTGTTTGAGTAACAGCGGGCGTGTGCTTTTGAACGAATGCTCTAGTTGTAACTGGGATGGATTTCTATTATTGTAAGTGTATTATTACATTACATTTTTTTCTTCCGTTATTTTCAGCTTTCATAGGATGTTCATTTCGGCTATCCACGCCAGATACCCACTATGTCCCTTATGGGGACACATATTAACCTTTTACACTTGACACACATGCAGACTCACATGGTCTTCCGCAAAACACGTACCTGAAAGGCATGGGACTAACAACCATACCCTCGGCGGGACTCGAACCTGAAACCTTTCGGTTCGAGGCGCTGAGTAGGCACACGCTCTAGTCACCTCGGCATTACATTACATATTATAACGTTACCAAAATGTTATATAACCAAGGGAGTATGAATGATTTCTGTCTTGGGTTATAGTTTAATTGGAGGAAAGTGATTCACGAGTTACGTTGAATGCGGAAATTATAATCGAGTTACTTCAGAAATTTTTTGGCATAATTTTGAATATATAAAAATAATGGTTCCTTCTTTTAAAACATCCATTATAACAAAAAAGTATTTTATTGTTTAAAACATGAACACAAAAACGCCTAAAACTCAATTATCTATTATTTAGAAAGTCACACTCGTAACATGAATCCAGCAAACCAAATTGCACAAAATGTGGATGTCCTATTAAGTATTGAAATAATAAAATAATAATAATAATAAATAATAATAATAATGGAATTGTCTTAGTTTGTGGTTAAGCTCAGGGCATATGTCATACGCTTCCGATTAACCATTTGATTATCTTACGGTCTCTGCATTATTTTAAATAAAACACTTTTTTTGAGTGGTTAAGGTTTTCGAGAGTGTCAACAGCTGTTTTTTTTTTTTTTTTGTTACGGAAGTGTACTGCGTGTTGTATCCAAGGGAATGGTGGTGATCGTCTCCCGCTGTCAGATTACGCCGGCGCCGACGTAAAATTATGCCTGAGGGGTTTATGTTTCCACATTTCTTCTGCAGCAGGGCTCCGTACCAACCGGAATCAAACTCTGTGCTCAGAATGATCTCTCCAAATGTGTGAGTGAAGCGTGTGTGTGTGTGTGTGTGTGTGTGTGTGTGTGTAAATGAGCGTGTGTCAGACAAGAGGAGGTGATAAAGGAGAGGTGACAAGAGGTGATGAAGGGAAGAACGCACACGATCTGGGACCCGTTCGTTACGATCCTGCTCCATCATTCCCCTTATATTGACCGAAGAAACCACGAAAAGCTACCAATAAGAAGACAACTGGTAGAATTCTCCTCCATACAGCAATAGAATTGGCGCCAGCTAACTAAGACCATAAACAGCCACCTTCGCGATTCGATCCCTAGGACCTCCAGGTTAAAGACATTGAAACGGAATCGGTTGTCACTGATCCATCTCTGCAGGTATCTGCTTGAGTGTTGCTTCGCTCCACCAAAACTGTTTTTGCGTCGCAAACACGGGGCTCAAACTCCAGAGACAAATCCCGAGCACTCCGAACACATCAACGCTTTGGTGGCTGATGGGATGAGAGGAGAGAGGGAGAGGAGGGAGAGTACTCTCCGAAGAGCACGTGGCGACGCCCACCTCTCCATTAACTCAAATCCCCAGCACCTGCGTCTTAGAAGCGACTCTCCACCTGGAGGAAGTCGCCGCCTCCTTGAAGGAGTTGCCAACAAACGGAAGAGCTGGTTCCAAACAAAAGACAGAAGTGGATGAAGACATAAGTTGTCAACTGGATCTACAGGCGTGTTCAAATTCAGAGATTAAGTTGGAATTGTGATTATACTTTTGGTAATCAAAATACATAATATGATACAGACTCAAACTTTCAGATATCTACTAATATTTTGTAAGTAAGTATTTGCTATTTATCAACATTTTTATTAGTTTTAGTATATATTTAACTTTTCACAAGATTTGTTCATTTCGCAGTTGTGACACCGAATATTTTTGAAACGTGTCTTTTTAATCTTGCTTGAACACAATCTTCCAATTGTTTATTTTTCTCTTAAATATTGCACATGAACTCGTTATTGGACTCATATCTGGGTTATTTCTGACCAGAGTAATATCCTCACCAGAACCTGGAACTCCGTCGTTTATGAACATTATATTAAGGAGATACATTAGAAGAAATTTCCCCTAAAGCAAATTAAGTTGTTCTTATCTGCAATTATTTCTGATAATAAATAATAAAATATAATAAATAAATGTTACGTGCAATGATTTGGACACGACTCTACTTTCTTCTTTGTTTTGCTGCTGATTAGAAAATATATCTTGATCAAAATGAAAGCTTTTGTACTTTATCAGAAAAGCAAAACGTTTTAAACGTATTTCTAAAAAATAAAATTATTATTATTTGTTAAGATGTATTCATATCAATATTAATGTTTAATAAAATTGTATTCGTATTTATTTTGTATTATTGAAGATTATATATAATATTGATTATGTTGCTTATTGCTTCACTTATTGGTTTTAATAGATGCTGCAATGCTGTGTAATAAATAAACTTCCTGGAAAATATTCTAGACCAGGTGCGTGACATATTGCATTTGTTAATATGATAAAAATAAGGAAGATGAAACATAGAGAAATGAGATATTTGATCTAAATTAAAAAGGAAGTACCAAAATAAAAAATTAATTGAGGAATACGAAAGAGAGGCATATAAAAAATAAAAGAAATATTTTCTTCTAAAATTTATTGGTACTATTATACAGTTTTTGCCCGCATGAAAGACGAAACGATGACATTAGGAACAGCGAAAAGTCAGGAGTCAACACAGAATCTCGCCAGAAACGAAGCATGACCTACAGCCTGAGCGAGACCAAAGATCAATGGAGGAGATCCAGGGAAAGCCACCGGAGCCTAGAAAAAAGCAGACGCAGCGAAGCTCCCGAGGGAAGAGTTGCCCAAGTATCGGCAAAGCGGCGGAGGCGCCGGCTACAGTGACAGCGTTAGCGGAGGCGGCGTATGGCCTACTGCCATACGCTGGCGGCGGTGACGGTGGCGGTGGCGGTGACGGTGTTGGTTACAACAATGATAAAGACGAAGGCCATATGAACGGCGATGACGACCACTTCGATTAGAGGGCGATAATGATGACGATTGCGAGATTGACGACGATGGCGGGGTCGAGGACGATGGCGGGGTTGAGGACGATGGCGGGGTTGAGGACGATGGCGGGGTTGAGGACGATGGCGGGGTTGAGGACGATGGCGGGGTTGAGGACGATGGGGGTTGAGGACGATGGGTTGAGGACGATGGCGGGGTTGAGGACGATGGCGGGTTGAGGACGATGGCGGGTTGGAGGACGATGGCGGGGTTGAGACGATGGGGGTTGAGGACGATGGCGGGGTTGAGGACGATGGCGGGGTTGAGGACGATGGCGGGGTTGAGGACGATGGCGGGGTGAGGGCGATGGCGGGTTTGAGGACAATGGCGGGGTTGAGGACGATGGCGGGGTTGAGGACGATGGCGGGGTTGAGGACGATGGCGGGGTTGAGGACGATGGCGGGGTTGAGGACGATGGCGTGGATGAGGACGATGGCGGGTTGAGGACGATGGCGTGGTTGAGGACGATGGCGGGGTTGAGAGACGATGGTTGAGGACGATGGCGTGGTTGAGAACGATGGCGTGGTTGAGGACGATGGCGTGGTTGAGGACGATGGCGTTTGAGGACGATGGCGGGTTTGAGGACGATGGCGGGGATGAGGACGATGGCGGGTTTGAGGACGATGGCGGGGATGAGGACGATGGCGGGTTTGAGGACGATGGCGGGGTTGAGGACGATGGCGGGGTTGAGGACAATGTCGAAGTTGACAACGACGATGGCGAGGTTGATGACGATTATACCTGAAGCTGCCGGAAGACAACTTGAGGTGGAGGAGGAGGAGGCGATTTGTGGGGGGGAGAATGGGAGTGGAGGGGAGATGGAAGATGGTTGGGTGCGACGAAGGCGACCGGGCTAATGATGACGACGGTGGCAGTTGTGAAAACAACACTGAAAGCAATTTGGCAACGGCGACAAGTCAATAGCAAGTATGTCATTTAAGTTCTCGATGCGGAAATGGCAGCAGCAACGCAGGAGTCGAGAGAGGAGGAGATGGCGGTGACGATGGGAGGGGCGACGACCACTCGAGAGCGTGACGATGCGTGACGGGGGAGGGGGTATCGGTGCGGGCGCAGACAGCCCCGATCGAAGCGTCGGTGTTCCGCGAAGTTACCAAGCCCCCCCCCCCTCCTCTCCACCCCATCCGGTCGTAGCACTTGCTTCCGCTCGTTCCGTGGCAACGCGCGCGCTGCTCGTCTGTTCCTCCGGCAGACTTCGCTCGCGACGTCAAGCGAAATGGGGGGCTTTCGGGAAACAGCGCTTGTCAAGTGCGCTGCAATCCTCTCTGACGAGGAAAGGTGCGTGTACAACAGCAAATGCGAAAGAAGACCAGACCCTTCCGGTGAAAACCAGAAGCTGGAGTGCGGGAAAGCGGAAATAGGCCTTTTCAGAAAGTCTGGTTTTGAACAACATGCTGTGACTCTTTCAACCCATTGTCAAGTGTGTTTTGAAGGTTTTTAGAAGAATTTAATGTATCCTGAATGTAATGTATCCTGGTATCCTTGAAAGAGTTGTCTGTGAGGAAAATTTTACCCCTTGACCATGTATCATATGACAGACTTGTCATATGATACATGGTAAAGGGGCTGAGAAATGTGAAGTGAAACGTGAAATACGACACAAAATGAAGGGCTTTCGAGAAGCAGCGTTTATTAAACTCTCTGTAATCCTCTCTGATAAGGAAATGGTGTGCGTACAAAAATAAATGGGGAAGAAGACCAGACCTTTCCGGTGGAAATCAGATGTTGGGGTGCGGGAAAGCGGAAGTAGAGCTTTTATAACAGCACCCTGTGACAGATTCCGCTTATTGTAAAATGCTTTTTGAAGATTTTTGGGATAATTTTAAATGGAGTAATCTAACAACAAATTATATAAAACGTTTTAATGGTGTTTCTTACGAAAAGCATTAAGCATGTAACATGCTGTCAGGAATTATCTTCTCATCTTCAGGGGTCTACAAACGACTGCTCAGGCTGTGGATGTTGCCTAGTTTATTCCTGCTATCGTTGAAAGAGTTGTCTGTGAGGAAAATCTTACCCCTTGCCCATGCATCATCTGACAGACTTGCAGCCGGAGCGCCGTCAAGCGAAATGGGAGGCTTTGGAGAAACAGCGCTTGTCAAGTGCGCTGCAATCCTCTCTGACGAGGAAAGGTGCGCGGACAACAGCAAATCGGGAATAAGACTAGACCTTCCCGGTAGAAACCAGAAGCTAATGTGCTAGAAAGCGGAAATAGGCCTTTTCAGAAATACTGCTTTTGTAACACCACGCTGAGACAGCACACTGTCAAGTGTTTTTTGAAAATTTTTGGAAGAGTTTAATATGAAGTAATCGAACAACAATTATATAAAAAGTTTTACATGCTTATTGAAGCATGTTGGTAAAACCTTGTTTTCGGGAATATCTTACTATCTTCAGGGGGTCTATGGACGCCTACAATCGCGCTAGGCGTTGCCTAGTTTATTCGTTGGGCTTTCCAGAAACAGTGTTTTTTCGTGTGCTTCTTGACGTTTTTTTGGAAGAATTTAATATGAAGTTATTGGATAACAAATTATATAAAAAGTTTGAATAGTGTTTATTATAACACTAAGTTCTCAACATGCTTTCAGGAATAACCTACTCTCTTCAGAGCAAACGACTACAATGACACTGAGCGTTCCCTAGTTTGTGTTATCGTTGAAAGAGTTGCTTGTGAGGATAATCTTACCCTATGTCCTTGCATCACCTGACAGACCTCGCACCTGGAGCGCCGTCATGCGAAATGGAAGGTTTTCGAGAAACAGTCCATGTCAAATGCATTGGAATCCTCTCCAGCAAGAAAAGTGACGTATAGAATAACAAATCGGGAAGAATCTTTCCGGTAGGAACCATTAGCTTTCATTGCCCAGAAGCTGAAGAAGGGCTTCTCAGAAACAATGTTTGTCACGTGTTTTTGAAGTTTTTAAAAAAAACTGAATTTGAAGTCATCGAAATTAAATTTAACGTTTCAATAGTATATAACATATTTTCAGGAATTGGCTTGGCGTCTTCAGTGGGTCTACAAACTACTGCGATAGCGCTGGCGTTCCACGTCTCCACATTCATTTGTGTTATTGTTGGAACTGACGAGTAATAGCCTGTGGGGAAATTAGCTCTTACCTTGCCCCAGAGGCGTAGCTAGGGGGGAGGGCAGGGGGGCGGTGCGCCCCGGGTGACACAAGTTTAGGGGTAGTATCAATTATAAAATTTTATTGTTAGAATTATATAATTTGAATGATTTATTTAAAAATTATATACATGATAATTTAATAGTTATTCAATTAAATTATATATACTAAAAAAGCAAAGAAAAGAAATGTAAAGTAAAACGCGAACTATAAGCAGTGAGACTCAATTCTTCAGTGGTCCAAGAGTCTCGATTTCGGCGATTACGTTATCTTATATTATCGTTAATGTTGATAAAATAATCTACAAATTATCTTGAATATCGTACAAATATACTTGAAGTTTCATTAAATAATATATAAACTATTCAGATATAGACATTTTTATATTTAATTTAGGGGGTGACACTATTAGTTTTGCCCTGGGTGACACCAACTTAAGCTACGCCACTGCCGTGTCCTCTATGGCTTTGTCCCTCTACCTTTCCTCGCTGGCAAGACGCACGTCCAGAGCGACGTTAAGCAAAATGTAGCGCTTTCAAGAAATAGCGCCTGTCATGTGCGTGGGAATCTTGCCTGACAAAGAGCTGTGCATGTAGAACAACAAATCAGGAATATGTGTTTTGTAGCTTGCTTCATCCAGCTCTCTACCTCTTCCTGGTGAGACCCGTTCTCCGAGGCACAGGAAGCGAAGAAGAGGCTTTCCGGAAACAGTGCTGACACGTTGTTTATGCAAGCTTCATATCGCACACATGACACACGCCGTTGTTCCCATTGATTTTCATTACGCACGTACTCCCCTACTAGATTCCCTGTAATGTCTGTTACAAAGGGGCTGAGTATATATAAATAGAAAGTGTGAGAAACTACAAACATCGAATGGTGCCTCATTGATGTTTATATCTGGATTCTATTAAGAGGACCTTGTAAGGCATATCTCCACCATTATAAATTCTTGTTCCTATTTCTAAAAAACGATCAATGATAAAAAATGAAATTTTGTACATTTAGTGTTTTCAATGTTGTACTTTTCTGGGCGTTTTTGTAAATTTTGTTAAGTGCCTGTAACTATTTTATTTATATTTCTTAAATATTTAATTAAGCGTGCATACATATTTCAACATCTATTAAGAACTTTGCTAATAGTAAGACGACAATGAAAAAAATGCTTGTCTAACCAGAAAAATCTATTAATTAGGTGGTACAAATTTTATTAATTTGTCAACAATATTTTTTTGAGAAACAGGAACAAAGTTTTAAAAAATGAAGTTACGGAGAACAGCTAGTAAAGTTTTTGGTAGTAGCACAATGCATTCCACCGCCATATTTTGGATCATCAGTCTTCCTCTAGCTCATGATGCTTTCTTTTTTATTTTTTTGTCTTTTGAAGCAGTTGCAGACAATAATTGGTAGTCTTTGTCACTCAAGGTAGTTCTTTGATCATCAATTGCTTGACATAGGATGATCATATTCTTTCCAGGTTTGATTCCCAATTTTTATAAAACTATAACTCTTTCAATATTTCCATCATTAAATATTAAAACACTAACATGTACATCAAGGGAGAGTAGTTCTGTTCCTACAAACACTGATTTGGAACCCTTGACCAAATAACATTATTGATAGATTCGTTCACATTTCGTTATGTTGACATCTTTTCTATAGTGAGGGATCTGCTAAAGCTCTAAAATGAATGAACTAAGAATGAAAGCGAATATCTGGAGTTTACAGATGTCAACGTCAACAAAACAGAGTTGCCATCATCTGAATTGAAAAAAGTGTTCCTCAATAACCATAACGAATTTCGGTACTCACAAAAGTAGGCGGACCGTCAGAGTCAACGGAGCACAGTTGGATATTTAAATGGGCATTTAAACCCCTTCTAAATCGAATTAGGCAAAAAACAGATATTATGAAAAAGCAGACTTCAGGCTATCAAAGTTACACAAAAACCGAAAGTCGATATTTTTGGTTCAAGGTACTTACGAGATCCCCTTAACACATCCTATTAAACTTATAAAAATTATTTTTAGTGTATTTCATTTATCGTGTAGGAGAAGAGAACTACAGGTTTCTTCGTACAAAAAACGTATATCTAATGATTTATGTTAAATATTTAAGCCATGGCAGAAGATACTCAATATGGAAGTCATTGAAGGCAGTGACTTTAAAATCAATAATGTGACTTTATACTGCTTCATATGTAGTGTGAAAGGAAAACAGTAATGAGTAAAGTATCTAAAAGTACGAGTATGAGTAAAAATATTTTAAGAGAGGTCAAACTCTCTGAAATGAAACATTCCTTCAATCATGTTGAGTAAGTTTGAAAAACATATCTCAAATACTTTAAAAATTTAGAATTTTAAGTTGACAGTAAGATATTAATGAAAAATGTTTTTAAGGTTTCTTAAAGACTGTCTAACAACTGAACAGCTTGCTTCTAGGGTCTTCATGTTTGTATAATATTTATCACTGATCCAGCAAAAAGGTAAACATTTAATTGAAAGTGACTAGAATCATAAAAAATAACCACTTCTAAAGATTCGCAAGTTGTTGTTGCATTGCACTTCTATTAATTCAAGTCTCCCTTCAGAGTGTTAGTAAATGAAACAAAACGTGTTTAATTTATATAAGGAAACTCCGTGCCAAATTACTTTCTGTTCCTTGGTCTTGCTAATTCAAATTGCATATTAATATTTTCCCACAATTATTGTATTCTTTATATTGAAATGAAGTAAATTTGCGTTATTAAGGATATGTATGATTGAGGATAAGCTACCTCCCCTCACATACACTTCAGTTAAAATAATATTGAACCTTTCTCGTTCTTAAAGATTTAAGGATAGAAGTAGTGTAGGAAAAAATAACTTTTCTATTGCAACATTCACTAAAGTTAGGAAAAGTAAACTATGTGAAATCCTAAAACTAAGAAACTGTACTTCTCTGGGGGGGGGGGTGAATAAAGCATTCCCGCGCTATTGCATATTCACTTTCGTGGTTCAGCTACCTGCGTTGAGTAGCCCGAGAACCTCGCAGAACTGTTCGCTTAAACTCGAGAAAGAGAGTTTGAAGGGATCAGTCTGTGAACGGCTACTTCCGGCAAGAGGCTGCCAACTTCGGAGGGTCTGCAGAGGAAGCCAGTTGTGAGCAAACTAGATTAGATATTAGATGATGGAACAGGAATGCTTTCATTTCTATGACGATCAATTCGGGTGTGTTTTTCGCAGTAATATTAGTAACTTTTGAAATTTATTAAATAAGATAATAAACTATATTTGTAGTTCGAGTAATACTATTTTTATTTTGTTTTTGTAGTTTGCTATCTTGAGCACATTTTTAGACATATAGTAAAAGCTGTTACTTTTAAGGTATGTAAGTTCAATTATTCACACTACTGTTAAAAGTGAGACGGCGTTCAAATGTTCATATAATACAGTGAAAAGCATCACTCAAAACAAAACATACTATATTTATCTGATTGCATCAACTGCTGCTTACCCTGATGAACCATTCTGAAGTGTACGCTTGAATTAAAATAAAATTAATCTCAGTAACGTCTAAAAATAATGTATTTAACACACGCTAAAACTGATTTTCTTTTGCTCGTTGGATTGCTTCATTCACCTATCGGTCGGGGTCACAACATTTCCTATTCGGAAAATGAAATGCCGCTTTTATCAATCGTATCATTAATAACTAATATCACTCGTACACGTTAAGTATGTACCACTGTAACAAAATACTATTAACTCTAATAACAACAAAATTCTTCCTAGCTCACTCTGCAGGATCATCTTACATTCGTTCATGAAGTGGTAGACCCTGACAACTTGCACAAATAGCGTCTTCTCCGGAGAACGAACAACAACTTCTCTTTTGACTACCATCGGATATTACTCATCATCAGACAACACTAATAATAATAATAATAATAATAATAATAATAATAATAATAATAATAATAATAAATCATAATAATAATAATAATAAAAAGAAGATGAGTTATTTAAGTATCGTACTCTTCGTTCACTCTTTCGTCCAGGCGTGACCTCCCAGCACCCGTCTCTCTCATCTAGCGACCTCCTCGCGTGCTCCATTTCGGGTGCCTTGCCCCCTCGTTAGAGGTCGCGTCCACAAAGCACCGCCAGGGCGCGCTTATCGCTAATGAATCGCAGCGTGTTTACACTCGCCCTGCCTCGTCACCTTCCACGTCTCCTCTCCCTCCTTCTCGTCTCCCTTCTTTCCTCTCATCTCCCCTCCTCGCCTCTTCCGTTCTCTTCAGTCTTCGCCTCTCCTCTCTCTTCCCCCGTATCTCATACTCCGTACCTCATACTCTCCTCGCCCCTTCTCTGCTCTCTTTACCTCTCCCCTCCACTCTTCACCTCTCCCCTCCGCTCTTCACCTCTCCCCTCCTCTCTTCACGTCTCCCCTCCGCTCTTCACCTCTCCCCTCCTCTCTTCACCTTTCCCCTCCTCTCTTCACCTTTCCCCTTCTCTCTTCACCTTTCCCCTCCTCTCTTCACCTTTTCCATCCTCTCTTCACCTTTTCCCTCCTCTCTTCACCTTTCCCCTCCTCTCTTCACCTTTCCCCTCCTCTTTCACCTTTCCCCTCTTCTTTCACCTCTTCTCTTCATCTCTTCGCCCTATTCTTCTCTCTTCACCTCTTCTCTAATCTCCACTGCCCCCTCCCTTTCTATTCACCCCCTCGTCATTACATCTCCTCTTCTTTTCCTTCCTATTTCGTCCCCTCTCTTCACCTCTCCTCACCACTCCACTCCCCCTCCTTTCCTCTTCCGGGGCCTTCGTGGGCGAGGGTATTATCCCATGCGCGCAACCACTCCTATTTTTTTCTCGTTCTTAAGTTTTTCTTGTGGTTTCTTCAGCTCCGAAAACATTATTGTTCGCCTTACCCAATTCTATTGTACCATGTTTGCTCATGTTTATATGTGCGCGCTTTCCGTCTGCACGACCCACCGCTCTCGTATTGCCTTTTCATTTCTAATTGTCGTATCTACCCCTTTTAGCGTTTCGCCATTTTTCCCAACACCAAGACTTTTTTCTCTCCCACTCCGTCCCTCTCATTTCCATCGTTCTTCCTCTCTTTAGTCCCCTCACTTTTCCTCCATCACCATCTGTCATAGTCACTCTCCCTCTCTTTCCTTATCTCTGACTCACTGTCAATATCATTCCTCCCCTCTCTCTTGTCTCATCTGTCTATTACTCACTGTCCCTTCTCTCCATTTGCCGCATTGCCTATTCACCCTTCGTAAGTTTTTATCCCCTTTCACCCTTCCCCTCGTCTTCAGAACCGCTCCGTTCGACATATCCGTCCCCCCTGCCACCTCTTCCTATCTATGGTTCCCTCGTTTTTCCTCCATCACACACTCCCTCTCTCATTGTCATTGGCACTTTCCCTCTCTTACCTTTTTTCTGGTTATTTCACTATCTCTGACTCACTTTCAATATCATTCCTTCCCTCTCTCTTGTCTCATCTATTACTCATTGTCCATTCTCTCAATTTGCCACCTATTTACCCTTCATTACCTTCAGGTGAACAATAACAAAATCACAGACGAAAGGTCGACGAACCAGTTATTTACACAAATCCAAAGACGTCTTCCTAACTCTCCAATACTGGTACATAAACCATACCACCGGTCCTTCATCACAAACTAGAGGGCAGGCGAGCTGTGCCACAGTAACTGATTGCTCTCTCAAACGAACAACAACAACAAAACCACTGACGAGAGGTCTGCAGACGAGTTATTTTCACAAATCCAAACACGCCTTACAAGCACATTAACTATACTATCGATCCTTCATCACAAACTAGAGGGCTGGGGGGAGCTGTGCCACGGCACCTGAGTCATATCCGCTCCCTATAGTCAAATCCTATTTACTATTCATCACCTACTTACCCTTCGTACGGTTTTTATCCCCTTTCACCCTTTCCCTCGTCTTCAGTTTGACCTATCCGTTCCCCCTTCCCCTCACCGTGAGCCGCGTTCCCAGTTCCCGCCGCCAGGGCGCGCTTGTCGGTAATGAATCGCCCCGTGTTTACATGCGCCTCTGCTCCCTCCGCCCTTCTCCACCCCCACCCCCTCCACGGGCCCGTCGCCAGCGGGCGACCTCCTACCTCGAGGCCCCCCAACTAACTTGCCGCCTCCAGGGGGTGGCGGAGGCGCCGGGAACAAGTTGGCCGCTGCCGCCGCCGGCGGCGATGCGCACCTGAGCGCGCCCTGGGGAACGCCTGGAGTTTGCGGCGGGCGAGCGGGCGCGGCGCCAAGGCGGTGCGGGCGGATATGCCTCAGGTGGCGCGGCACGGCTCCCCCCAGCCCTTTAGTTGGTGGTGAAGGATCGATGGTATGGTTTATGTGCTTGTAAGGCGTGTTTAGATTTGTGAAAATAACTCGTCTGCAGACCTCTCGCCAGTGATTTTGTTGTTTGTTTGAGAAGCAATGAGTTACTGTGGTAATTATTGCTGCGCAGCTTCAAGGTAGACCGGTCAAGGAGGATTCGCGTTAGGTAATTCCACTCCCTCTCTTAGTCCGTAATAAAATATCCATGTTAAAACCAATGTACTAATATTGATGTGACAGTGAGGGTGATAGGATTGAATTAAATATTGTATAGGTGTATTTGTGCATAAAAATGTATTTGCAACTGAACGCGCCTTGGGGAACGCCAAGAATTTCCGGCGGGTTTTCGGGCGCTCCGCCAAGGCGGCGGGGGCGGATATGAGTCAGGTGGCGTGGCACAGCTCGCTCGCCCTCTAGTTTATGATGAAGGACCGATGTTATGGTTTATGTACCAGTATTGGAGAGTTGGTTCGACGTGGTTGGATTTGTGTAAATAACTGGTTTGACGAGCTTTCCTCTGTGTTTTGTTGTTGTTGTTCACCTGAGAAGTGATCAGCCAGTTACAGTAGTGATTATTCTCGTGCAGCTTCAAGATGGACCGGTCAAGAGGGATTCTCGTTAGGTAATTTCACTTCCTTGCCTAGTCTGTGATAAAGTATCAATGTTAAAACCAATGTAATAATATTGATGTGAGAGTGAGTGTTGTAAGATTTATTTGAATATTTTACTTTTTATTTCTAGGAAAATAAAATATGTATTTGCATTTATTTAAATGCTTTTGCACATGAGTGCGCCCTGGGGAACGCCTAGTGTTTGCGGCGGGCGAAGCACCGGGACGGGGGAGACCTGGGCGTATATGCCTCAGGGGGTGTGGCACAGCTCCCTCTCCCTCTAGTTTATGATGAAGGATGGATGTTTATGTACCAGTATTAGTGAGCTGATAAGGTGTGATTGTATTTGTGTAAATAACTGCAGTCTGTCAAGCTTTCGGCTGGGATTTTTTTAATCTTCACCTAAGAAACTATTCGTAATTGTGATCATTATTGTCGCGCAGTTTCAAGATAAACAGGTAAAGAGGAGATGTGGCTTAGGGTACACCACTCCCTCTCTTTCTAGTAAGTTATATATAAGTATCAGTATTAGAACTTCTCTGAGAATCTCCGTACATAAATGCTTTGTTTGCCTCATCTTCATATAATTTTATTATTCATCAGGTGAGGAGTTTCCGATGGTTTTATTGATGGTTTTGCTTCGAGTTCTGTCTCGGCATATCACGTTCTCCTTAGACTTGGATATGTGTATCTGGTGACAAAACAGTCCCCTCTTTTCCTACACTTTAATGATGGATTTATGATGTGGCGTATTTGTACTAGTGTCGATGAGCCCTTAGAGATAGAGCAAACAACACTGTATATGATAATGTTTATGAAAACTTTGGGAATTGTAGATAGTCATCGACCCGAAATATCTGAGTCGTCGTACGCAAGCATTCAGCATTATGAAAATATGACGCGAATTAAATGAAGAAATAAATTTCACAAACATTTGTCGATTTTGTTCGTCACTTCGAACGTAATATTCTGAAAGTCTCCAGACATTTTCGGGGTGAGGCTCAAGAAATTACTACCTTAATGCTACAGATAGATTCATTTTAGCGTGTCTTTGGGTACACCCATATTTACCTACGATTGCTACGCGTAAGTTGTCAGATGCTTTAGTAGTCACGCCAGGAGAGGGAGCTTTTGAAAATTAAGAAACCTTCATAGAATTTGAATGTTTCACTCTCCAAAATGTTCATTCCGGTTACCATTATAAAATTCACATCTTTTAAGTAAACAAATTTGCATTTTATTTTATGTTTTATATTTACGAGTATTTTCGTATTTTTGCAGTGTCATTCAAAATGCAATTGAAATAGAATTTATATGAAGAGGGGGAAAAAGGAAATAAATCTAAGTTAGCTTACATTTCTGAGCTCCAATCGAAGTTGTAGAGATGTGTTACGAATGCGGATTGCGGATAAACTTCGTCACTTACTACGCGCATCTGGGCATACCCTGGGGAACGCCTAAACTTTGCGCTAGACCCAGGGCCAACGAAAGCGGTGTAAGGCGGTGGGATTCTGAGTAATTTATGAGACGTATGTGTAACGCTTGATAAAACTTTTAGGCACATCGAAACTCAGCTAAGCATTTTTGCAAGAAAAATGTTTCAAATTATGTTAGAAAATACATCATAACACTTTCATTTCTATTCCAGTTATCCTATCAGAAAACACAAATTTGAAGTGTGAGGTGGCACCCGTACTATGTAATCGTTTTCAATAATGAGATAAAGTAGATTCTGTTGTAGCATCTCAAGCTATGAATCGAGGTGTGGAAATAATAAACAACTTTTGTATTAACTGGGGTTCATAATACTTTTATTAGTAACGTCAGCGCTTGAAAAATAACGCGTGAGGAATACTGTAACTTCGGAAAACACGGAGAGATGAGAGGCAATTTATTAAGCGTTTACGCATTAAATAGAGGCGGTGTTTTCCCTAAGCGGAAATTACTACCTGATGTTACTCCGTCTCGAGTTAGACCCGAAATTCGAGAAGGATTTAGAGGTTACTTTTCCTGGGTGATGGAAATTAACTCTGAAATAGTTGTCTGTTCCACCAGCGATACCACATAAGCGTGCTTACGCTTTGGGTTGTTCAAAATACCAATTTTTGCAACCCCCTTTTGAGGAAGTTATAATGTGGGAAGCTCGTCCAAATTAAGGGCGCTTGATACAGATTTACATTCATAAGGACGTGAATCAAGTACAGCGAACAGAGGGGCTCAGTACCAGAGGGGGCTAACCCACATGTGATGCAAACTGAGAAAAACAAGGTTTTATTAGAACTCGATTTTGCCAAAAAATGTTATATTGTTGCGCTACTTTTTTGAGTTCAATATTGTAACCTCAGGTAAATATGTACAGCTCATAAAATACAGACAATCGTCCTACAGGAGTGGGTTCGTCTTTTATCTTGCTATTGACTATTAAAAACAAACACAGGCAAGTTAACGTTTAACTTTAACAAAGTTTGGATATATTCTGCCAAATCTTCAGATACAATTTCGATATGAATTTATACATTACCTAGAACTTCAAATATTACTTGCTGTATTGTTCAGCAATTTCCTAAATTTTAATCAACTGCAGTTATACCTTTTCTATTTGTAAACTACTTTGAATGACCCAATATAATTTTCCACTTTTACACAAACACAATAAAATACCTTTATACAATTTACAAACAAAAAAAAAGCATCAAATCACATACACTGCTGAAAGAAAAATTTACATGTATAATACACACTTTGCAAATACATTTTAAATAATCTGGTACAATTAATAACGTCCCTTTAATAAGCTGTTTTACTATCACGCAACTTATTAACTTCTTTACTATTTGATTACAAACAATTTAAATCATGAATTGCAGAAAAAAAATCATTAGAAAAACAAATATAGTTGTTAAACAAAACAATTAGAAGAATAAATTTTACACCTTTTTGCATGAACAATCTAACTGAATTCTCATTACAATGAAAAAAATACTGAAAAGTTACGCTTAATAACCAATAATTTAAATGTTTGACTATCTCTGTCTGGGCGTGAGGTGAATTCTATAGATTCTTATGCGTGATTTACCCTCCTCTCAACTATTCTTTTAAAAAGGGATTTTGTTAAAATTTTAAAACCTGGTCTTTTTGACTCACGACGTCGCCGCGATGACACGTTCCTGCCACTCCAGAAGACGGCGGTGGTACGTTGCGTCCAAGGTCGAATTAGCCTCTTGCGTCGTGGAAAACCGTCCCTCGTCGACTAGTTGCACGCCGACCTCGCGAAGTAACTCAGCGCGACGGCGGTCTCCAACGAATATGAATGTCCAAGCGAAATATAACGCAAGACAGTACAAGTTCGTTCAGTCCGAAGGTTCACAGCAGAAAAAAGGAATACTTAGAATGTCCGTTCGAACTGTAATGCAAGACAGTACAGGTCCGTTCCGTCCGAAGGTTCACAGTAGAAAGAAAGAATACTTATAATGTCCGTTCGCACTGTAATGCAAGACAGTACAGGTCCGTTCCATCCGAAGGTTCACAGTAGAAAAAACGTTTTTCCCTGCGGTGCTGATCGCGCAGTCATAAATTCGTCAAGGCGATTCCTGATTGGATGTTGATTTCTACTCCGTGAGTGCGTTCAGAACTTTTACTCAGAATCTGATATATAATATCTTCTCTCGCTGGCGCACTCCATTGTAGTTCAGCGGTACTATAACTGCTTCGGTCGTAGTTTAATATTGTCGCGCGCTATTCAAACAATGTGACCGACTTATGAGCGGTTACAATATGCTCTCCACGTATTATAGATTAATATAAAATTTTAGAAATTGAAAAATATTTATTTATTTACTGTTATCACCAAAAATCTGTTTTTTTTTTGGAAAGTACATCGGTGTAACTAATGAATAATTTCAAAGCACCGTAATTGAAGCATTTGAAAAGTTTCTAAACTACAAACACTATGCGCAATATTAAATTTCTTCAACATGTTCATTGGAATGTACACTGCTTGATGATGTTAAATAATTAAAAAGTGATTGGTAAACTGCTGGGATGAAAGGCCTAATGGACTGTAGATCTCCTAGTTTCAGTGCAACAATGTTCCTTCTTGCAGAAAACGAGGATGGTAGCACAGCCATTGGTGTAGTAATATATGAAAATATATGATATACAAATGAAGAATCGCTTTGGTGTTTAGATCTCCTCCCGAGCATATTCTTGAATTATTTCACTTTTTCTATTCTTCCAGCGCCTATGAGGTATTATTGTAGAATAATGCAGTTGATCCTTTAGCTACTTTGACTGCTTCAACTTTCCTGATCTGAAGATTTCTTCATTATCATAACATTTCCCTCCATTATTATTAATGGATTCATGGTCTGATAGTTATTGAAGTCTGCATTCTTTAGTTCCACAACACGGAATGGCTTTACAATGTGTACTTGGTGTGTAAATGACTTGTGTGTCTTACGTTTTCTCCACTACGCCTAAGTCACTGTTATTATGTAAGAATGTGTGTTCCGGTACAAGAAAATAATGCTCAATGGCATGCCATACATCCAAGCAAACCAGGCCAGGTTGAATATTGTATTGTTTAGATGTGAGTTAGCGCTCTTTGGCACTGAGGGTCTTACCAACTTACGAGGTGAGATGCCCCACTTACACCAGATTTTAGAACTCCTTAACAGTTGGCATGAGCTGCTCAAATATCGCAAAAAGCGCTTTTTTCATCTCTGTCGGTTAGACCTCTCTCGTACTGAGCCGCTCAATTTATACATAAAAAAATTCTTAAGAAAATTTAGCAAAGCACCCTGCTCAATTAGAACATATACAGGAAACTATGAGGAGAACTACTACAATAACTTACGTGGATATCATATACTACATTTATCATTATTGTTTTAGAAAATTCAAGCACAGTTACTTCAGGATCATTCGATTTATTCATTGATTAGTAATTTCGCGTCAACTAATATGGACGCTGGTCCCGTAACTGTAGCGTAAGTTTTTTTTTATCGCAGAAGGTGGTAATGATTTTCGCTTGCTGGATGGCGAAATGTTCCCGAAAAATAATGGAATTCAATCAAATGACACGTTACGTGTTTAATTGGTTATACTTGTTATAATTGTTGTAAATTTGCGTTCTACGTAATAACACGACTAATAATTATCATTAAAAGTAGAGTATTAATGAAAACATTTTCGTTAAATGTTTTTAAGTTTTGTATTTAATACACATTTAGTAATCATCTAAAACACTACCATCGACTGTTTATCTGCTTCTGCATAGCACAGATTTCAAACTGCAAACGGGGATAACTAGCAAAGAGCAATATAATTAATGTGTGGCATGACTTTCTTGTCGTGTTTTTTATTATTAGTTGTTGCAGAATAACAAAATCGTTGAAATTTAGACAGGAGAAAATGAAATAACTGCTGCGAAATATCATCGTAAATGTACATCAAATATAAGTAAATAACATATATAAAAATATAGTTAAATTTAGTTTATGTAATTCTCAGAAGGTTTAGTCTAATAGTCAGAAAGCTATAACAAAATTATTCCCATACGTGTTTATATGAGATTAACAAATTAAATTTTGCATATTTCATATTTCTCGTAAGATGATAATTCTCTAAAAGTATATGAGAAGCTATTGTATACGTATCCTGTGATGCACATTTTAGTGAAATTAGGAGGAAATACTTAAAAATGCGTAAATGCAATATATACCACCGTATAGAGAAATAAATGTTTCAGTGTTTCATTTATTACGTCGATCCATCACATGTGCTTTAAATTTATTTCATGGCAACACTTGTCTTACTGGGTAAATAAAAAACATCACTTAATCGAGAATTTATATTAGTCAGCGGGGTAATTGAGTCCGATTCCAGACATATGAGCGTTTCATTTGCACTCATAATGAACGTTCCATATAACAAACAAGATGTTTATCCTCATCATTGCTTTATTACGCTTGAAGATTAATTGAAGGATGACGTTTGTGTGTTCTACGAAGACCTCTGCAAACAAGGTCACCAGTGTTTACAATGTCGTTAATATTGCGGAGTCTGTACATGTTGACGAACTCGTCTAATTAGAAGTGTGTTGTACCTGTTGCGTGGTTGGTTTGTCATGAGCTAAGCATGGGGGGTTTGATGTAGAGACGCAATATCATTGTGTTGAAACGTCTATGGTTTTAACAAAACATCGACGTATTTGACATGGATATTTTCTAGCCAATGTTGTTTCAACATTCATAGTTTTCATTTCTTTAAAACCTAATGTAAATATAATTTAACTCTCGTTTAATTAGTAAATAGTACTAAATAAACTCTCGTTTGCATAGTACTTGTAGAAATAAAAATTCAATAACAATGAAGTTTCATTCAGTTACCTATCTCTGTATTTGTGCCAGGTTTCCGTTATGTCATGACGATATTAATGGTACTACAACCATACATACTTTCTGGCATTAATTCTAAATTTGCCATTTTCAAAAATTCAGAGTGCTCAACATAAAAGAGAGCCGTGCCATTTTTTTAAAGGTCCCTGCTTTCCTCCATGAAAAAAATTGAATAAAAAAATTGGAGCATTTTTTGAGGAAATGAATTGTTAAAAAATTAAAATTGTCTATATTTCGCGCACAATTACTCAAAAACAACTATATTTTCAAACAATTGAACCTAACAGATTTTAATAAGAAAACTATCTCTATCTTTAAGTAACCAGTAACATTTTTTTTGTAAATGCGAGTAGTTTTTGTGTAACTTCTGCTTTAAGTTAATTCAATATATATTGAATTAACTTAATTAATTTAAGTTAATTCAATATATATTGAATTAACTTAAAAATTAATATAAAAACTTTTTCCAAAACGATTGTAATTCTTTTCTCCGAATTTAGAGCAAATAACATTTAAAAAGTGAAGCAGATCTCAGTTTCGTTGAGCTATCTGTATTTTGGAAAATTGCAAAAGTAATAAAAAATGCCAGAAAGAATGTTCTGTTGTAGTACCACTAGTTTCTTGTTGGGTCTATCTACATTTCGCCACCTCTTCCTACATCACCTTCCTCTCTGTTGCTCTAGCTTTGGGGGGCCGTGGATTAATTACCTTTGGTCCCGGAGGCCATGAACCCACAATGTGTTTTGATTACATCTCTACCTGCGACGTGAGTCTGTAGCCCCTTGAGCACGGAAAACGATTTGCTTGTTGAATCCAAGTAAAACGCGGAATACCATCAACTGGAAATAATGAAAGGAAATTTATTTAGAGAATTGTAGTGAGTTTCACTTCTACTCAGGCTCACTTCTGGCTCAGAACGTAAATTCTGGGTGCACGAATATTGTTCTTCTTTTGCTGTTAATTGAATATTTCTTTCCGTGTATTTGGCTGGTTTGAGAAAAATTGATGCCAGCTTTTATCTTTTCCGAATTGCAAATTGTTCTATATTAGAGAGATCGATTTATGAAATCAGACAATGTTAAGCAGCATTTGCGGGAACATGATGTAAAAGCTATCGCATACCACCGCTGGCATATGGGTTGAATTTATTGATTAGTTCATGTTACCAAACGAGTCAACTACTATGATTATCTCGCAAGTGCAGTGGGCTGTATCGGAGTCGGCTAATCAAAGAGGTTGATCAGTGGAGAAGATGCCTCTACATGGCGGTGGATCAGAGCAGGTTGGGGGAGGCGAGCTGGGTTGACCAGGATGTGCCATTGGCCAGGATTTGTGTCTGGACGGCCTTGACAATTGTGTAACCTTGGACACGTTCAGGAGGCGCTGTACTTGTAGTTAATTACGATAATTATACATAGGAACATGCAGGAATATTGAATATTAGGTGTATTCCCAAGCTTATTGTGAATAAAATGGTAATAAAAAGTTGATAAGATTTTTTAATTGGGAGAACACAGTAAAGTGTGTGTTTTATTATGGGAGGTGGCGGTGTTCTTTCCCCAGTGGTTAGTCAGATCCGGTGATGGCGTAGACGACAGCTCGTGGGGTTATTCTCGTCCAGGTATCTCCCACCAGCAAGGCACCGCTCCAGACGGGACACGCTCTAAGCTTCTGACAGGTCTTAGGAGTGTGTGATAGTGCTGTGTATGGTAGTGTGTGTGTGTGTGTGTGTGTGTGTGTGTGCGGCTACTAGAATGTTCCTCTCCAAAGCGCCTAAATTCAACCCAGCTAGTGTTGGAAGTCTTGCCATCGTCTAAACTCCAACCCTAGAACCTCCCAGAGGCATTACAGTTGCTCTGAGTCACCACAGACGGTCCCAGATTCAATTCTTGTTGGATCCAGGTGTAATTTTTATTGGAAAAGTGAGCTGTCGGCAGATTACATAGGGATTCCTTCCTCTTTCATTTTTCTCTTGGCGCTATTCTGTGTCATTATTCACCTCATCATTATCCCTATCATCTACTCATTAGGTCAATAACGAACATTAATAATTTGGTGTATTGAATGTCCTCCAACCCAAATTAATTAATTAATTCATTCATTAATTACTTTCTCATCGCTTTATTAGTAATTCACTGGCGTTTTAAGCTAAACAATACATTAAAATCAGGGACCGAATACCGAAATAATAGCGGTAAAGGTATTTATACCGGTATAGAAATACCTTTACCTCTATTATACTTTTATTCAAAATACCTTTAAAAATACCGGTATAAGACGTCAAATACCGGTATTTTTAGAGGTATTTTACCTTTATCCGACGTCTATACCGGTAAAATACCTCTATTTAAAGGTATTATACCGGTATTCTCTCATCAAAATACCGGTATTTTCATAAGAAAATACCGGTATTTCAGTAGAATCATACAGGGATTTGGGGGAAATTCATTGTGATTTTTTCCGCTGAGATGGCTCAGAGGAAACAACTATTTACACGGCAGAGTTTCTGACCGGGAGGTCCTAGGGTTCGAGTCCCGAGGGTGGCGGATTTTCGACACATATTCTAGCTAGGTCGAGTTCTGCCGTTGACTGGGAAGTCGAGTTCTGTCGTCAGACGGAGGGACCAGCCAACGGTCATTCGCAGACATCAACACGAGCTCGTTCGCTGACCTTGGACCTCACGTCCGGGCGCAGAGCTTGGCGACACGTGATACAGTGTTGATAATTTATCGAATTTCACCTTATAAATCTTGTCCATTCTAGTAGCGATAAAAAATGGAGAAACGTGTCTTCTTATCCATAAATGAGTCTTCCCACGCATACCAAACTTCCTTCTTGCACGACTGTGTTTATCACTAAATACGATTATTTGCTTAAATTTGATCGTATCACTAACATTCCCGAAAATAATTTTTTCAATTGGCCCAGTTTCCTTATTCTGCACCATAATTAATAATTATATATATATATATATATATATTAATTATAACTAAAACAATATTAAAAATTGACATTGAACGCTAATAGACATTAACTATTCTTACGCGAGGAAACAGAAGTGTGTGTGTATGTTATGTTTAATTCAAAATTAATGATTGAAGCATGTTTAATTTACATCCATGTATTATTTAAGAAATTTCATTAAGAAAAAATATTAATAGTACTATATAATATTAATTAATTTTAATAAATATTTTAAAATATTAATACTAATTCAATTTTAAATGTTTGCATTAAATTTGTGTAAATTAATTTATTATTTTGTTTGTTAATTTATAAATTTATTTAAATTAAATGTTAATTCTAATTAAAAAGTAAAAATGTTAATATTAATAAACTCTTTTTTATTAATTAATAATATTAGTATATATTTCTTATTATTAAGGAAAAAACACTCTTCTCGAAGTGGGCTCCTCCAGATGCATTTTACAATGTAAGCTACCCGCGTAGGAGGGAACCCTTTCCCACATGCAATGTTAAAAGCTAATAATAATAATAATAATAATAATAATAATAATAATAATAATAATAATAATAATAATAATAACATAATAATTTACTTTTATTACAAATTTTCTCAATATTTGCAGTTAATGTCAAAATATATTAAACCCTTAATATAAACTAGGAAAATAACATTTTATTTTAGCCCTATTTATTAATGTATAATTAAGATTTAATTGTGAAATGAAGTAAAAGGAAATCATTTTTAACAATAACAAAACTGGGCCTGAAAGCCTGAGCGTTCGTGATTATCTCATGGTGTCAACGCTTCCTCAGTTCGCCGAAGGGGTCGGGGAAGGAAGAAACGGTCCTACGCCTACGGCACGGCGCATACGTTGACAGCCTCTCCATGTGCGAAATACAAAGACAGGGTTAGGTCATCTCTCAGGTCAGATGGGAGATAGCTCGATGAAGGAGACTAAGAAAAGGTTTTTTTCAATGGAATCAATAATTATTATTTCATATTTCAACTTTTCCGAAGTTTAAATTAAGGGAGGTCTTCAATACATACTACGTATGCAAAACGTAAACGTCCGAACACAAAACATTTACAATAATAAGAATAGAATTTAATACAGTTGTTATATATATATATATATATATATATATATATATATATATACAAAATAATAATTTAAACAATAAATAACAATTATGAAATAATATTTGATTAATAAACATTTTGTGAGATATTATTAACTAAAGTAACCTATTTTTTCAACATGTATGGATGGTAAGCTATATTTCTTCATTGAAAATACCGGTATAATACCGGTATAACCTTTATGGACGTCCATACCGGTATAGACGTCCTATAGAGGTATTTTACCGGTATAAAAGAATAAAGGTATTTGAAAAAGGTATGGAAAAATACCGGTATTATACCGGTATTTTTTACCGGTATTCAATACCTTTTCGGTCCCTGATTAAAATAATTAATCATTAACATTGTTGACAATTTCCTTAACTACTCTCAATATTCCAGGTATATTATCTAGGGTGATGCAAACACATTCTCTTCGATATGTTTGGCTCTATAGGCCTACTTGGCTCTCGTGATTTTCCCAGCGTCAACAATGTGCTGATGAAATGTGACATGTGATGTGTGAAGGTATATGGTGATGTATGATAACGTGTAATATGATTATATGTGACATTGTTGCCAAATATCTGAGATTATCTATTGGCCAACATTGAGTTAGTTCTAAACTTACTCATAATCACACAACCGACATGGACAGTACTGTTAAATTTTTCGAATTTTCAACAATATGAACTCCCAATACTCCAATTATTGTTTGACTCCAATACTCACCACCAGTGACAAACCACGGTCACCGTCATATTCATCCATTACTTGTGTCATATGACAGGATGGGATAAATACTGACTACGAGGGGGATTTTAGTTGTAAATAATGTAACAAAAATACGTAATAGTATTATAAAATTTGAGAAAATTTAAAAAAGTAAAGCTATCCTCTCTGATTTGAAACTGTTAATATTTTCTTTGCAGATAAAATTTTGTTTTTGTTAATACATTGTCAACTCTTGATTGAAATATCATGTGTTCTCTTGAGTTTCTTATAATTGAGACCACATATTATTATGTGCTCTGAACTTAAAAAAATCAAGAGAAGTCTTGAAACGTATCAAAAGAACTTCATAATGAAAATATTGTGCACATTTGACAAAATTAAGCCACGTGACATTTTAATATTTGCAACAATAGTTTCCTTCTACAGTACTTCAGTGTTTGTACAATTCCTCGAAACATTTTGATGCCTTCAATTTTTTGCCGGAAAATGCGTATGTGGTTACTTCATGGCACGGGATTTTTCTTTGTTAGAAAAATGTTTGTTTTGGCGTGTTGGTCGATATGAAACGATCTAGTGTATTATTTTGCCGGCAACTCGTCGGAAGTCCCGAATATATGAATTCTCTGTTTCTCTTTGACAGGCAGGAACAAACGCACCTTCAGAAATTAAACTCGTAAGCGCGGACATCGCGTAGCTTTTCGATTGAAAATATATTTCCTTAAATGTTAAAAAAATGGATTTTCATCGTTCAAATAGTAATGACTATTTTAATAGTACACATATATTATCAGTAAAGATGACCCGAATGTGATAAAAAGTAAGCTCCACTACTAGTGATAGTTAAAATATATAAGAAAATAAAGTATTAGTATGTTCAGTACTTTAACTATTTATTTTCAAACATCAAAACGGAATAATTTATTGTTCAAATGAGAGAGGAATTTCAATGTATGTGTGTTTTTATTGACTTTCGAAACAGTGTTACCAGTGGTAGAAGGTTTTCATTAAAACAAACATCTCTGTATCAGTAGTGATATATATATATATATATATATATATATATATATATATATATATATATATATATATATATATATATATATATATATATATATATAAATTTAATATTGGTTTTGGCGGTGATTTGTCAGTAGCAATCCATATAAAATAATTATAAGTGTTGTCTATACCAACAATGTTGCTTATTGAAAAAGCAGCTTTCGGTAGCTTGGCCAACATTATCATTTTCCTGCTGTTTGAAATGCAGGAAACGACTACAAAGTCTACCGACTACCAAAATGGACAAGAAGAACTCAAGAAGAAGAAGAAGAAGATTATTCTTAAAAATTATTCTATACTTCTTTTCTACGCCCTAGAAATATTTTCCTGTGTACTCTTCCGGTGTCTTGTAAATATATCTGAAACAGTGAGTAAATTCACGAAAGTGCAAGATGCACTAAACGTCAATACGAAATGCATTGTTATTCATTCTAACAGCGCAATTAGGCTTTAATAAATTTGAAACTCAAAATTGTTACACGAAATTTGCCGGAAGTATGCAGTGCTTATTTTTACAGGTACCCGCAGCAACGATGAGCTTAAATAGAGAAAACCCTAAAATCAAAGTACAATTTCTCTGAGGCCATAAAGTACACAGAGAAATAGGTGACAGAATAATAGAAGTCAAAAAAACAAATTTGTAAAAAATTGATAATTTCTTGCGTTTATGCAAAAATGCAAATTAAAGAAATACTTTAACGTAAGCAACACAGCTATTTGTAAAGAATAAGCCACAAAATAAGTATGACTTCTTTTCTATTATTTATTTTATCTAATATTGTGTTTTTTTTTTGTTGTACCACATCCATATGTAAAATAAGTAATCTCGAAAATACTGGGTAAATACTTATATTGAGTTCTTTTCTGTGATAAGCCAAGAAACTTGGGTTTAGTTTAAATGATAAAATCAGCATCCAGCTTTGTAATATAGCATTGTTTTCAGACTCGGAAGTCAAGGAATGCGCTTTGGTAGGACTACCGATAAACAAAGTTTAATATTCGAAGCTTGATAATAATGCTGTGCAAATGGACAGGGCCCCGAACACATGTGCAGAAGGTGTGAAGAGGGCGTTGGAAGCCATGATCTTTTAGAAAGACGCATAGGATGATTCTCTAGAATATTATTGTAGCGAACATACGTAAGCGGTTGGTGAGGTGCGATCGGATTTTCAGCTTAGGCTGGGGATTATGTAAATGATAAGCCGGGAATTTGTGTTTAGTTTGAGGTTTGAGAGCTTGGTCTTGTGTAAATTGTAATATTAAATTGTGATTCGAAATTTTATTCATGTAAAAAATTGAAAGTTTGAATTAAATAGACTCCATATTTCGAGGGGATTTACATTAGGGTAGTTCCGTAGGTGGTGAATTTTCAACAAGTAGCTGAATACAGTCAGTCGCGAGAAGGTGATTCAAACAAAATACAGATAGGGAAAGTCGCGACCGCGCATTAATTTTGAGGGAATACTACGTCCTATCAATAGCATTCGTTTTTTTTTTAATTTATTTTCTTCCTGTTCAACATACATACATGTTTTTCAGGGTTGTGAATAGAAACATACATAACGTTTGGTTTATTACCTAACTGTGGGTGCCCTGAATAGGTGCGTTCAATGTTTTTGGTTTATGTTAAAAAATTTTAATTATTTTTGAAAGAAAATTGAAATTACAGAGGATAATCGTTGATATGATTATTCGATGGAGGATATATCATGAGGCTAATTTCCTGCTGATTTATGGTGATCGGAATCTGTCTTTAGGGAAGCGTGAATTTAAATAGCAATCGTTGAGAACATTCTGGAATATTTATTTTAATTTAGGAAAGGACGCGAGAATTGGCACACCAAGGATTCCATGGACAACATTCTCCCAGTCAGCTTAGAAGCCATCTATCAAGATATTATAGTAAGCTTACGAACTTATATTCAAACCCGTACGGTGTTTTAATGTTCTATGTTGAAAAGTAATTATCATGAGATCGAAAGAAATTGTAATATATATACAGGAACAAAAGTTAATTTTTTATTGTTAAAAAAGGCTGATAATGTACAGTAGTTGCCTTCAATATAATAATTGGTTTCAATGAATAGAACTTCCAGGAATCGTATATAGAATTACACGTCCACATGCAACAGGCAAGGAGTAATATATTGTAAGTCGTATCCATGGTTAAGTTGAAACTAAATTTAATAAGTTAGTGTTAAAAAATTTCACACATTAGATATCCAAACCCTTCCTGAAACAAAGTTTCCTCCAATAGATCCATAGATTGTTCTAAAATAACTTCGACTTAACGCGTTCCAAAAACTGGCGTGCCTAACGAAGGTTTGATAATTATGGCAAGGTGGCGAGGGGATTAGTGAGGCAGGATGGTTATGATTATTAAATACCCGACAACGCGAGGTATTCCAGCTCGTCAATAATAAAGAGGCTTAACGAGGCTACTCTTTGTGTCTAATTAATTCAAGCTTGACGTGTATTAAGGATCAAAAACCTTCACAGAATTAGTATACAATCTCAATAATAACTTCGAACTGAAAATTTGTTTTTGTCAAAATCTCAAAAGGTCAAATAATCTTATTTTCCTTTGATTTTCAAATCGTTGGCTGATATAGCGAATGAATAAATTAGCGAAGGGTCGTGTTCCATTCCGCCGGCAATCCAGATCCCAGGGAATTTGCGGTCGCTCTGTGATGCCAAACCAAACGTCCTTCAGGGACCTGGCAACCAGAAAGCGAAGATCGAAGCACGAGAAAGCAATCAACTGTGTTTACAGAGCGACCTACTGTAGCTTTTCAATCTCGGGAAGGGACTTTATACAGTGCGTTCTCTTTGGTCATTCCATCAGTTGAAGGGAGAATGTGGGACGCTGTATTTGCAAATGGACGGTGTTTCAATTTACAGCAGATCGCATCACCGCCTGGACGATTTTGAGAATGTGGAAATATGAAACACACTCCTAGATGTGGCCGGTATATTTCTTGACTTTAATGGAAATATTTTTTTGGAAGTATTGACTTACTAACTTTGTTAATGAAATGCTTGCTAAATGTGAACTGATGTGTGAACTCGCATCTGTACAATGTGATTTCTGAAAAAAAAAATATTTCTGACAATTTTATATTTACTTACTTTATCTGTTTTCTCTTCTTCCCAAGAGATACGTAAAAATATGTTATTAGACTTTAACTTTAGAAATTGCAGTGAGCTAGAAAAATATGAAATATACGGTGATAAATGGAAACACGCTAGCGTAGGTTTCTTCTATGTTATTCTTCGCAGAGAAAAATCCTCTCTTATCATACTTAAAAAAACGCACTTGCAACTTAAATAATATTATTTTTTGGCGAAACTCCTTTTTTTAAAATCACGGATCTACACCAGTTATATGTAAATCATCAATATTTTTTGAATACGTGCTTATGGATGAAAGATTCAAATACTGAAAATGTTGAAAACTATATGATATTGAAAATATAATGCAGTGTCACCAAATGTTTGTGTAATTGTTAACTATCTGATAACAGCAGCATCTGACTTGTGGTATATTCTATAAAGTGGCACTTCATTCATGCTCTTACAACGATTGATTTCACGCTGTTTTAACCGTAAACGTTAATCGAATGGTTTATGAATAACACTTTAAGCTGTTTTAGCTGTTCGATTTCCAGGCTAAACTCTAAAATCAGCACGTATGTTCTTGTATCTAAAATTAGGGCACTAAACATGGAAGGATTCCAAAAAGCTCCATTTCTTCCATACACACCAACTACTAAAAACGTTTCAAAAACATGCTTCCGAGTAGACAAAATTCATGGATATCATGATATGATGGATATCAACGCCGCAATGCGGGAATTTTATGCAGCTTTATAGGCTCTGTTCCCTTTTGCGCTGGTGGATTGTCGTGTTCCGCGTGAAATTTCTGAAGCGTGGATTAGTTAAATTCTCTCTGGCAGAGCTCACTTGCCGAGTCATATTGCGTCGTATTTGAGCATTACGCGATAACAGCTTCTGGGAACGGTACAGTGGATGTAAAATGCAGCAGATGCGATAAGCTGGAGAAGACAAGAAGTTACGTGGTGAATTCAATGTGTTGTTTTCCGGGATGTAGGTTTTCAAGAGAGGTTTGGTAGCGCCATTTTACTTCTTTTGTGTCCCGGATTTTGCTTACAAATTCATTTCATTCGCGCGTACGCACAGTATTTCCCGGTAATATACTCACATAAACGTACTTTTCGGTTTTAGATTATTGAAACCATTATATCATTTCATGTAGTTGATTAAAGACTCAAGTGTTGTTTTTTTGTGTTTGGAAAAGATATCAAGTGCGTTAAGGGACTATTTGACTACTGATATTTACAAAATAATCAACATTTATTCTGTGCATGAATCTATGAACGCTACACGAAATGTTTATGAAGTTAGAAAATTCACAATCCAATGTTCACCTCTAGTATAGCTTTAAATTTCAGCTCTAAAATTCAGCTTTAAATATCATGTTAAACTCAGGAGTTAGATCTTCTTAATGTCATCGATGTTGAATATACTTCATCTCTAAATAATTTTAGACAGTTTCGTTCCTTCCCCATAGATTTCAGAATTTCACGTTTCAACTATGCACAATTGTTTTTTGCATAATTGTAAACGCACGAACTTTTTACTTATATATTTTTTACTTTTTTTGTAACAAATTTTTCAAATTAAATTGTTATATAGTTATATATTTTTCAAAATACGAGGTGCTATAAGAAAGTTCCCGAAATTTGTATATCACACACTTACAGGTGACAGTACAATGAAAATGTCATTAGTCAAAATCAAATGTCAAAATGTCAAATGTCAAAATGTTAGAGCAAGTATTCGGCAATGATGCTTTGGAACAGACGCAAGCCTTTGATGGCTTGAAACGTTTTAAAAATGGCCGAACAACTGTTGCTGATGATAAATGTTCCGAACGACCATCTTCATGCTTTACACCAGTAAATATCACCACTGTTAGGAATCTGATTGTGAAAGATCGTATGTACACTATCCACGGCGTCTATAACATTATGGGATAATCATTTGGCACATGTGTCGGTGGATTTGGTCAGAAATATTTAACATAAGAATTGCTGTAAAGTTCGTGCCACGACTGCTGAGTGACGATCGGAAAGAACATGACATGAATGTCTTGTGAACTGAATGAACTGCTTCGAACTGAATCAGATTTTCTTTCTAGAAGGTCGTTTACAGGCTGACGAAAGTTGGTTTTATAGATACGACCGTGAATTTACACAGCTGTCACGTATGTGGAAGAGCCTATCTTCACCTCGCTCAAACCGGCAGAGATGGCTCAGGGCATCAACTGATGACACTGAACGGGAAGTCCTAGTTTCGAGTCCCGACTGTGGCAGATCTTTCGACACTAGCTTGTCAGCTAGGTCGAATTCAGTCGCTATCTGGAGGAGAATTCTAGCGGCCGGCTGCTCTGATCGGTAGTTTTCCGTGGTTTCTCTGAACAACACCAGGCGAATGCCGAAGCAGTTCCCTAACAAACGGGACACGGACCGCGCGTGATCTTTCCTTCCTTTTCCTTTTCCTATCCGTTACACAGGCTTACACTAACATGCACACACTATGCCGAGAGACCAATCAGGAGTTAAGATCTTGCCGCGACTGGGGCGATGTCCCGTTAGTGGGAGATACCTGGTGGTGGGAAAAATCCCTTTAACCGACTGTAGGTCGCCACGGGATCTCTTCCAGCTAGTTTCCATTGTTAATCCATTACACACTCGACCTATCTGACTCGTATCGCAACATTTTGTACTCGCAAATTAAAATTTCCCTTTTACCACTCGTATCGTCAATAACCATTTTCATGTCGCGCGTGAGACAGTGATCAAATGTGGCCTGCGTGGCGGAGCACTCACGGGCGCCACGCGTGTTCGCACACGCGCCGGTCGGCCGCGAGGGGCGCTAGTGTTTGCGCGGGGATTTGCGCGCGCTCTATCGGCGCCCGCGTGAGGTCGCGCCGGGGCGTGCGGATGCATGGGAACGCCGGATGATCGCGCATTGCGCCGTCAAATGTCTGGCCTCCGGAGGCTGAAAGTCGGGAGCACGCGCTCAATAAGTGGGTGTATTGGAAGGTCAAAATGGAAAAAACGACAACTGGGAATGCACTGAAATGTACAGTGGTGTCCACTTTTATCTGTACATTTTCTTTTAAAGATAATTCATTTCTCATTATTGATGTTCCCACTTCCAGTTTATATGTCGTATGTGAACAAGAAAATTGCCACATGCAAAACATTATCGTGTCAGGAGAATCTCTGCCCCCCAGAGGCTGAAAGGTGGGTGAATGCGCTGAATAAGAGGATTAATTGGGAGGTCAAAACGAAAAAGAAAAAAAAACCAACTTGGAATGCACTCAAATGTACAGTGGTGGCCAAATTCATATTCACATTTTGTTTTAAAAATAGTTCGCTTTCATCATTGATGATCATTTTTCCAGTTTATAAGTCAGTAAGTGAACAAGAAATTGCCACATGCGAAACAATGATCGTATCAGGAGAATCTCTGATCCCAGAAGCTGAAAGTCGGAAACACGCGCTGAATAAGTGGGTGTATTGAAAGGTCTGAATGGAAAAAAACAACTGTAAATGTACATTGGTGTCCACATTCATCTTCACATTTGGTTTTAAAGCTAGTTCGTTTTTTCATTATTGATGTTCCTGTTTCCAGTTTATATGTCGTATGCGAACAAGAAAATCGTCACTTGCGAAAAATTATCGTGTCAAGAGAATCTCTGGCCCCATGAGGCTGAAAGTTGGATGCACGCGCTGAATAAGTGGGTGTATTGGAAGGTCAAAATGAAAAAAAAACAACTAGAAATGCACTGAAATGTACAGTGGTGTCCAATTTTATATTTGCATTTTGTTTTAAAGATAGTTCGTTTTCTATATTTGATGATCCTATTTTCAGTTTATATGTCGTATGTGAAGAAGAAAATTGTCACATGCAAAACATTATCGGGTCAGGAGAATATCTGACCCCCAGAGACTGATAGTCGGATGCACGCACTGAATAAGTGGGCAAATTGAAAGTTCTTAATGAAAAAGATGAGGATGGATCGAAGAGTATACTAGTTTCCAAACTAATCTGAACATAATTATTGTAAAGAGAGTTCGTTTTTCACTATTAATCGGCCTGTTTCAAGTCGATATGTCGTAGGTGAGAGAAAATTGCTCCATGCGAAAATTTCTCGTGGTAGGAGAACGTTTTAGGGGAGCCGTTTACTTCGTATGTCAATATGAAAATGATTTTTGATATACTGAACAGAAGTTGTTTCGAACGATCTCAAAGAAGTCCTTAGAAGTTAAAATATACCTTTTCAAAACTTATTGCTTTTTTTTAATTAAAAATTTCAAATTATACTATTCTGTGTACTACTTCGTAATGTAGTTCTGGAAGACAAAACCCCGATTTTGCGTCATAAATATCATATTGTAAGTCCTTGGTAGAAAAAAGTGAATAATTCTTGTTCTTATATTCGAGAAATTACTTCCTCTAACAGATTGTAGAGTCAGAAGTCCCCTTTTCTGGGTGTTGTTTTTTGTTTAATACGTAAAATTGATATAAGAAAGTGTTATAAGAAGTGCAGACATCTGTGAAAACCGTAATTGAAGATCGTTATGTTCATAATTATGGTCACTTTGACCTTCCACATTTTCTGACCTTTATTAAATTTTCAAGGACAGTCGCAAAATTTACTTTGCGACATATCATTTTTACTGGTAACATCTCTATTGCATTTTTTCTGAGATTAGGATTATCTGGGATGGAGCCAGCTGTGATTACTTAATTAACAAAATTGTCTCTTATGGTTAACAAAATTTAATTACTTTTTTCTACTTCGAAATACTTTCTGCTTCAGAGATTATTCTACAGGAACACACAAACCTTTTTATAATTTCATATTGAATTACACAGCTAAAATTTTCATGACTGGTTTTTCAACTTTTCAGCTCTACATCCTTTACATAAAAATTTCCACACAATTTGTAATGCTCGTTCTGCATATGAGAAATGTAACTGACAATTACGTAAGAAAAAAGCATTGATGTCCAGTCGACAGCAAATTCGCTACTACAGGTATTGGAATTCAACAACTACTTAGAATTGTGTAGGGATCTCCTGCTTTGATTGGTAACTCTTGGTTGCTGTAAACAGCTGACGGAAACCGCAACATTACCCTAACAAAGACCGCGTGCGATCTTTCCTGTGTCATCCTTGGTCTCTCTTCTCCTCTCCTCTTACACACTCTACACTATCACACACATGCTCTACACTACCGCACAAATTAGGAGACTAGTCGGGAGGCTGGAGCTTATCCCAGCAGTGGCGGTGCCCATTAGGGAGAGATACTTGGGAAGGAAAACCCGTAAGCCGACGTTTGATCGGCGCAACATCTTACGTTCGAGCTGGGTAAGAATGCTAACATCTCCGGCTATACATCGAGAGTTGGTCTGGAAGTCACGGGAACTTTTTTTTTTAATAGAAACGTTATTGCATGACACGATTCACGCGTGAAAGAAATGTTCTAATGTGTGTTCAGAACAACACACGGCAATGTGATTGTCTCTTTTAGCACCGAGAGAAATGTAAAATTATGTGTGTATTTGGCGTTTTGGGGTCGGTAGTCCGACTTCATTTCGCGAAAACGTTTCTTATACTGTTATCTATAGGATATCTTCTTGAGAATTCAATTACATATTTGCCGATTCGACGTTTTTCGGCTCTCTCCCACGTGTTAAGAGCCTGTAAAATCTGCAAACAGTATGTGAAATTAAACTAATTATTTGATGTTATACGCGATTGAATTATACGGGGTTTACCTCTCTGTTTGGCAATAACGTTAAATAAGAATAGTTTTTATTGACAAGGATGTATTTCAGTGTTCACAATTACAAGCAAACGGAGGATAAGAGGATCTTGATCTTGATGAAGAGATATTACAGGCTTAATATGAAAACTGAAAAATAAGAAAGAGGGTGGGGTTTAACACGAGAGACTTCTCGCACGGGTAATCTAGTATACACTAACTTGACTAACGACCTTGGAAGCACTGAATAATCGTACACGAAATTTTACCAATGTATCCCTCAGCAACATCTCTCCCTTGGGGACTGTTTGTGACAGGTGTGGCTGCGCGAGCATGTCTGCTCATTGGCACGGCCGGGCTGCTTGTCGGCCGACGGGACCCTGCTTTCCTTGCACGAGCGCCCTGCCGTGACTGGGTATCGATCCCGGGCCGGCAACTGCCGACACACGCGGCGCGCGAGGCGGCGGCGACGGGGGCGGGGGCGGCAGCAGGTGCAGCGGCGGGGGCGGCGGAGCGAAGGGAGGGAGAATTGTGGCATTGGGCTCGCTGCTGTGGAGGAAATTCTAGCGGTGGCCGGAGCATGAAGAGGGATCGGAAGGGCTGTGGCTGGTGCAGCTGGGATGATGTGGGCGGCGGCGGTGATTGCTAGGGGTTTACATGAGTCTGTACTTGCAACAGAAACAACTGAAATGATGAGCAAACGTTCAAAACGTGAAACGTCCACTTCAAACGTTTCCGAAAAAAAATGCAGCACAAATTTCATAGTTTTTAACAGTCATTAATTCTACAAAATAGCGTACTGCTTAATGTATTGTAAGGCATCTCAGGGTTTTTTTGGAAATTTCTAGGCTAAAACAACAGAAGAACTCAATTTTTGCCAAATGGACATGTCACCTTTGCAGGTTTGCTCGTCGTATCTGTTAATTTGAATTATATGTACATGCATTGTTAAATATTTTGACTGAAAACAAAAGGTTCGAGGACCAAGTTATATCGAAGCAAGGAGCAAGTTACCCCACTGTTGACTGCCGCTGTCAATTATATATTTGATCGTTCGATTATTTCCGGGCACGTCAGTGTTTCTGACGTCTGCGTTCTGTGGTCTTGTCCCGCTTCTGTATTAAATGTTTCATTCTGGGTAGCGTGTGCGTTTCCCCTCCATTGAATGGTGAGATGCTGTGTAGGAAATTCTAGCGGCGTCCGTAGCAGAACGGGGGATCGCGGCGTTCTGGGAAGAGTTGCGGCTGGGATGATGCACGCGGGGTGGGTGATTTCCAAGGGTCTTCATGCAACAGAAACAACTTATAGCGAGTAATTTGAATTAAACGTATATGCATTGTTAAATGTTCTGATTGAAAAAAGGTTCGGGGAACAACTTAAATCGAGGGAGGAGCAAGTTGCCCCACTGTTGAGTACCACTGTCAAATACGAAGTAGGGTCAAAAAGTACCCGGAATTGGTTATTAAAAGTTTATTAACAATATTTATAACATTCTTACATTATTTCCCTTCAAAATACTCTCCTCCTGCATCTACACATTTATTCCACCGTTCATATAATTGTTGGAAACACTCTTGAAAGCCGTTTTTTGAAAGTTCCTTCAGCCGCCCCGGCGCATTTTCAATCACCTCTGACGAATCAGCAAAACGATGTCCCTTTAATGCCATTTTTAATCTTGGAAACATGTAGAAATCTGGTGGTGCGAGATCGGGAGAATATGGAGGATGTTCCAGAGTGGTAACATTATTCTTGGCAAGGTATTGTTTCACCATTAGGGATCGATGTGCTGGGGCATTGTCGTGCAACAAACACCAGTCATTCTCTGCCCATTTTTCAGGTCGTTTTCGTCGAATTGCATCTCGTAGCCGTTTTAAGATCTCTGTGTACAATTCTTTATTTACTGTTCTCCCTTCAGGAATAAATTCATAATGAATCACTCCACGGTAATCAAAAAACACCTCCAACATCACCTTACCCCGGCTTCTGTCCAAGCAAAATTTTTGTTTTCTTGGTGAAGTTTTTGACTTCCATTCAGCGGACTGCCATTTTGTCTGAGGGTCGTGAAGAAAGCACCATGTCTCATCACCTGTAACAATTTTGCGCCGGAAGCTATCATCTGCATCAGCCATTTCAATCAAGTCCCTGGACATGGTCACTCTCATTTCCTTTTGCTCAGGGGATAACATTTTTGGAACAATGTGCAAGCAAACACGATGCATGTTCAAGTCATTATGAAGAATGCTGTGAACACTCCATGTGAAATACTAACTTCAGAGGCAATAGTATTGATGGTTGTTCGCCTGTCCGCACGCACAATTTGTCGAACGCGCTCAACATTGTCGTCTGTAGTGGAAGTGGAAGGCCGCCCAGTCCGAACGTCATCTTCAATTGTTGTGCGACCGTCGCGAAAACGCTTATACCACTCGTAAACTGCTGTTTTCTTCATCGCAGAATTTCCGTATGCTTTTTTTAGCATCTCAAGAGTCTCCGAGGGTGATTTCTCCAGCAACACACAGAATTTAATATTGCCACGCTGCTCTAATGACGACATTGCACAATCCGACGAAAGAAAGAAACTACGATCAACAATATTAAACACCGAACGCACGGAACCAACTACAACTGCCTGCTAACCTCAAAAGCACATTCACTACCAGTTATGCCAACCTCACAAACAAAAATTTCCCTTTCAGCTAACAAATAATTGACTGTAAGCGACCATTCCGGGAACTTTTTGACCCTACCTCGTATATATTTGATCGTTCGATTGTTTCCGAGCACGTCGGCTTCTGTGGTCTAGGCCCACTTGTGTATTAAATGTTTGATTCAGGGTAGCGGCTGCATTGAACCCCCACTGAATGGTGAGATGCTGTGGAGGAAATTCTAGCGGCGTCCGTTTCAGGACGGGGGATCGCGGTGTTCTCGGAAGGGCTGCGGCTGGGACGCATGGGATGACGTGGGCGGCGTCGGTAATTTGCGAAGGGTCTCCACGCCAGTGATGCGACACCGACAGTAAAATATCCATTTTGCCAAACATCGACGTTCAAATTTAAAACAACGATGTTAATAATTCATCGAACAAAATCTTTCGATGTTTTAAATCTGGTTTAGTAACCTCTAACATTAAATTCGCTCACCACAAAATTCAATTTGACAGTGGCCTTGTATATTAATTTATAATTAAAAACTAACTGAAAACAAAGCCAAAAATGCTCTCCGTGTGTGAAATACGAGGAAAGACAAAGATAATACCACAGTATCAATATCTTTTCGAGTGAGGTACAGTCTGCCAGATGAATGTAGTAAAAATCGCCTTCCTGTGGTACGAACACATAAACAATGGTACCATCATTTATTTCATATTGTAACTTTTACAAAATTGTGATTATGGGAATTTTTCATCCTCGAACAAAACAGCGAAAACGTAAAACATCAACCACAAAACATAGATTTAAAAAAAACATCGACTTCAATACAATGATGTTTAAAACATCGATATTTTATAGAAACATCGATGTTTTTAAAACATCGCCATTGGTGTCACATCCTTACTCCATGCAATGAAACAAGTTATAGCGGTTAATTTGAATTTCAAGTAAATGCATTTTATATTTAATTAAATAAAATGTTCGGAGCCCAAGTTAATGTCGAGATGAGCAGCAAGTTGCCTCAGCTGCTCCTTGTTGAGTGCCGCTGTCAATTATATGTTTGATCGTTCGATTATTTCCGGGCACATCAGCTTCTGTGGTCTCGTCCCGCTTGTTTATTAAATTTTTCATTCTGAGTAGTAGGTGCGTTACCATTGAATGTTGAGATGTTGCGGAGGAAATTCTAGAGGCGTCCGTTGCAGGACGGGGGATCGCGTCTTTCTCGAAAGGACTGCGGCTGGGATGATGCACGCGAGGTCGGTGATGTCGGCAGGGTCTTCATGCAACAGATACAATTCCCTCGTTGTGAACGGCGATCAGGAGAAGGCTGTTAGGACAGCGTGGGCTGCTTAATCCTTTAATGCCCAAGGTAATTTTGTGCGCATAGCCCTCCCCCATTGTTGACGCGTTCATGCGCGCACAGAAGCCGTTAGAACCCTTTGGTTAACAACATTTATTCTAACCATGTGTTGTGTTGCTAAATATTTACTACTAGAACGCTCTAAAGCGCAAACCGTTGGTTACATGAGCATTTGTTTCTGTAAGAAGCAAAATCGTTAGACCTTAGCAGCATTCCGTATCCTGTTAACTTTGGTGCGGACCTACCACCGTTTGCTTTACACGGGCCTCTGTGTCCGACTTAACCTCAGACATACTCGTATAGCAGCTAAGCACGGTTTAAGATGAGGATTCGAACCAACGCAAGTCATATTAACTTTAATGCAAGTTGAATTGTTGAAGTATCTGTTGATTACAGATAATATTTATTTCACAGCCTAGAAACTTTTCACTTTCAATGAGGTACCTGTTAAGATCGACGAAGTAAATGCATAATTTCAGTATGTTAAAAAGAATTGAATATATAAGCATTGCATATATAATATATATTCAATGCTTATATTGCTTATTATGCTTATAATATATTGAATATATAACCCTAGCTAGGAGTACACAATGTCTTCACACAAAAAAATGCTTATATGTTTCATTTAGGTTGTCTCTGTCTGTTGAAGAAATAAAATGTGCAAATTAATGCAAAAAGGTACGAAGTAAGTTTCTAGTGAAGTAAAGTACTTCACTAGAAATATTGTTGCATGTATTGCTCGTGCAAGTTTTCTTGATACACGAGCTCCCTAGTTCTCAGCCAGAGATGAATAGCACGACCCGTTAAGATACTTAGGTTCAACTCGGAACGGCACGTACCATTTTACAATACTGACAACACCACCTCGTACAAACGTAGCATTTCTCGTGGCACGCTTTGGTGCGTTAAGTTCAGGACTACAGTTGGTACGCCCGTTTAAGCCGTGATATAGCAGAGCCCTCCTCTCCCCGCACCTCCCGCTGTGGAATATCAAGTAAAAATGTGCGCGTGTAGTATGTAACAAGAGGCACTAAAGGGTAAAGCAGCGAGGATGATGGGGACAGAGTAGGCGATGTGGTTAGTAGAGCTGCAGGAACAGGGGAACCGGGAGCGGTAGCATCGACTGATGTCACTGCAGCGCCTCTGACCGGGAGGTGCTAGGTTCCCACTCCCCACGGCGGCAGGATTTTCGACACTAGCTTTTCAGCTACGTCGAATTCAGTCGCTGTCTGGAGGAGAATTCTAGCGGCCGGCTGCTCTGATCGGTAGTTTTCCGTGGTTTCTCCGATCAACACCAGGCGAATGCCGCAGCAGTTCCCTAACCAACGGGCCACGGACCGCGGGCGATTTTTCCTTCCTCTTCCTTGCCCCTATCCTCTCCCCTAACACACACACTTACACTAACATGCACTACACTACCACATATTCCGGGAGACCGGTCGGCAGCTTAGAGCTTGTCCCGACTGGGGCGGTGCCCCGTTGGTGGGAGAGTCCTGGTTAGGGGGAAACCCCACTAGCCGACGGTAGGTCGGCGCCGAATCTCGCCATCCAGCTGGGGAAGATCACCGCCATCTCTTGAGAAAAAACACGCACTACACTTACGGGACTAATGGCCAAAGCCGTTGACGCGCCCGGAAACACGAAAAAATCAATCAATCAAAGGAACAGAGGGAATGAAAATTGTGACAGGTGTCGCGGCGATGGCGGTTTCAGTAGTGAACGCAGGGACAGTTGTGGGAGCAGAAATTGTTGAGCGTTGATGCCGTTGCGGATGAGCGCTTCATTTCAATCCCCTTCCTAAAATAATTGTATTTTTTGGAGACACGTCGCTTTGGTAATTCACTTATGATCTTGGGAACAGGAATGGAGGAAATTGTAGCAGCAGCAACGACAGAAATCGTGTCAGTAAAATAACGTTTTTAGACAGGCACTAGTAAATGAGCTGCATAGAATGATACGACGGCATATATAGAGATCTAAAATTTCCATTTTTAGGACGCATGTTGAGTTAAATATGTAAATGTAAAAAGATAACCAAATACTGTCGTTTGACCGCACCATTGCACTACCTGACTGTACTGTATAATTAAGTTATTTGTATTCTTGAATTAAATTAATATGAAAGTCAGTAAGGCTATTTAAAATAATTGTGTATGACACTGGTGGGAAAAGTGACATTTTATTTTGCGAGAAACAAATCTTGCGACACAAGGCCGATAGACCTAATGGGACAAATCTACAAGCAAAATAAAATAATGTTACTTTTGCCACTTGTGTCATAAATCTTCGACCCCGGTGAATAAGCTGTTAAGCCAAAAAAAATTTACCTGAGAGCAAATAACAGCACAACTTTAAACTAATGCTGTAAATCAGGGAAACATATTCAGACAAAACCTACACACATATAGTTTCGTTTTTATATCACTTTTGTTTGAATATCATTTATCCTTGATATATTTCAGTTGAAAGTTGTTTTCTGTTTTCCTGTAAAATTAAGCGTTTATGACATATCAGATTATTCACCGTGATTAAAGAAATAATTATTTTGAAAGGATTGCGGAGGTAGGAGGTCATGGCTGGAGAAGTTGGCGTGGGTTATAAGGAAGGGGCAGATTTTAATGAAATGTATTTTTCCCCTTTAAAATAATGCCGTTTAGTATAGAAATTCATTTTATGTTATGACAAAAGGAAATGACCCATTTTTATTCGTCATTTTTTTTGCATTTTTTGTCGATTTCGGCTAATAAGTCATTTTTTACCATTTTCCACCTTTTTAATGCATTTTTGCTGATTTCATCGATTATAATGTCATTTTAATGGCACTTGCTTCAAATAATATTTATGAAATGCAACAAATGATCTTCAGACAATTCCTGGGTAACTCTACCTAGTAGCATATTCGATAGCTTCGCTCAGATGTTGTAATGACAGCCATTGTGATCAGCCAGTAATCTAATGGTCCTGTGATGTCTGTCTGTTGTTCAGCCGATTTGGGGATAACGAAAGACAGAGTTTCTGATAAAGAACAGTCCCAATCAAAAGTTTGAAAGCTGAATTCACTTGAATGAATAGAAGAAGCCTCGATTACATCAGTAACATATCCAACAGTTTAAGTTGTTCATCTAAGCTGATCATATTGTAACCGTACCTCCTCACCTCACCGTACCGATTACAAAAGTAGATCTATCATTTGCCTACTTGTTTCGCGACGTGTAATTACACCGTCACGCATCCCTGGGAATATCTCAATTTACGGATAACCTTCCCTATTGGTAGTGGGTTCGTCTTTGTTAAACTACTGATCAATTAACAAGCCAACACAATTTTTCAGTTTTAAATGACAAATAACATATATTCTATGATCCAACAACAAATGAAATTCACAGATCCTACTATGTTTTCACTTTTCGTAAAATTATGGTAGCTAATTCCCTACCTAAACTGCAGTTTTTCACTAAAATAATAATAACTCTGATCCCTGTTTACAAGAAAACAAGCAATAAATACATATTTACACTTCACAAAAAATATCACACATGAGACACACAAATCATAGTACAAATATTCATCCTGTAAAAGAAAAATACATACACACAATACTCGAAATTCACTACTACCTTTTAAATCACTAATTACGTTACACTCAATAGTCACATTTGACCTTCGGCTTCTACATAGCCTTTCAACACAAAATTTTGTTTCATAACGTCTCTCAAATGATTTGAAACATTAAAATATGACTCTAAATAAATAATTCTGTACAAAACAACTTCTATCATAAACATAAACATAAAGAATTACTTTAATCTGATTCTTGTTACGACTGTCGAAAAGAAATGAAACCACTGGCTAGCAAGACCAATGTTCTCAGAAACTTGCCCGATCAACGTCTATTACTGAGGGAAGCTCACATTATGTTTTGGCTAGTATAATTATACTCCTATCTCAGAAGTTTTTTTCCAGACTGAAATTTAGTGAGTGATCTTTCTGCTTTTATATGACTCACGACCGGCGAACTCCGCAAGTTGGTCCCGCGTTGTGTAGCTAACCCGTCGCGCAACACTCGCGCCTCAAGGTCGTCGTTCTTCTGCAAGGTCCGTGCGTTGCCCGTCGCGTCGAAACTGGAGTGTTCCGAACACCGTCTCCCCGTCGTTCGGCGAAAATTCACCACAGCTTTCGCAGAGGCGATGGTCGCATCAGAATGCGAGTCCGAAACTCCAAGTTATGACTTCGTAATAGCAAAAGTCAAGCTAGTGTTGGATAATCCGTACTTCTAATAATTCTCAAAATTTCATAATAGGATTTCCAAAGTGAAATTCCCAAAAATAAGAATAAAGAATATATGAAAAGTATGAAATATATGAAAGCTGTAACAAAGAAGAAACATGTCCTATGTTACAATAGTCCTCTTTTCTAGCAACAAGAATGCAGCAAGGTGGTTTTACAGATTCATTACCGCCGACGTTCTTTCATTCATTGCATTCTTGTTTAATATTCATTTACTAATTCCATGTAATCTCACGACATTCACACGTAAATCCATGAAAAGTGCTCAGTCAGTTACCTTTTATTAAAGCTTTTGTGTTCCGCAATCTTCGCGTGTCCCTCGTTGACTATGTGGTGTACTCGTAGGCAACCGTTATCCTTGGCGTCTCGAACCAGAAAGAGAGCGAGCTCTTTTGACGCAAGTTCACGCCACGTCCGTATTTCCACAAAAATTTCCTGATTGGCTATGGTCGGAGTGCGTTCAGAAATCCTTTCCTGACTTACGCCATCTCTTCGCCACTATAGGAACTACGTGTAGGGCCTAATGTCGGGTATTATTGATTCCATTTTCCGTTGGTTATAAATGTGACCGACGACAAGCGGTTACAATATATTGATCACATATTTTAGGTAATTTTTCTTTGCTTTTAAGTCATTTTTAAAACATTTTACGAGCATATTGAACATTTTTGGCGATGTTTTAGGTCATAGAAATCCGCTCTTTAGTGATAAGGGTAGAAGGGTAGAAGGGGAGTTGGTTTGGGATTGAGACGGGAAGGCAATTAATGCGATGAGGATAATGACTGAAGAGACGTGGTATATGCCTATGTCGGCAGTGATATGCTGGAGGTGGCGGAGGACCACCCGAGTTAGCTCAGGGCATCAATTGATGTCATTCGAGTCCGCCGAACTGGTAGGTCCTACGGTTCGAGTCCCGACGGTGGCAGGATTTTCTACGCTAGTTAGATAGGTCGGGTTTAGTCGCTACCTGGAGGAAAATTGGAGCAAACGGCTCCTCTGATCGGTGGTTTTCCGTGGTTTCTCCGATCAACACAAGCCGAATTCCGGGAAAGTACCTTAACAAACGGGCCGCGTACCGCTCACGATCTTTCCTTCATCTTCTTTATTCTATCCTCACCCGTTACTTACACACACTTATACTTGCATGCATTACACTACGATACATGTCGAGAGACCAGTCGGTAGCTTAGAGCTCGTCCCGACTGGAGACGGAACCACGCTGATAGGAGATACTTGGTTGGAGAAAACCCCGCGAGCCAAAGCTAGATTTCGCCATCCAGCGGGGGAAGGCCAGCGTCACCTCCAGCGATAAAGTCATGCACTACACATACGAGACAAATTATCTTAGCAGTTGACGCGTCCGGAATCACTAGTCATTTAATCAATAGGAAACCCTACGTAGAGTATTATTTTGCGTCACCGGGAACGGTAGCTCAGTGCATCAACTGATGTCACTGCAGCGCCTCTGACCGGGAGGTCCTAGGTTCGAGTCCTGACGGAGGCAGGAATTTCGACACTAGCTTTTCACCTAGGTCGAATTCAGTCGCTCTCTGTCTGAGAATTCTAGCGGCCGGCTGTTCTGATCGGTAGTTGTCCGTGGTTTCTCCGATCAACACCAGGCGAATGCCGGAGCAGTACCCTACCAAACGGGTCACGGATCCCGCGCGATCTTTCCTTCCTCTTCCTTGTTTTATTCTCCCCCCTTAAACACACACTTATACTAAGATGCACTACACTACCACATATTTCGGAAGACCTGTCGGGAGCGTATAGCTTGTCCCGGCTTGGGCGGTGCCCCGCTAGTGGGAGATTCTTGGTTAGGGAGAAACCCCACTAGCCGACGGTAGGTCGGCGCCGGATCTCGCCATCCAGCGGGGAAAGATCACCGCCATCTCCCGAGAAAAAAACATGCACTACACTCACGGAACTAATGACCTCAGTAGTTGACGCGCCCGGAAAGACGAAAAAATCAATCAATCAATCAATCAATCTTCTGCGTCCCATCAGAGGAGGTTTCGTTACCAGGAACCATGTGGGGCTGTCGTCCGCCGTGGAGCCGAGGGCGTGGTGGGCGACGCGGGCGCGGAGGCGGCGGCCGGGGGTTGCGGCGGTGCGGTGGTGGCACGTGCGGCCACCCGCCGCGCCGCAACCCCGACCGCCGCCATGTCGCGCCGGCCTCCCCCTCCCACCCCCTCCGACACGGGACGGAGAGCCGGCTTGTGCTAAAGTTTCCGGCACACGAGGTCACATCCTGCGGACAATGTTAGCGTGTACTTAAAGGGCTACGAAACAAAAAAGACTTTGCCATTTGTAATATATATATATATATATATATATATATATATATATATATATATATATATATATATATATATACCGATTGGATGACAATGTCCCCATCTCCTTCCAGCTCATAACCTTGAGGTGCCACGTTAAATAAATCAAAGTATAGGCGCCGGATCTTGTCATTCACCGGAGGGAGATCACCGCCACCTCGAGCGATAAAAGATGCACCACACTTACTGGACGAATAGCCTTATCCGTTGACGCGACTGGAATCACTAATAAATCAATCAATATAGGGTGTTACATGATAAAAGTTATTTATTTCAAACAAATTAAAACCCCTTTCCCCCTAAATATATACAAAAAGGATGTATCAATCAATCAATCAATCAATTTAATATTTGATTTAATCTGATTGTGTTTAATTATAAACTGGAAATATATATATATATATATATATAAAATTACCATATTAATATGGTAATTTATGAACCTTAAAACTATAGACCATCAAGGGTAAATAAACATCACAATTATTCACATTACATTTATTAGAATGATAAAAGATTTAATAAAATATGTGTATTTTACTTTGTATATTAGTGTATACGTATTTTATTAATCTTTTTATAATTTTAATTAATATAAAATGAATAATGATATTTTTATTTACATGTAATAGTTTATAATTTTGAAGATTCTTATGACATATATTTTTATTTGTTTTCATTGAAAACAAGTTTAGATGCCTCAGTTTAGTCGAGACGTCGGGCTACCCTCTAGTGGTGTGCTCCCGTCAATTATTTGATTTGTTGAATGCTTCCGGGAATGTCAACTTTGTGGTTTCCTGTCCCATTCATGTACTGAATGTTTTCTGCTACGAAATGGTTGTCTCTCTCCCCCTTTGGATGTGAGATCCGGAAGCGATCGTCACCCCTATTTGTGAAATTACAAAATAATAACTAGTGTGAAATATAAAGATTCTATAACAAACGTCTTTGTGTTATTTTGCTTTTAGAAGGACTTGTATGAACATTCTCTAAAAATATGGTCTTGTTGTGTAGATCATGGCGTGGAAAACAAATTGGGCCCGTCTAGGAAATCAAAATCACTCTTTTAAGGGCATTGGACGCATCGATTACCACTTATCCATGATATTAACGTGTGATGTAGCGTAGAGGGTGTTGCAGGTTCATGGGGGGCGTGCTTTTATCCTCGTTGTCTAAACTGCAAACATCTGTTCTTTAAAACTTAAATCTGTTTGATATAGACTTAATAGTAATTCCCTATCCAGCAGTATCACATTAAAAGTCTTTTGGACCAATGATTTCTTTAAAATGCTACAAAACCCTCGACTTACTTTAGTGTAGTATACAGAGAGAAGATGTTCAGGCAAAATTAATACATATTGAGGATACCTCATCGATATTTAAATACATCACATTTTTTCGTGTTTTTTTATTTCGGTTTTTTATTTATATTTTGTCGTTGATGTTGTTGTTGTTGTTGTTGAAAAAAATGTCTGACAACACATTCTTGTTAAGGAATCTCGCTCAGCAGACACAGCAGATAACTTGCATTTGTACTACTCTATTCTTTTGATCTTTTTTTCCACTCCCCCACACCTTCCACGACGCTCGTTCAGTCCTGCCGTCACCTCTTCCCTTTCGTTCTTGACGTTTTCCCCTGTCGACGTCGATATTGTCTCGAGACCTATTCGCACCTTCTCTCCCCACCTGATCGCTCCACTGCACAGTGTGCCGCCTCGAGTGGACAGAGTAGATTGGGAGGGGAGGGAAAGGAGAGGAGGGGAAGAGACCCTGCACTTTGTCGGGGCACGCCCAATTGATCAAAATTAATACATATAAATGATATTTAAGCAATGTGTTATTCAAGTATATCGCTCTTTATCATTCCTTTTTTAGGCAAAACTGTTGAAATTGGTCAGGTAATGCTTTCTAATTCCCGAAATCTCTCTCGCCAGAAACAGCAGCAAACCCGTCATCTGCTCTTGATCTCTTCTCCCACTCCTCCATGCTTTCGACGACACTCGTTTATTTGTGTCGTCACCTCTTCACTTTTGTTCGTGACGTTTGCGCCTGTCGACGTCGATATCGCTCCCTGCACGCTCCGAGTGCCAGTGTGCCAGTGCCACCAGTATGGCACCTCGAGTGGAGTGAGTAGATGGAAGGAAGAGGGGAAAAGAGGGCAAGGAGGGGAGGGGAAAAAGCCCTGCACTTTGCCGGGGCGCCCTCAATTCAGCAAAATCAATACATATCAATGATACAAACCGGTATGATTTTTAAATACCGGCATTTTTTGTTCATTTTTTAGGTAAAACTGGCCAAATTAGTCTAGTAATAATTGTTAACTCAAGGAATGTTGCTCGCCAAAACAAGGAGCAAATGTCCCCGACACTCGTTTATTTGTGCAGACACCTCTTCACCTTCGTTCGTGACTTTTCGCCTGTGTGTGACGTCGATACCGCCTCCAGGGCTTTGGTTTTGGTACCTCGGCTCTCTCCACGCCTCTGACCGTTCCGCTTCACAGTGTAGCGCCTCGAGTGGAGTGGGTAGATGGGGAGGGGTGGGAAGGAAAGGAGGGGAACAGTACCTGCGCTTTACCGGGGTGCGCTCAATAGACCAAAATTAATACATATTAATGATATTAAAGCGATATGATTTTCCAATACATCTTTTAAATGCATTTTTCGTTCATTGTTTTTAGGTAAAACCGGAGAAATTGGTCTAGTAATAATTGCAAAGTCAAGGAATGTCGCTCGCCAGAAACAGTAGCAAACCTTGTCATTTCCCCTCCCCCACTTCTCCATACGTTCCACGACACTCGTTTGTTTGTACCGTCATCTCTTCACGTTTGTTTGTGATGTTTTCGCCTGTCGATGTCGATATCGTCTCGAGACCTTTTGCGCACCTTGGCTCCCTCCACGCCCCACCTGGTCGCTCCGCTGCACAGTCTGGCATCGCGAGTGGAGTGAGAAGAGTGGGAGAAAGGGGAAGGGGGAGGGGGAAGGGTCCCTGCACTTTGCCGGGCGGGCTTAATTGGTCAAAATTAATACATAATAATGATATTACAGCGAAATTCTTTCATTAATTTTTTTTATATTTTTTCATTCAAATTTTTCGTTCATTTTTTAGGTAAAACTTGACAAATTGCTAACTCAAGGAATGTCGCTCGATAGAAACAGTAGCAAACCTTGTTATATCCTCTCTCCCACTCGTCTATACTTTCCCCGATTCTCGTTTATTTGTGCCGTCACCTCTTCACCTTCGTTCGTGACGTTTTCGCCTGTCGACGTCGATATCGTCTCCAGGGCTTTTGGCACCTCGGCTCCCTTCACGCCCCGCCTGGTCGCTCCTCCGCTGCACGGTGCGGCGCCTCGCGTGCAGTGGGTAGAGTAGGAGAAGGGGGAAGGAGGGGAGGGGGTGGGTCCCTGCACTTTGCGGGCTGCGCTCAATTGGGTTCCGCTCCGGATGGCCGCGAGGACGCGATACCGCTGGCCCGAACGCCCCAGGTAAAAATTTGTTGGCCTTTCCTACCTCACACTTCCAAGTTTGCTGGGGCCTCCTGCAACGGGATTGGATGCTCAGGTGCGGTCTGGGAAGGTGAAGAAGGAACGGCTTCTTGTGGATGGTTTGCTCGTTTGGGTGACCGGACTGAAGTGAACTCCAGCTTTAATTTAAAAATGATGCTCCCGATGAGATATATAAATTATCCTCCAAAAATGTAAAAATATATTTTTTGAGGAAAACTGTAAATAGATATTCCCTATACTCAATCAATGTTCAGAGGTAATGCATAAAAAAACTTTATGAAGTTTGTGAAAACATTGCATGTACATTAAACTTAACTTTTGGAAATGTTCATGCCTAATTTTGTTGACAACTATTTGAAATTCAGTGAGAAACAAGGTTACGACGTATTGATTCTAACGAAATTGTAACATTGACGAAGAGAACTATTTATTCGTGCTTTGAATATTTCAACTTTGCGCGACGACTTTACTTCATATCCTTTGACATTATTTTTTATTACACATAATTGATCATTCGTTATTTTACTGTTTTGTCCTCTTCATTTTAAAACTTTTTAAATATTTATTGGATTGTAGGACGTTTCTACTTCGTAGTATCAATATATTTCGTATTTTCAAGGAGGAAATTAAAAATGTTCTAAAACTACTACCTTGTCGATTGTAATAAGCCATATGCAATTGCACATATATTCCATTTCATTACAAACTTACTGTTGATAACAAACAAATTAACTGTCTATATATTTCTGATCTGCAAGAAAACTTATTTTTTATCACAATAGGACCCGATGTAAAGAAAATAGTTTCATTAAAATTTTTCAATTATTAAATTTAATTAATTTTTCCAATACTTTCACGAGGCAGCATTTCTATTACTTACCAAAATCGTTAAAAAGGGTTTGGAATACGAGACTATTTACACAGGGTGAAGGGATCTTTCGAACCCAGGCTGATGTTAATTATTATTCTCCCTGGCATTTTTGTGAACAAGGAATTTCCTCTCATCTTGTAACTTCACGCTTCCTTGACCGCGAAGAGGGAAAAAAACTCCTTCATTGCTTCCCTCTCTGCTTCCTCTGCTGTTCCTTTCTGCAATGTTCTCATTTCAGGGCGAACTTCACATCCGTTTCCATTACTTCTGATCCCGACTCGACCCATTCAACCTCGCATCCCCTTTTTCTTCCTTTTGCAGCTGAGGCGCACTCTGTTTTACGGTTCGAATCTTCTGACACACACACACACACACACACACACACACACGTCCGTCCGTCCGTCCGCGCGCCTGATGTTACACTTGGGAACCCCGGGGCCGAGCCGTCTCGCCTTTATACTCTGTGGAAAGCCGGATTCGGACCTCCGTTTCCCTTGCCTGGACGGCGTCCCCACCGCTACCGAAGGCCTGGCAGGGGTGACAAGCCACCATTTCCGGCGCTATCTCCAACGTCGCCCCCGTCCCCTCCCCTTCGCCACTTCTGCCACCGCCCACGTCACGTCCCGTGAGTGCCCCGCCGCATAACCTGGTGTTTCTCCTGTAGCGTTTCTTTTACTTTTTTATTTTATTTTATTCTTGATCAATGCTTTAAAGAATTCTTCAGGGTAATAAACATAATTGTTTAATACAATAATATTGAGGGAAGATGCCTGCAGTTTTCATATAGTACATGTTTACCTTGATTTAAATTTTATAAATATAATTCAGGTTCAATTTTCTTTATGAATTTGAGAGTATGAAATAAACCATTCGGCTTTTAATATTTTTCTTAAGAAATTGTTTTGTATTATTTGAATTTTATTCGAATTTGTGGAAGAAGCATTACACCAAATTGAGCAAGCGTAAGTTAGAGAAGGACGGATTATAGATTTATAAATTGAATAAACACTTTTTATTTTTTAGTTATATTTATTGTTTATTTGAGGAAATAATTTTTTAATTTTATGATAACTTGTATATATTATATTAATTATAGTAAGTAGCGTTACTGACCGGTCGTTTGCATAGATTCTCCCTTTAACGTCCGGCGAATGCCAAATATTTGCTTAATAAACCGGTCACGTACAGCACGCATCTTTATTTCCTCTTCCTGTCACCTTCTCCCCTTAGATATACACCCCCCACACAAACACACAAACTTTTTTCCACTGTTCTGCTATATAGGTGGGGGACCAGTCGAATGCTTAGAACGAATCTCAGCTGGAGCGACCCTCGAACCGGAAGAGGTGGCATAGTGCATTAACTCATATCACAGCAGTGCCTCTGACTGAATCCTAGTTTCGACTCTCGACGGCGGCAGGATTTTCGACACTAGCTTGTCAGCTAAGTAGAATTAAGTCGCGGTCTGGAGGAGAATTCTAGCGGACAGCTGCTCTGATCGGTAGTTTTCCGTGATTTCTCCAATCGACACCAGAAATATGTAGGAACAGTACCCTAACAAACGGGCCACGGACCGCGCGCGATCTGTCCTTCCTCTTCCTTGTCCTCTCCTCTCCCCTTACACACACACTGACACTAACATGTACTACACTACCACACATGTCGGGAGACCGGTGGGGGGTTTAGAGCTTGTCCTGGCTGGGGCGGTGCCCCGCTGGTGGGAGAGTCCTGGTTAGGGGGAAAGCCCACTAGCCGATGGTAGGTCGGCGCCGGATCTCGCCATCCAGCGGGGGAAGATCACCGCCATCTCCCGAGAGAAAAAAAATGCACTACACTCACGGGACTAATGACCAAAGTAGTTGAGGCGCCCGGAAACATGAAAAAATCAATCAATTAATCAATCAATCTCAGTATATCTTGCTGTGTGACGATGAGAAAACTCACTTCTGAGGTTGAGAAGACCAGAACATGGCGTGGGGATGTCTTCGCACTAACCACACGTATCCCCTTTTAACTATGGCTGAGAGGCTGGGTCACTGCTGGTAGGCCATGGCTGGTACGCGGGCTGTCGCGCCAAGTACAGACATGTTATACCAAGTACAAGTTATATTGCATGGGCTGAGCGTGAACGCAGACATTCAGCGATGCTGTATAAAATACTCCGATTTTGCAAACCATAATCCACCCGAAACATTAATACTAATCATCAAGTAGTGTGATATACGACCAAACTCATTTTAAAAAATGTTGATTTTTTTCTGTAAATAAATTGCTACACTTTCATATCAAATCCGAAGACCTTACGTGGATCGAGAAAAAGAAAATGAAATAACCTAGTTTTGTAAACATATTTAAATATTCTCATTATTTCTGAAAATATATTACGATTTTATCAAATATTTGTTTAAAAATAATTATTTTATTTCTGAAAATAATATTATAACTCAGTAAATCAAAAATGATGTTTGATAACACCACTTTTTAATTAAAATATTTGTGGACATATTGAGTTAAAAGACAATTTGAAAGAGGAACAACATAATTGAAATAATTTGAATTGTAGGCGCTTTACTCTAACAATGATGTCTCATTGAGAATTTATGAACTTGGCACTCGTGTTCTAACGTTATTACTCTTCTGAATGTTGTTCTTGCACGTCCTGCTTTGATGAACTTCTTCGTACTACCACGTTCCTCGGACTCCTGAGTTTTCAATGTTGTGTTTTCATGATGTTACGTCTCGGTTCATTTATGTTTCAGCAATGTTTAGAGGGTTAAAGCTAACAGTTACCATACACTTGCTAAACACAAACATTTGATAATATTGAGAAACAAAATGTAATCTGCAGCATCTTTTGTGTAACAGGGTAAACTTAATTACGACATAATGGTAGTTTTGCATGGTTTATGGAATGAACACCTGGGGAATGCCGTAAAAAGTACCTTGCAAACGGGCCATGGACCGCGTGCGATATTTCCTTCCGCTTCCTTGCCAATACATCACCCCCTTACTTCCACACTTACACTCACATGCACTACACCACCATAGACATGTTGGGGGTTTAGAGCTTGTTCCGGCTGGGACGAAACCACAGTGGTGGGAGATACGTGGTCGGGGACATCCCAGAAAGCCGACATAGGTAGGTGTCGGATCTGGCCAGCCAACGGTGCAAAACTACCGCCACCTCCCGCGATAAAACATGAACTACACTTACGGGACTAATAACCTTAGCAGTTGACTCGCTAGGAATCACAAATGAATCAATCAACGGAATTATTCCTAAATCTTCATTAAAGTGCTACAAAAACAATGTAAAATCTCAAAAACTGAATTAGTAATTCAGTACCCATGACGGTTAGTAACTAAATTTTTAAATGGCATTTATATCGGAGGTCTTTACACGTTACAAATCCTTTAAGGAAATGTATCTTACTTTCTTTAATTTTAATTTAAAACATCAGTACCGAGTATTAATAGCAATACACAACGGCAAACATACCTGATGCAAAAAAATCGATGCATATCACTTGTGCAGATTTTAGTGGGGAATTCTAATATTACAACCAACATAGAAAGAACTACGTACGTATAGATCATTAATTTTCAATGAGCGCAGAAAATTTCAGTATAGACACATTTATTAGGAATACAAGATGAAAATGAAAAATGGATTTGAAGGACCCTGGAGGCAATTTTTTGTAGTGATGCTGGATTACAATGTGTCTTGCAATAAAATGTTTTGTATGTCAGAATCTTCAAACGTACATTTGTTTGTCTTCAATCTGTCTGATGCAAGTGTGGGACAAATTCCGGACCCAGCAGTAGCGTATATTCTGGGTTTGTGTTGATGATTCCTTACAAATTGAGAAAATCAGTCATCTTTCATTAGCGCATTACATTCAGAGAGGATAAATCTGCAAACAATCGTTGTTTTAAAAGGAAAACCAAAAACTCTTGTCTTTATACCTATCTATAAGGTTTCCAAATTCCGTACATACACCACAGTTTAAGACGTGGAAATGTGAAAAAAACGTAAGAAGATGTGGAATGTTCTTACACTTTCCTTCTTTTGGGTGTAATCACCAAATACAATATTTTATTTAATGTAAGATTGAATATGTGTATATGTGGCATTCAAGAGAATGCGCCTTAGAAGAAGAAGAGGGAATATCTATATTTTTTAGTTCATATTATAGGAAATTGTCTTTAATCCAGTTTTTACATTTCGGACGTCTTTTAGGCAACGCGAAAAATCCAAATAGTTTTGAGATTGAATTCTCAAGGTTTTTTCTTCTCATGCAGTAATGGTCCATATAGCACAGCACTGAGTCCTAAAGAAGGAACGTTTTTAATGCAGATGTGGGAAGAGTCACGTTGTAATATCACTTCACACCTGCGTCAGCACCGTGTGTTGACAGACCCCCGGATGAAAAGGCAAATCGAACCGATATGTCTCTCTCTCTCACTCTCTCTTACTCTGTCTCTCACTCTCTCTTACTCTCTCTCGTGCTCACTCTCTCCCTTCCTCACTCTCTCTCTCTTGCTCACTCTCTCTCTTGCTCACTCTCTCTCTTGCTCACTCTCTCTCTTGCTCACTCTCTCTCTTGCTCACTCTCTCTTGCTCACTCTCTCTCTTGCTCACTCTCTCTCTTGCTCACTCTCTCTCTTGCTCACTCTCTCTCTTGCTCACTCTCTCTCTTGCTCACTCTCTCTCGTGCTCACTCTCTCTCGTGCTCACTCTCTCTCTTGCTCACTCTCTCTCTTGCTCACTCTCTCTCTTGCTCACTCTCTCTCTCTTGCTCACTCCTCTTCTCTTGCTCACTCTCTCTCTTGCAGCTCACTCTCTCTCTTGCTCACTCTCTCTCTTGCTCACTCTCTCTTGCTCACTCTCTCTCTTGCTCACTCTCTCTTGCTCACTCTCTCTTGCTCACTCTCTCCTCTTGCTCACTCTCTCTTGCTCCCTCTCTCTCTTGCTCACTCTCCTCTTGCTCACTCTCTCTTGCTCACTCTCTCTCTTACTCACTCTCTCTTGCTCCACTCTCTCTCTCTTATCCTCTCTCTCTCTTGCTCCACTCCTCTCTCTTGCTCACTCTCTCTCTTGCTCACTCTCTCTCTCTTGCTCACTCTCTTGCTCTACCTCTCTCTTGCTCACTCTCTCTCTTTTGTTCACTCTCTCTCTTAGTCACTCTCTCTTGCTCAATCTCTCTCTTGCTCAATCTCTCTCTTGCTCACTTTCTCTCGTGCTCACTTTCTCTCGTGCTCACTCTCTCTCGTGCTCACTCTCTCTCGTGCTCACTCTCTCTCGTGCTCACTCTCTCTCGTGCTCACTCTCTCCCTTCCTCACTCTCTCTCTCTCTCTTGCTCATTCTCTCTCTTCCTCACTCTCTCTCTTGCTCACTCTCTCTCTTGCTCACTCTCTCTTGCTCACTCTCTCTCTTGCTCACTCTCTCTCTCTTGCTCACTCTCTCTCTTGCTCACTCTCTCTCTCTCTTGCTCACTTTTTCTCTCTCTTGCTCACTCTTTCTCTCTCTTGCTCACTCTCTCTCTCTTGCTCACTCTCTCTCTTGCTCACTCTCTCTCTTGCTCACTCTTTCTCTCTCTTGCTCACTCTCTCTCTCTTGCTCACTCTCACTCTGCTTGCTTTTTATTTATTTCTCTCCCTCTATCTCTTCCTCTCTCTTTGTTCTCATCTGCATGTAATCTGATTTATCGTATTTTTCATTTAATATAATAGTATTTGCATTATTTCTTTCTTCCTGTTAAAAATCCCACACGATCCGCCACTGACCCCACCCCTGCTAGTTACGTCCGCAGGTCCAACGCAGTTCCCGTCGCAATAGTCCCAGACGCACTAGTCGCAAGCGAGCGCCGTATACAACGTGGCACGCCGCCCTCTGCAACAGCTTCGCTCGTGCCGGGGCTTTCAACAACCGAACAACGGTTGTCCGCTCTTACTGCATGCACGCTTGGGACCAAACGCAGCTCCTATTCTGCGCTTACTGCGAGGGGATACTCCAATTGTGGATCGGTAACCTCTGGGTTTCTGGGAAATACTGGGAGAAACTGATAAGTTACAGAAGATCCAGTGCAAAATATAAGGCGCAAAAATGGTTTATTTGCTGTTTGCCGAGTTTCATTAACGTGTGTAAAATAATTTTTTAGGTAGCCACTAGTAAATTCGGTTACTTTTAGGGCATACAAAGCGTGCTTAAAGAAACTTTTTTTATCACTATTGCTAAAAGTGAGACGATGCCTAAATGTTCAGATAAATTCCAACGCAGCGAAGAAAATAAAATACATTCGATTGACCGCATCAGCAACTTCCAACATTAATGTAAAATGGTTCACAAGTATAGTGTGCCAGGAAAGTCTCTGGGCAGTAGCCATTTGCTGGTGAGTATGCTTTCAACAGAAATGTTGCATACGTTATATTATGTATTGGTTGTATTATGTTGGCAATCCTAATATACCCTGGACGTGTTGAGTCTTTCAATTGTATCCTTGTTATCTGGTTGGTACCAACCTAAATGTAGCTTTTAGTAGGAGGCCCTGATTTGTCTCGCTGCCGACAGACATTCCTGACACACTGCTAAGAAATGTGTGTAGATGAATGAAAATAAAATGAAAGTCAGCAAGTCTGTCCCAAGACTAATGTATGACGCATGTTGTAGAAGTAATTCGTAGGATTGTCCCACTTGGCAACGTTTGGTTTCGTGCCGCAATCTTTCCTACTGGCATAATGAAATGTCACTTTTATGTGTTGTATCATAAATAACTAATACCTAACAAATTGCGTGAAGTCTTACAGCTCGAACGTTCTAGTGGAAAGTTATGATTTTTTTTTGTTATTTAAGGTCGCATCAACAGCTAGGTCATTAGTGACCACTATAGATTGAACTGTAGGGGAAACTGTAGGAAGAACACGTATGGATAACACAGACACACACAAACATCCATGCCCGAGGCGGGATTCGAAACCGCGACCCTTCGGTCCCAGATCACTACGACACTACTGCCTTAGCGATCTCGGCCACCGGGCCGGCTAGCATAGTAATAGCGTCGTAAAAAAAGTGCTGTATGAAACGCGATGTAATGGTATTAATACACTCGTGTGAAGTTTACGACATTCGCTCGTACCGTAATATCACTCTCGCGCCTTAATACCGATCATTTATCTTCGTTTCATAATGTACTATTTCACTTTTAGCGAAGTTCAAGAAAAGATCATGTCAGGCTCAATGGGTTGAATGTAGTTAACTCGTGTCTATCATGTGCTATCTTTGTGCTGCGGTGGTATTGTCAACACAGAGGACGTATACTGACTAGACTAATATTTGTCCACGAGCTACCTGAAAAGGCCTTCTGAGTGAGCAGTCGATTGCATGCCACACGTTGCAGACCTATAATCCACGGTATTGTGACTCAATCGCTCGATCGTTAGGTGGTGTGGCCAAGTTACAAGACTTCAATGGTGTTCCGCCAGGTTGTTGTTCTTTTGGTGAAAGTGGAATTGTATCGTATATTTCTCTCATTTTATTAAAAAAGTGAAATAATTGAAAAAAAAAAGTTTCACGTTGATAGATGTATCATAATATAAACTCCAGCTCTGAGTACTTGATTTATTTTAGAGTTTTGTTTTTATTCTTCATTAAAAGATAAATTGTATTTATAACCACGTATGTGCGTTGTGGTAGGGGAGATTTCCGATAGGCACGATGACAATCTCGCGATACAAGTTCAAAAAACATGATAGAGACCAGTAGGTCCTCTTTCATGTTCCTATCTCAACAGTGTTATTTTGTGATTGTACGAAAGAGTGCAGTCAAAACACTAACATTTTTAGTGTACTCTCATTTTTGCTCATCAACTCATATATTACCGAATAAAATACACCTATTGTCTCTGAATTTAATCTTGGAAGTTCTAAAGAAATGCAATATTTTCATAATTTCAAAGTGAAGGCGACACTCGCGTAATACTCATAGCATTGAGAAACACATTCAATATTAATTCTTTTTTGTCGGGTGTAAACGAGCAAATTCAATTGTGAATCTCTACTGCTGAATTTCACAATTTCAATGTCTGATGCTTGTGTTTGATGGAAAACAAAATTTTGTGAATTCGATTGGCTTGTTCTACAGTTGCGTGAAACAATGGTTTCATTGACGCGGCTACGTGTAAACACAGGCTCAGAGAGATAGTACGTCCGCCGGCCTCCCCATATCAGTTCGAAGGGATTCGGCGTTTAATCGGAGTGTGCATCCGATATCCTCCTATTACATAGTACACATTGGCAGCCATTGTGGGTTGAGGTCTCTCAGATCATTCTCTTGACATACAATTTACTAGCTGTTTAATCGGTAATGCTTCCGTATTTATCACAATCATTTATGAAGCATCAACCATCCCGCCCTTTGATATATTTGAACAATAATAGAAATGAATTTCTGGTAAATCTACAACAATTGACAGCTCACTCACGTGATTAAAGTGGGGCCAAACAATAAGACATCTGCTGTCGACCCGCCCCGATCAAAACGTTACGCGGCATTGAGTTATGACGTTTAGATGATAACAAACTGCATTGCCACCGACCTTCGGCCAAAACTTTGAATATTTCGTTGGTCAAACATAAAGTATAGAAATGAAAATAGACTCACTCGTATGTTTCATTTTAAATGTCTGCTATTTAAATGTGTTAGTGTAGTAAATGTAAGAGTCGACAATAGCAGTAAAAATGCTGAATTCAGAGGCCAAATTGTTTACCATGTAGTTGCACGCACACTGCTCAAGAAAAACTAACAAAATACTGTCGTATAGCACCTCAGCAAATGAAACATTTTACCAAAACAACCTTCACAAATTTTGTAATAACACAGTTTAGTTTATACACAGTGCAACTGTTATTTACTTTACAAGAATGTCAAAATTAAAAGTTGTTCTGTAAGACAAACATAAGAACAGAAAATATTTAATAGCGGTGATCTCTTCCTTGGAGACTTGCTGTTGAATAACGCTCGCTGTGTCGTTAGCGTTGAATATAAAAAAATCAGCTATTAAGGAGAGTGAGAGAATAAACGGAAGAAGATAATGAAATATTTTGATTTTTTAGTTAAATCGAAACTATTTCATTGTTTGGGGAATTTTTCCCGAGTTCTTGGGTATCTAGTAAAACCATAGACATCGTTCACCCGGCCGGAATCTGTAGTTTTCTTTCAATTTTGAACACACATGAGAAACTACTAATTTATATTTCCTATAAGAATTCTTTGGGGTGGAGGCCCTACACTTTAGTCAATCAACAATATACGCGATCACACGAGGAAAAGAGAGCAAACGTCGTAAGACGTCAACTGCGCATACCACTGCCTACCAAAAGTGGTTTCGGGCGTTTGTCACAGTGATCAAGAGGTGTAAGCTCTTTTTCACGCGCCTCTCTTTAACTGAAACATTTGATATCATTCCTTTATATAGTATGATAAGCAATAGATGAAGAGTTAGAATAGAAAATGGAAAAGAATGAATTTCGTATAAATTTAGTGTTGGTAGCTTATATCTTGTGGTACTTCATAACATGAATTACAAAATAATCAAACCACTACATTTCAACATTTTATTTTATATTAAACATTAGTACACCATGTCCATAAATGGCGGCCTCCAAGCTGTTTCCAGTACCTTGCCTACACTTGGATTTTTTAACGTGGCATCTCAAGGTTACGCGCGAAAGAGGGAGATGGAAAGCAAACTGCAATAGGGAGCCGTAAAAGTCGGAGCTGTAGTGACTTTGCAGTTCCAAATTGGAGTTTGCCTACCCTCTCCCTTTATCGCCTGCCCTTGAAATGTTACGCAAACAAACAAGTATAGCTGTTGTTTTTTCGTGTGATCCACACTGTTTGGGTAACCCAGCAAAAATGGACAAAGAGATTCCAAAAGTTGAGTTGGGATACTTACCTTTTAATAAATATTAAAACTTTGAATTGCTACGATTTGAATTACATACGTATGATATTCTTTGACGGCTACTTAAATATGATCTGTTTACAATTCAAATTTTGGTGATTGACTTGTCATGCCAGGTATTCGTAAATCAACAGCGATGGACATCGCGGTCACGTGGTTAGCGTGGGGCCAAAACGATAAGACTTCCGCTGTCCACCCCGCCCTCGAACAAAACGAATTTCGGTCTTTAGTCACATTGACTAGGAGATACAATCCCATTTTCACATGCCTTCCTTGGCAGAACCATTTGATACTATCCCATTACAAGGCATGATAAGTAGCAAGCGAAGAGTTAAAATAGTAGATTAAATTAATTAAATTACAATAAATAATGATGTACTATTTTCTGTCCCTGTTACTTAAATGTGATGTATTTAACAATAAACATTTCTTACGATTGGCTTGTCGTGCCAGAGCTTCGTAAATCCACAACAATGGACAGCTCGGTCACGTGGTGAGAATGGGGTCAAAGCGATAAGACGTCCGCTGTCCTCCCAGTCCCCGATCAAAAGGGTTCCTATCTCAATTATAATGGATAAAACATTCCCCCCCTTACATTGCCAGAAATATTAGATATAATCCTGTTCTAAGGCTTGATAAGTAATGTTTGAAGTGTTAAAATATAAGGTTGAATGTAATTAATTACGATGAATAATTATGTATCAACTTCTGAGCCCGCTATTTAAATACCCATCTACAATAAACATTCTTTGCGATTGACTTGACGTGTCAGATCTTCGTAAATCCACAACAATGGACAACTTTGTCATATGGGGTCAAAGCGTTTAGACAAGGTTGAATGTAATTAATTACGCTGAATAATTATGTATCAACTCCAGTGCCTGCTATTTAAATACCCATCTACAATAAACATTCTTTGCGATTGACTTGTCGTGTCAGATCTTCGTAAATCCACAACAATGGACAGCTTTGTCATATGGGGTCAAAGCGTTTAGACAAGGTTGAATGTAATTAATTACGCTGAATAATTATGTATCAACTCCAGTGCCTGCTATTTAAATACCCATCTACAATAAAAATTCTTTGCGATTGACTTGTCGTGCCAGATCTTCGTAAATCCACAACAATGGACAGCTTTGTCATATGGGGTCAAAGCGTTTAGACAAGGTTGAATGTAATTAATTACGCTGAATAATTATGTATCAACTCCAGTGCCTGCTATTTAAATACCCATCTACAATAAACATTCTTTGCGATTGACTAGTCTTGACAGATCTTCGTAAATCCAAACAATGGACAGCTGTGTCATATGGGGTCAAAGCGATAAGACGTCCGCTGTCCAAACCCGCCCCCGGTCAAAAGGGGTTCCGGTCGTTAATCACGTGGACCAGGCGATACCCCTCTATCGCGGCGCCCACTCCGCCGGCTGTTGTGTCTCCGCAGCCGATCGTCCCCTCCGCCCGCGACGGCCCTTTGCTGGCCCTATTGGCAGCCCCGGCGCGCCGCCCTTTCAGCGCGCTGTCCGCCCCGCCCTCCCTCTCGGCCTCGCCCGGGCGCGCATCCTACGGGCCCGGAGCTCCGGAACCAGGGCGGACCCAAAGTTACGTTGGTTGTGTGTACCCGACGGTGCCCGGGTATGTGTTTATCATAAGTAATGTCACAGCGCATCGAGTAATTTCACGAAAGAAGGCATTACGTGAATTGATTCGATAATTTTTTTTTTTTTGTTATTTAAGGTCGCATCAACATCTAAGGTCATTAGCGACCACTATTGCTGTTAACGGTATGGTAACTATGTGGATGAAACGATATGGTGATTGATGATAAGGGGTGAAAGGACGAACACAAATACAACCATGCCCGAGGCGGGACTCGAACCCGCGACCCTTCGGTCCGAGATCACTACGACACTACTGCCTTAGCGATCTCGGCCACTGATTCGATAATTAAAATCATAGGAATTACAAAAAAGAGAAATATTACTCGAAATTGCTTCCGGAATGTGTGAAACATTCATTCAGCTCCCAGTTGTCACTGTCTTCTGGAATAACTTATAATGAAGTAAAATATGAACAACAATTTAATGCTGTAAATGATTTCAAAGATGTCATGATTTTATGGTAATAAAACGTTCAAAAAACAATTATACCAAAACTGTTTACAAGAACATTTAAAAACACAATTATCAATGTAGTAGGAAGTTGAGTTCTTTATGTCTTGATATTCTGTGGAAGTATTTGAAATGGAAGATGTAGAAGATGAATTAGCAGTGGGATTCGTCAAATTCGAATGGATTGAACACAAGTGTTTACTCATTGAAGAATTTTTCTGAATAATTTTGGTTATAACGTTCCACGTAGATTTGGTAACATAATCTTCGTGCTCTTCATTGTCTTAATCATCGCAAATTAATTGTCCAAAATATGTGTAATTTCTTCATTTGTTGTTTGTGATGACTATTTGTATTTTCTTTCTTCACAAAATCCTTTAAATGGCTTCCACACTATTTCTCTGCCTTTTTGAATGTTTTCCGACACTAAATCTTTAAGAATATATTATATTTAAGTTTTAAATATTACCAAACCGACACATTTCAATATTATATTGATGCTCACAAACTATTATGGCCCTAAAACATTTGCTATCTTTTATCTTAAAAAGATGAACAAAGTGATTACAGTGCATAATTAAAACGTAAACAAAGTGATAATCATATGTCGTTAGACATCTGTGATTGGTTTAATTTGAGTAGATTCTTGCTCAGAATTGGTTACTTACGACATGGGCAGACATGAGTGAAATAGTCAAAATAATGTATCAATAAGGTGAATCTGCACGGTTTGTGCCCCGCACCCCGCCTGCTTTGAGCGCATTGCTCAGTCCGCATTTCAGACCACACTTTTCCACCCTTCCACTCCTAACTCTTCCCTTCCCACCGGGAGAGGTGGCTCAGGGCACCAAGTGATGTGACTGCAGTGCATCTGGCCGAGAGGTCCTAAGATCGAGTCCCAACGGTGGCAATATTTTCGACATTAACTAGATAGCTACGTAGGTCGTGCTCTGTGGCTATCTGGAGGAGAATTCTAGCACCCGGCTGCTCTGATCGTGATGTCCGATCAACAGCAGCCCAATGCTAGAGTTATATCTTCACAAACGAACCACGTACCTCGCACGAACTTTCCATGCCGGGAGATTGGTCGGGAGGTTAGTGCTTGTCCCTTCTGAGACGGTATCTCACTGGTGAGGGAGATACCTGGTTGAGGAAAACCTTGCTAGCTTGCGGTAGGTCGGCGCCGGATCTCACCATCCAGCGGCGGAAGATCATCGCCACCTCCCGAGGAAAGATCATGCACTACACTTACGGGACTATTGACCTTTGGCGTTGGCGCGCCCGGAATCAATCAATCAATCAATCAATCAATCAATCAATCAATCAATCAATCAATCTTGCTCTACCTTCTCGCTTCTCCCTTTCCCTCCCTTCAGCTCCCTTTCCATCGCGGTCTCATCACCGCAACTTCATTCCGCTCTCCATCCTACTCCTCCCCTCTTTTCCTCTCTCACCCTTCCCTCCTCTCCCCATCCTGCTATCAACCCTTCCCCTCCCGTCTCTATCCACCGTGCTCTTCCTTCTTGCCACGCCTCTCCATTCTCCTTCAGGCCCCAACCGCCTTTCCTCTCCCCCACCCTACCCCGCCCCATTCCTCTTCAGGCCCTAATCGCCTTTCTTCTCCCGCACCCTACCCCTCCCCATTCACCCTAGCCCTCCTCGTTCTTTGCTCAACGTTCCTCATTCCTTCGCTACCCTTTTCACCCTTCCCTTTCTTCGGCGCCCACTCCTACCTCACGCCGCCGCTCTACCCCTTCCTTCCGTGCTGACAGCCTCGGGCGCTGCGACGCAGGCGTGCAAGCCTCTTGGGCGCTCGTTCCGCACATTTAGTATCACACGAAAATAACAGAATAATGTAGTATTTGACCCGGGAGTGCTTGCAAGAGATTTGTAAGATTCAAGTCGTGCACAATTGTATGTTCCTGAATTATTGCGATGCATATATTCTGATCTGATCTGATATGAAATGTATTCCTTCATTGTACTTTTCTGAGATCGCCTGGCCTTTTATTTTTATCTTTTCCCTGAATTATTTCTCGTGAGCATGTTAAAATTTGGTCGCTGCGCTGCGCGATATCTGTCAGATACATTGCGCGCAATGGAACCGATGCATTGAGAGCTCCTAGCCTAAGCCTCTACCTCTCTCAGCATAAGTATTCAGATAAGAATTTTGCAGATAAGAATAAGATTCCTTAACAATTGCATTGAAGGACATGTTCGAACTGCATAAAATACGTATTTAATTAAACTGACCTTCAGATCATTCCCATTTACAAAACGTTGCAGGTATATCTGCGAGATACATTGTGGGTACTGGCGTGAGTCTGCATATTGTGGGCTCTCGCGGGTTAATAGTTGCCGTTCTTGTACCAATGTATGGAAGTGAATCGAAAGTACTATTGGTGATGTATCCAAATTCAAAACACCAGGGTTCAATAAACAATTTATTGACAGAAACAGGTACAGAGCTATAGTGCTGAACATCCAGGAGAATTGGTAGAGAGACGAAGCCGTGTTGCCGTAAAACCAGGAGATGTACCACTATACGCCGAGTCACCAAGTAGCCGGAAAAGGAAGTCCGTAGTCGTTGCGCAGTTGTCGTAGTCTCTCACTCTTTACACCGGAACCACCACTTAACCAACGGATCGTCGCTCTATCACCGCCGCTCACTCGCTCACTCTCTCACTCTCTGTCTGCCTCAGCTCCGCGCCGAGGCTTTATAGCTGCCCCGGGCCGTAGGCCCGTCGACTGGCTGTGTAGTAGGGGTGGGGTCGAGTCTCGCCCCGCTCGCTCAGGCGTGGCGGCCGCACTCAGCCGAGCACCGCTGGCCCGCGCTTGTTGTTGACCGCTGCCGCCAGGGGCGGTAACGCCCTACTGACGTGCTCCTGTGGCGGCACATTTAATTATGTGCGGCCGGTCACGACAATTGGAAAGAGGTAAGAGTAAAATTCAGACGGCAGAACTGTTATTATGAAGTTCTCTAGGATGTACCTTTCTAGGTAAATAGAGAAAAACGAATATCAGAACAGATATCAATTCTACCCCGTGATAGATAAAGTATCTACTAATAAGAAGAAACAATGTGAATATTTGGGAAGGATTCCAAATGAGATATTTACGGCATTATCTCAATATATCCTACAATCAAGGAGAAACATAGGCAGGTCAAAGAAGAAATGTACACCAGAACACGGTAATGACTAATACTGTTTTGGGAAAAGAAGAAGACGAAAATGAATGAAAGTAAACCCACTCATACAAACAATAGTTATTTTAAAATAAATATTCGTTAAAAATGTTTGTTAAAATGTGTGTAGCTATTTAATGATAAACTTCATTAATGCAGTAAATATGTGATATTCTTCCTGATGCAAAGTTAGTCTTCTGCGGAAATCCGAATACAAAGCTGATCAGCACAAGGATGACATAAAAAATACGGTTATGCAAATCGGTTTAGTAAATTAAAATTAATTAAATATTGGTTAAAGAAAAGAGAAGAGAGTACAAACGATGAAAAATAATTGCAATAGGAAAATTGTTTCATCATTTCTTTCACAAGGGCTCTAAAAGTGCAACGAAAGTGTATAGTGTGCTAAATCAAGTCATTCGTTACTAACAGGTGCCTTTAACAGTGTAGCGTTTAGGGTAGACGTTTTAAAGAGCATAATTTTAGTATTGTGTATTTAGAATCGTTTTAGTAATATGTACTTTCATTGAATTTGTATTGTGACTCCGGGAGTTACCGTTTCCACGAACACTTTGAAGACCTCCTAGATGCACTTTTCCCCCCTCCTCCAACCCGCTTCTCCCGCATAACGATCTTGCTGCATTCACATTCCAACCGTAACTGCCCCTGCAGCAACTCCCACCACCACAAAGCCCAATTCCTGGGCTGGGGTAGGGGTTTAGTGCCACGATGAGAACGTAACGCACTTATAAAAGATTCATCAGAAATTTCCAAATATTACATATTTAGACTTGTAAAGGAAGAATGTAAGAAACAAATAAAGATGCAAGTCCTAAACACGAAAACGATCAGAATGAAAAAATGAAGAAGGAATGAGCAAGAAAGAATAACAAAAGAGAAACGGACGATCCAGGAGACGATATTTTCAAATGGAATGTTTTACTTTGTTGTTTCTTCCGCTAATGCACTGTTTCGTAGTTTGATTCAATTGTCATTGTTACTCTGGTACTTGCCTATATTGCGAACACTTTGAAGACCCTTGTTGCCTATCTCTGCCCAGCTTCGTCACCTCTACCACCGCTTTTCCCATATCACGATCCTGCTGCGTTCACATTCCTGCCATAACTTCGCCCGCAGCAACCCTACCCAGCACTGCCACTATCCACAAAGTACAGATCTAGGGGTGGGAGGTACGGCCCGGAACAAAACGTCCTCGGGCCAGCGGGTGCGTGGAAAAGCCGCTTAAGTGATTGATAGACTGACAAGTGATTCCAGGTGAGTCAACTGCTAAGGCCATTAGTCCCGTACGTAAGCTCTAAGCTCCCGGCCGCTAGAATTGTCCTTCAGACAGCGACAGAACTCGAACCTAGGGAGCGGTAGCTCAGTGCATCAACTGATGTACTGCTCTGATCGCTACTTTTCCGATCAACACCAGGCGAATGCTGGAGCAGTACCCTAACAAACGGGCCACGGACCGCGCGCAATCTGTCCTTCCTCATCCTTGTCCTATCCTCTCCCCATACACACACACACACTAACATCCACTACATATTCCGGGAGATCGGTCGGGAACGTAGAGCTTGTCCCGGCTGGAGCGGTGCCTCGCTGGTGGGAGAGTCCTGGCTAGGGGGAGACTCCACTAGCCGACGGTTGGTCGGTGCCGGATCTCGCCATCCAGCAGGGGAAGATCACCGCCATCTCCCGAGAAAAAAACATGCACTACACTAACGGGGCTAATGGCCCGCGCTAACGCGCCCGAAAACACGAAAAAATCAATCGAACCTGGGACCTCCCGGTCAGACGCAGGCACTGCAGTGACGAAACGAACATCGGTTGGAATCTGCCATTATTACTCTGAGCGCCTCAACTGACATTGTTGTTCTGGCACTTGCCTCTATTGCGAACACTTTGAAGACCCCTTGACACCCATCTCTTCCCTACTCCGTCTCCTCCACCACTCCACTCCTCCGTCTCTTCCCCCATATCGCGATCCTCCCGCTTTCACATTCCTACCATAACTTCCCCCGCATCACCACCACCCACAAAGTACAGTCCTCGGGGTGGGGGAGGGCCCGGAACAAAACGTCCTCGGGCCAGCGGGTGCGTGGAAAAGCCGCTCAAGTGCCCGCCGGCCACGGTAGTGCCCTTCTCACCCGGAAGGGGTCTCGCAAAACAACGTCTAATTGCCCGGCAGCGGGGTCCCGAGTGTTGGTCGATGCTAACAATAGGTCCCCCGGTCGCTGTGCCGCTTCCTGGCGGTCATTGTTGCGAGTAACATTGTTAGAGACTCTCGGCCTCCTGGAAACAGCAACTTGGAAGAGTGGAAAAGTAGTCGCATTGGAAAAGGGGGGAAGTGAGCGCATTGTGAACTCAACGAATGAAAACAATTGATACTTTTAATAGAATGAATAGTTGTTTGAATTTTTTAAATTATAGGCATTACTTAAACCATTTTTCTTTTATTTCCTTTTTACTTTCTTACCATTTTACGTACTCACTGCCGAAAGTGGACATTTTCCGTAAGAAAAACTCGAACTGTAGGGCCCTGATACCGAAGACGAAGATAGATCGTGTTCCTATATGTGGTAAATTACTTGCTCTAACACTTAGGATGGTAACAATCCACGATTTGTGGGTTCTTGATGCTGAAAAATTGTTTGTCGCCAAAATGACAGCCCATCCTTTTTCCCACTTCCCTAACCGTGGGTCCATCTGACCATTTGCCTGTCTGTCTGTCCATCTGTTGGTCTGTCCGACTGTTTGCTTGTCTCTGACTGTCTGTCCGTCCGTTCGTTTCTCTCTCGGACTGTCTGTGATCAACACTAGCGCCTATTTTCCTAGTCCAGCCTATTTTCTCCATGAAATTGATAGAAACATTGTGATATTGAAAGTGTTTTGATTTTGATGGGTAGTTTATTATCTTGAGCTTCATAGTCATATCTTGAGCTAGTAAATTTTTGGCTCCATGAATCCATTTTTTCTCGAATTTTTCTCACCTGTCTTGCATGTTCTCGGTTTTTAGTAATAAAGAATGATGATGATGATGATGATGATGATGATGATGTGAGCCTGTTGAATCCCTAAAAGGGCAAGGATCTCCTGTCAGAACAAAGGGATTGTTCTGTTTATTTCTTAAGTTGTATCAGTCCTTAAGAGATACAGTGAGAAATATCCCTAAATACAGTAGTTACAATTTTCTCAGACTATACATTTTTTTTACTATTCCCAATATTTCACAAATAATGCTTAAAATGCACTAATTTTGGTTTTTAAACCGGATATAAAAAATTGTCATAATCTTTGTGGTTCAACTGATTAAATACGTAGCGAATTATATTTAACTTTAATCTTCGTTAACGTTTAAACTTAACGTTAATTTTATCGTAAATTGTACTGCCGGTTCATATATTTTTTTTATAAATTTTCTTTATTAATAATATTTTGGTCATTCTAATTGTTTATAAATGACTTCTGATTGCTGAAAAAGTCGTATCAGAAGAAATTTACTTCATGATTGGGCAGTGAAACTGTACAAAACGCAATATTATAACAGGTTTTCGGAAAATTCCGTGTTGAAAACCTAAATAGTCAACCTAGCACTTTCAGAACGAATGAAATCTGCCCACTCTGTTATCTCGCCGATCATTATCACACTACAGCAAAATATGATCTTAAAACTATTTAACCACACACGGGTCTTAATGTTCATCTTCAGCACGAGACCATTACGCAACCTAGTTCCGTTCGCACCTCCGACCCTTGTCATAGCTTTAGCTTCTGTCCGCCGTAAGCTGCTTTTACACGTTTGCAGCACTTGCAGTGGGGTTGGCTACAACTCGCGCTTGACGCGTCGGGTCGCTCTCGTAACCCCAATTCCCCCCTCGCCCCCCCCCCCAGCGCCGACCACAGCCGCGTCTCGTCCTAAGCACGCGGCAGTCGCAACTAGAACGCTGCTCGCCGCCAGTCCACGATTATGCTAATTCTGATGAGGCAGCAACGCGGACCCGGAGAGACATATAATATGTGACGCATGCGCGGGGGTGATATGAATACGTGAAACAGTGCTAGTATCAGGGACAGACATAGAACAACTTGATATCCAGAGCAGTGTGAATAAATCGACCTACTTTCATTCCACTGTTTACCTATGTCATATAAATATATTTTATATTAATTTTATGTAATTTACCATGTATATAGATGAATATATCAATGTTCTCAGAATTATAAAATTTGCTGAAAAAGAAATTTACTTTATGAGAAATACTTCTAATACATAAAAAATGTTACACTGTTATTCGATCTCGTGAATCTTATCGAAAGGATGTTAACAGTATTTCAATTAAAACATGAATGGTTTTCTCACATGACAATATTTCGATTAATGATGAAACAATATCAACGACTACTACATTATAGTACCAATTTGGTGATACATGCATATTAATAATATTTATTTAAACACGTGTACGAGTGCATATGTGATAGGCTTCAACGTATATTATTTCGCATTTCAGAAACCAATTATCTTACCTCTCGTCGTGATAGGATTTTACGTTATTCTGCAAAAAAGTAAATACGTTTCGCACAACAAGAAAATAACCAATTATCATTTCCATTTACATTACGTTTGACTAGTTATTAAATTATTATAATTATATTAGTCTAAAATGTGTTCCAATAGAATATTTTATTTCTCATTGCAGGTCTGAAATCGCTTGCACCTGATTACTCCTGAGCAATATTCTCAGAATTATAAAATTTGCTGAAAAAGAAATTTACTTTATGAGAAATACTTCTAATACATAAAAAATGTTACATTATTATTCCGTCTCATTAATCTTACCGAAAAGATGTTAACAGTATTTCAATTAAAACATGAATGATTTTCTTACATGATAATATTTCGGTTAATGATGAAACAATCTCTACCACTACTATATTGTAGTATCAATTTGGTGATACATGCATATTAATAATATTTATTTAAACACGTGTACGAGTGCATATGTGATAGGCTTCAACGTATATTATTTCGCATTTCAGAAACCAATTATCGTACCTCTCGTCGTGATAAGATTTTACGTTATTCCGCAATAAGGTAACTACGTTTCGCACAACAAGAAAAAAACCATTTATCTTTACCATTAATATTACATTTGACTAGTTATTAAATTATAATAATTTTATAAGACTACAAAAAATGTGTTCCAATAGTATATTTAATTTCTCATTGCAAGTCTGAAATCGCTTGCCCCTGATTACTCCTGAGCAATGTACCTCTTTGACGGCTCAAACAAAACCAAACAATACCACCTCAACCCATCCCCAGAAGCATTGAGCGTTTGAAAACTCGTGAAGAGGCGCGGCGCTATGTTGTCTCGAGCGCTTTCGCTTTCAACGACCTCCCCCCGCCCCTGGCGGCCGTTGGCGCAACCGCTTCCGGCGCCTGCCGCGCCAGGCACTCACGTAATTCCCGAACGCCACGCCGCACCGCGTGCGCGCGCTCTAAAACTCTCCTCTCCCCGTTATTGCGGCAACACATTAGACCTCCCACCCCGTAAGCCTTCCCCGTTGGCGCGTTAGCGCCGAGGAAAAGGGTGCACGGTTTAGGGCGCACTCTTGTAATTATGGGGCATCTTTCGCGCATGCTAGAGCAGCGGTAGGTAGATTTATAGCTTTCTAATATTCCAATTTTCAGTATCAACGACTTGTGCTTTTCTTACACTATTCAATCCGTCCTGGGAAGATGATATTCTGTACTATTAAATACGTTTTTTCTAATGATCCTCTTTATCTGGTACTATTTTATCAGGTTCCACATTATTAGACTCAACTTAGTTCTATTTAATCCGTCTCTACAATATTCGCTTCAGTTTTTCGATAAAATTGAATATCCAAAATTGGAATAAATTCTGATTCCAATATTAAATTGGAAATTCAAATCAATCCACCTGGAGAAGCCGGAATGATACGTGTCAACATCAAATTCTTGTGCATGCTATGTGGGCGCGCTCTAAAACTCTCCTTTCCCCGTTATTGCGGCAACACATTAGACCTCCCACCCCGTAAGCCTTCCCCGTTGGCGCGTTAGCGCCGAGGAAAAGGGTGCACGGTTTAGGGCGCACTCTTGTAATTATGGGGCAACTTTCGCGGATGCTACAGCAGTGGTAGGCAGATTTATGGCTTTCTAATATTGCCGTTTTCAGTGTCAACAACGTGTGCCTTTCACTATTCAATCCGTCCTAACAGGATGCTGCTTCATTCTGTACTATTAAATAAGTTTTTCCTAATGATCCTATTCATCTGTTCCTATTTTATCAGGCGCCATATTATCATATTCAACTTAGTTCTATTTGATCTGTCTCGACAATATTGACTTCAATATTTAGATAAAATTGAATATCCAAAGTTGGATTGAATTTTGATTTCAATATGGATTGGGAATCCAATTCAATCCTCCTGGGGGAGCGGGAAAGATACGTATCAACAACACACTTGTAATTATAGGGCATCTTTCGCGGATGCTAGAGCAGCAGTTGAGAGATTTGCGCCTCACTAACATTTCTGTTTTGAATATTGACGTTCTTTCTTATCTTATGCAATGTGTTCTAAATGGATTCTACTATGCAATCCATTCAATAGGATCCCATTATTTTAATATTATTTTATCAGTTCCGGTAACATGAGATTCAACTCTATTCGATTCTATTTAATCCGTTTCCAAAATATCCGATTCAATTGTAGATAAAATTGAATGTACAATTTTGAATTGAGCATTCAATCCAATATTACATTTTATATCTAACTCAATCCGTCTGGAAAAATGATACACTCTATCATAGCATTCCTGACCTTGGCATATTCGCGCGCTTTAAGACTCCCCATAATTGTGGCAACGCCGTACACCTCACTCTCCGTAAGCTTTCCCGTTAGCGCCGATTAAAAGGGTATGCGATTTACGTCGTAAATATAGGGCGCCTTTCGTGGCTACTAGAACAACAGTAGACAGATTTGCACCTCACTCTTTCTTTCTCTTTGAATATCGACTTTCTTTTCCTTTCTTATCTCAATCAATCTGTCCTGCCAGGATATTTCTCGGTTTTGCACTATTCAATCCGTTCCTTGTATAGAATCTCATTCACTCGTTACTGATTTAACAGTCCCGGTATTATCAGACTGAACTCGTTTCTACTTAATCCGTCGCAATTGCATCCGGTTCAATTTGAGATAAAAGTAAGTATTCAATATTGAATTGGATATCCTAATGAATCCATGGAAAATAAAAAAAATACATTTCGTTATCGTATTTCTCAATACCCAGATGCACGCGTCCTACAACTCTCCATCTTATTACGGCAACACATTAGACCTCCCACTCTTTACGCCGTAATTCTTTCTGTGTTGTTTGTCGGAAAAAGACTGCGTGTGTTATAGGGCACCCTTGTGATTATAGGACATCGTTTTGTAGCTGTTAGATTGGCGGTAAGAAGATTTGTAATTTACCATTTTAGAAATAGAAAATTAACGTTATTTGCATATCTAATCGTATTAAATTTGACGTGACATGATACTAGTTATTTATATACTACTCAGTCTGTACCTACAGCGTCCGATTTAGTCGACCCTATTTTATTTGACCCAACACCTTGATTCCAACAGACCCAATCATACAATGTAGGCTTTCACGGCCGGTTTCTACATTATTTGACATTTCCGGGTTTGTAGGTCGTGGTCTAACGGAAACTTGTCCATACGTTTCGCTTGCAACTGTAGCAGGCATCCTCAATGGCGTTGCTGGCGGGGGCGAAGTGTTCTACCTGGCAGCACCGCGTTGACTGACGCTCCCGCTTTTTTTTTTTTTTTTTCTTTTCATTTTCCCCTCGTCCGTAGCCCTGACGAGGCGGGAATTTATTTCAATTAGGGATACATCTGCGCCCCAACCTTGCGGTTTATGGGGCTTGGGGAGGGCTTTAACTTAAAAATACTAACTATATCTAATCTTAATCTACTTAAAACTAAACAGTGCCTCTTTGGGCTCATCGTTTTATTCACAAAAGTTATAGTAAAAGTAATGTTCTTTATATTGTTCGTATTCTTGTCTTTTTATTTTTGTTCATTCACTCGCTCATACATGCTTATACTATATATACAAACTCATTCACTCACACATTCATACCGCACTTCACAACACTAACACCACACTATGTACACTATTTACACGCACTTTCTCGCCACGGCGCCGACTTTACTCAGGCGTCCGTGGCGCCGTGACGTTTTCGAACCCGGGCGGCCCAGGCCCGGCGGGGCGTGTTTCCGCGCCTCCTACGCGGTTTCCGGCTTCATGAAGCGGCGACCGCCTCCCACGCACTATCTGCTCCCGCGGCCCTGGAGCCCGTATTTATAGTGAAGGGTGAGGTTCGGGCGCTCGCGCCTGATTGGGTCGCGTCAGCGGCGCTCGTGCATGATTGGGCCACGTCAGCGGTACTGTTTGGCTGCCGAGTTTTGGTGTTCCGGAGTGCTGGATACCATGTACTGTTTAATTAGTCACCTTCTTCTTTTCTGTTGAAATTGTCGATTCTGTCGAGATTTACAAACACAGAAACAATTTCAACAGAAAAGAAGGTGACAAATTAAACAGTACATGGTACCCAGCACTCCGGAACACCAAAACTCGGCCACCCAAACTCTTTCCATCTTATAAATTCAGAACACCCATGTGTGGAAGATGAAAATTTCTTCCTGTTATTGCAGTTGAACGCGAGACCTCTCGCCTCGTAAGTAGCCATTTGTGCGTTACATGGGCTAATAGAGAGAACGAAAATGTAATACTGCACTTGTAATTTTAGGGAGTCTTTCGCGGCTACTAGAGCAACAGTAGGAAGCTTTGCGCTTGGCTACTTTTCCCGTATATAATATCGATTTTGTTTCTGCCTTCTCATAAAAATGTCTTTGTTGCTCAAAACAAGCATCATTATAGCTTTAATGCTTCATCAAGCTTGGTTATTATAATATAGCTTCATTAGTTGGAATTAATTCAAGCATTCTCACCCTTTCTAACTAAGTTGCAACAGAATTTCTTCTGATGCTGTTGAATCCAACACGGCTGTATTCGATTTCATCAGACCCGACCGATCTTACGTAATCTAATCCAAATAGATTCAATTCGATTTGTTCTCCTATGAAGGGTTCATTCATATAACTCTGAACGTGTCACTTGTGCAATTCCGGTATCTATAACTGAAATTCAAACCACACATTGAACCTTCGATCCCGTAAGCCGTTCTCGTTTGCGCGTTAGGTACGATGAAATGGCTGTACAGTTTACGCTGCACTTTAGTAGTTCTAGGGCATCTTTCGCGGCTACTAAAATAACGCTAAGAAGATTTGCGTCACCTTAATTGTCCGCTTAGAATGTCGCGGTTGTTTTTACTTTCTAATAAAAATGTCGCTAAAGCGAGAGTAAACGATAAATGAAGTACAACTAACTGGGTAAAAATCAAATCTATTTATCTGTTCAATAAGTAAGCCAGTTCGATTTCATTTGTTTATTTCAATAAGCCCTGCTAGGATCCAGTTCAATTGAAAGGTGTTCAGTCAGTGTCTTCAAATCCGATTCACTTCAATGTCAGTCACTGTGACCAGACACGATCCAATCCAAAGACATTCAAACCGATCAGCAAAATATAAAACTCTCCGTTACTGCAGCAATATAATAGACTTCCATGTTCTAGCTAATCATTTGCGCGACAGCTCCTAAGAAATGGCCTCCTTGGAAATCGTTTTAGAGTGCACTCTTGTTATTATACGACTATTTTCGTGACTACTAGAATAACAGTTAACAGTTAAGCCCTTCTATGTCCTTTCCGTATTGATTGCTACTGTTGGTCTGGATAATGCTATAATGATGCTTTAGAAAATGAAGCATTGCTGAATGAACGAAATGTCAATGAAAATTCAAAATTCTTACCGTTCCAATCTGTAAGTCAATTCCAATATGTAAACAGGTCACGTGAGTATAGTTTAAAACACTCCCCGCACACATTTACTCTTTGCGTATAATTGCGCGAAACTAGATGAAAAATGTTCCTCGATATATTTTGCACTCTTGTAATCTCAGTACATTTTTTGCAGCGACTTACAGAGTGATAGGCAGCTTTGCCATTGCTAGTTTACCCTCTTAAAATATTTCTTTAAGTTTTACCTATCTCAAAAAAATTCATTGTAGCTTAAAACATAAAAATAGCTGAAGCAAATTATTATCAATAATAATTTAATAATAATTTCAATTGTTCCCACTAATCCAAAGCATAACCAAATCCTTTTCTATCCAATCTTCTACAATACAACCCGATAGCGGGTTCGGTGATATAACAGTTAGTGTATCGGGCTGTTATACCCAGCCTTCAAACCCGATTAAAGTCGTTGTTTTAAACCCGATTAAAGTCGTGTGCTAAAATTCTTCATGCGCCTTCCTTGGGAGGGGATGCAAAGCCGGTTGTCCCATGTTGTATATTTACTGTTTGTAAAAGATTCTCAAGCCGAAAAGAAGACTATGAGCTAAATTCAAATCGCCTGTTTCATCACCCGAGTAATACTGTCTTTGTCCACTAGATGCTGACTGTTGTGTAGGGAAATGTGCGTGGTCGGACGGAAGAGTGGGCCTGATGGCCCGAGTATCGCCATGTAAAGTTGGGGATTAATTAACTAACTAACACTAGGCTTTCCGAACAAACACAATACGATGTTATATCCCTTCATTTTTGGAAGTGCCGCAAGCGCTTGCTCTAAAACTTTTCTCAGTATTTGGCAGCACCCACTCTGTTCGACACCATTTCCATGTTACCTCTTTTAAACCAGAGTAAATAGCAGCAAATTCAAATTTACAATCTTGAACGTATAGTGTTGCATCTTCCTCACTTGTGCCGTCACTAGAAGATAAAATTCTCTACATTTTTTTCTGTTTTTTATATTTTTTCTAATGTGAAATTGTTGTTGATCCATTAAAAGGAACCATAATATCTTTGGAGTGATGGAAAGTTTATTAGCTAAAACACTATTTTTCGATATTATTCAATAACCTTCGACACGATACGATCAGAGCAGATATGATTCGTTTCCTTGGGTTCTCTTTAAAACTCCATTTTGAAATAAATTATACACCCTATACTACCTCAATTGATCCTTCGTTTAATCCCATGTTTTACGTTAGTAGCGTGAAAATAAGAGAAAATCCTTCATGATTTACGATGCACTCTTGTAATTATAGGACATATTTCGTGACTATTATCTTAGCAGCAGTCAGATTTGTTTGCCACTAGTTTCTCCGCTTAAAATATCGCCTCTATTTTTCCTTTATGAGAACTTAATAAATCGCTTGATTTTTATGGTAAGATTTGGACCAATAGGGCACCTTTTTGCTAGAAACAAAATATCACTGATTGCAACAATAGACATTACAGTAATATAAAACCGACACAGCTATTTCAGTTCGTCATAACCTACCGCGATTTGATTTTATCCATTCTGGGGCGATTCAATCCGCACAGACAAGATCTAACGCCAAGATATGGTATAACGCCTATCTGACTCCACACGTTCTTTTCGTGATTGAACGGGTCAAGTGCGGAAGTTTTGAAACTCCCAGTTATTACGGCAACGCATTAGAACTTACCTTGTAAGCCGTAGTTTGCGCTTCATTATAGCAAGCATATACGTATACGTGCATCTTAACGGGGCGGGGCGAGGCGAGTCGTCGCGAACCTGTGTTCGACCGCCTTCTTTTTAAATAATGCTATTTTATCGCGCCGTCATTTGGAAAGACTTTTAATTCTCGGAATGTTGACACTCTACAGTGTCTCCAGTATCAGGCGCGATATCGCGAGCGTCTATGAAAGCAGTTTAACTCAACTGTTTGTCCTTCCAAAGAGTTTCACATGAAATAGGTTTTTTGTCTTTCTCTCTGGAAGCAAACGCGCCGTTTTTGGTGAAAAAACATACGTCCGACGCGGGACGTTTAAAATGCATGCTCTTTCCTATTAATTAGCGTCAAGGAATTGTTATAAATGATAGATTTCAAAGTACGGCGCCAAATTGGAATTAATTTTGGCCGCCGATGTGCCAACACCTACATATAATGGAAACACATCCTCACTCCCGGTAAACGGTCCCCAATTCTTTTCTTCTCCTCTCCGATACGAACGGACTCAATCCCATGTGTTCCGATGCAATTCGTATTACCTCTTAATTTCCGCTCGCACCAGATGCGGACACGCTTACAGTCCATCCGTTATTGCAGGAATGTCCTCGTTCCGTTTGGGCGTTAGTTCCACGAAGCTAGAGGAATAACCGTCACGGTTTATGGCACACTATTGTAATTATAGCTTGTTATATTTTGTCACCCTTAGCTGAACCTGAGCCTGTTTGCACATCACTAAACATTTAATTTCTCTTGTATTTCTACTAGAATTATTTTCGTGGTTTAGGCTTTCTTGAAGTAGCTTTTTGTTAATGCATATGCAACTTACGATATTTATATTGTTGGTTGATAGTGAATTAGAATTTATTGCAGTACCGGAAACGCATTCTAACATGATAAGAGAAATGTTTCCCATTCAATACAATTCAGTCTGAATAAAATGCCATCCAATTCGATCCGAATCGACTCCCATTCATTGTATCGATTACCGATTCATTGTGTCGCGTAGTACTTAAATATATCAAAATACTTTAATGCCTTTCTACGTAAAAACTCCGTGTTGAGGCAATGTGTTTCATCCACCTTCTAAACCGACGTTGTACGTTAGAGAGAGAAACGTGAGACCTTAACGGCAGGGTTAACGGTGCACTCGTGTAATTATAATACGAATGAATATTTTATTTTTACGTAGCGACACCTCTTATTTTACGTGGCGAGACTCAGGCCATGAGGCCTGCCCTTCCGTCTGACCACGCAAATTTCGTTACGCTCCTTGCACCGACTAGGGGAGAAAGAAGGTATTACTTGGGCGACGAAACAGGCAATCTGAATTTAGCTCAGAGGCTTCATTTAGGCTTGAGGATCTTTTACATGCAGTAAATCTACTAACATGGGACAGCCGGCTTTACTTCCCCTCCGAAGGAAGGCGTACGAAGGATTTTTTCGCCCGTGAAAATCCACGGCTTCGATCGGGTTTGAACCCGCGAACTTGGGTATAACAGCCCGATACGCTAATTGTTACACCATTGCCGTCGCAATTGGCCATCTTTCACCCCCACTGGCGCTATCGTAGTTTTGAGCCTTGCTAGTTTCTCATGATCTTACCGCTGCGCATATAATCATCCTTTCGATTATCTCAAGGAAGCCTGGTGTTTGGTGGAATCGAACATATTGTTGATCGATAATCGTTGTTCGTAGAAGAATGACGTGGATTAAAAAATATTGTATTGTCTTTGAATAAGCTCAACCGTTGGATTCGACACTAGAAATTTTAATCCCGTCACATTCGTCACAATCCGTTCCAACCCAATGAGAATTCGTTTGATTCAGATCTGATCTGTTTCATCACGTAATTACAGAACGCGTCATATGTATGTCTAAAAACAAGTTTATTTGAATTAAACTATATTCTTCAAAATGCGATCAAAACCAAATAATATTTTTGTTGCAAACTGGCTTCATACAGATGAAGTTCCATGAAATGTAAGTCGTATGAAATAGAATTTAGAATTTTTCCTTACTTACATGCATCTCATGTTCTTTGCTAGAAATGCGACAGCAATAAACCCCACAAAAATCAAGACACAAGAAGTACAAGAAAGTAGCGGATAGCACGAAATCAGAGTAAACGACTCCTTAATAAGGCACACATCTTCTGTTAGACGTACTAACTTATCCCCAACCCTCACAAAGACATTTTATGGGTTTTCAATAATATAAAGAGACTCCCATCGACACAGTTTTTTTTACTAAAAACATTGTGAATTGAAAACAATGAACTGGAAAACGTAGAACATACTGAATGAAATGGAAGTCCCAGAGGAAGAAATCTAACCGACGACAGCGTACAGCAAGGCGTCTGAGCTATTTTATAATCCTGTACTTTTTATAGCATCGCAAATCTACATTTTTACGGAGAACTCTCACAATTACTGTTCGTTTATTTTTCGTCGCTACGAGTGTCCCAGTTTCCGCCTCCTTTGTATTCATCGCGAGAGGCAGTGTAAAACTAGGACATAGCCATGTAACGACGTAGAAGGAAGGCTTGTGGTTAGTAGGTGGTTTGTATCCCGCACTATTAGACGTTGCGCCCTAGTTTTGTAGTTGGAGGCTCTTCCAAGGCATTAATGCACAAACGTATTAAAAATGTCCAGGAAAATGAAACTGAAAGAACTGAATTAAAAAGGTTTCTGTAAAATGAAGCTATTCTGAAAGTTCCTGGTCTTACGAGGTAAAACGCGCCATTAAGGCTTAGTATACACAGAGAAAATTCTCTTTGGTATGAAATAGAAAGTGACACAGTGTTTTGTTTTAGTACGCGTGCTGATCCTTAAGTGCATTTACTTGGATTGTCAGCATTTTTAGTTGTCACGTACTGTAAAGAAAATTGAAGATATCCTAGTTTATCTCAAACAAAAACAATTTAGATCAATTATTGCTGGCACATAGGCGGCCAAAATTACTTCAATTTTGGCGCCATATTTGGAATTAAATAATTTCTTCTTCTTGGCGCTAATTAACAGCAAAGGGTATGTATTTTAAACGTCCCGCGTTGGACTAATATTATTATTTCCGTAAAAACCTCGGGTGGACTTCCAGAGAAAGGCCACACGTCTTTCTTATGAAACTTTTTTTGGAGGGACTGAAGCCGCTTTGAATGGCTTTGAAAGACGCTCGCGAGATTGCGCCAGCTACTGGGTACCGGCGACCACAGATAGAATTTCGTATTGTTAACAATTTCTGAGAATCAGATGCATTTCCAATTAAGACGCCAAGAAAGTCAATTTTTTGAGGATCTTCAGCCGAGCGGTGTACCCAAAGATTGCCTCGTCAGTAAAAAGGCTAAGTTATTGATATTGTGGCTGCATTGAAAAAAAAATAGATTTTGACGATTGGTAACGGTAGTGTAGACTCATTGAACAGTGTTTTTGGCGCGGAGCCTTGCCTGATATTGTATTACGCCCGAATTGCGACAGAAAACGATAATTTCGCCCAGACGAGATAACACCCACAAGTTCTTCAATACTCAGTAATTTGTATGCTGAGGTAAACTAATAATTCTTAACTAATGGCTTTCAGAATTTTTCGCTAGTGTCGAGGTTACAAAAGGAGAAAACAGTATTGTTGTCAACCCGAATCATCGGTTGATGCTCTCCCAAAAACAATCTATTTTGCTGCCTCAACACATACATTTGGAAAAAAGGTTTTGATTAATTGAAAATTTGGGCATTTGATCGTGAAACGAACAATTTTTTAAAATCTGTTGAACACTTAAAGCATTGAGATAACGTTGCACCAATTTGAACGGAGTCAAGAGTGTAATGTTAACTCGAATGAACTTTAAGCAATAAAATGTGAACTCTGTCCTTTCAGTAAATTATGGATGCATCGGATTCGTTCTTCCTATTCCTGAAATATAAATAATGCAATGTCTATTAATCATTAAATCAGTTAATATTCTACTTCTAGAATACAGCATTCGAGCGTAATCAGCGTTAAAATTTGATGAGGTTAACATGCAAATGAAATCATACGTTTGTTTCGAAGTAAAGATTTATGGGGTAGCATACTTTGAACTCATAGAAACTGTCGTAACGCGTGTGACAACAGATTGTGAAGATACTCCTAGCAATGTATTTTTTATTCCCAAATATGCAAAATTTTTATTAGATCTCTACACAGAATAACTTCGAAACAACAACATATTAAAAAGCTGAAAAAATTATAACTCCAATATGAGTGATTGTACTCTTAAACTTTGACATGTTATCCTTTTCACGATCGCCATCCGTACATTTCCTCGCAATTCGTCGCAGGATCTTCTTTTCCCACTCGTCTCACTTGCAGTTTTATCTGCACGAAGCCAGCAGCTCGCTAGAGCCCGAATTACGACGCACTAATTCTCAAAGAGGTCTAGCGGAGAGATGTTGCATTCACGTCGCGAGCCAGACCAGGCTACATAATTCGCGAACATAATTCAAACAAAACGAAGCGTCTGAAACGCAACGCAGATTCTATGTATACAGAAATATTTAAGTTGTAGAAAAGACGTTTATGGATGTTGTGTATTATGATCAGATGAAGTACTTAATAAATTCTAGCATTAAGTAGCAATATAGCGTGAAAGACATTTGTTAATTTTTGTAGTGAGGAACTCAACAAATCACTGAAACCCAATACACGCAGTGTCACATTATCAATTATGCCAAATGAGTGGAAAGATGTTTGAAAATGAAAATATATGAGAAATTCTACATTTAAAATAATTCAAATGTATGATGCTCACAATCTAGTTAAACTCTTACCCTACCATTATTTCAAATCATAAACCCACATTACCATATATTTCGTTAATGAATCTTCTCACTGCTTCCTTTCTCACTTTTATCGCAGCAGACCCAGCTAGATTGCAAGTTACGGTGAATTAACCTCCAAAGAGGGCTGCGGAAAGACGCTTCACTCGACGGACATCCCAGTATTCCAGGCGCTAAATATGGGGCTGTACATTACAAATATACGAATAGTATAATTTCACACCAATAAAAATTATTAAAATAAACTGAACAAGACATTTAGAAAGAGTCTTGCGCAGAGATTCCTTTTTCATCCTTTTTAATTTGTGTCTAAAAATTACGGAAGCGGTGCAACATTGAAAAAATGTAAAATTTACAACTTGAGTTACGTGTGAATCTTCTTCATCTGCCAACGCTTCTCCTCCCATTTCATCACCATTGTTTCACCTGTGACTGTTTAATGTTTACGGATGTACCAACTACTTTGCTTACTGCTCTCGTGAGTTTAGTGCACGGTACAGTCGGAACATGACGATGTTCCTCACCCGCTTTGAACCTGAAAAGCGGAGCCGGCGTACACGACAGATCGCGTTTACCCATCCAGGTATCTTGCACAGCATTACACTGGGCTCCCTAGCCATTTGTGGTAGTGTAGTGCATGTAAATGTGTGTGTGTGTAAAGGGGGCGAGAAGAGGAAAAGAATGAGGAAGGTTAGATCGCGCGTTTCGCAGCCCGTACTTTAAGTTCAACATTAGCATTTACATGGCATTGATCGGAGAAGCCACAGAAAACTACCGATCAGAACTGATGTTCACTAGATTTCTCCACCAGAGTGCTTGAATTCGACTAGGAAACAAACCACTAGCAATGGTCTTCGAGACTCGATACCCCTCTCGACAATTGAGACTCGATAATCTGATCGGAGGCACGGCAGCTGCACCAGAAGTTCTCACCGCGTAATTTCAGCCTCTGTTTAACCTCGATCTCACCGTCCACATTATCGCAGAGTATCTTCTTCCTCCTCGCCCACCTTCACTTTTATCTGCTCGAAGCCGGCAGCTCGCAAGGGCCCGAATTAGGGCGCATTAATTCCCAAAGAGGTCCGGCGGGAAGACGCAGCTCGCGCGGCGCGTCCGCCACCGCTAGCCCAGGCTCCCGGACGTAATGGAGCGGTAACTCAGGTGCTGAAATATAGAGGTCGCTTCCGCGCAGCTAATGCGAGCCGTTTATAAACGCGCGCGGGGTGCTGATGCGCCTCCTGAGGGGAAAAGGAAAAGGTGTGGTTGGGGAAGGAAGGGGTGGAAGCGGTGAGAGAGGAAAAGGGGAGGGAGAGGACGAATGAGGCGGATGAGATTGAGAAAGGGAAGGTGGATGAGGAGAGAGAAAGGTGAAGGTAGGGGAGAGGTGGAGAAAGGGAACGAGGTGAAGATAAGGGGCGGAGGTGTACGACAGAGAAGGAAGAGTTAGGAGAAGATTTAGACGAAGGAAGATAGTAGAGTTGGTGGGAAGTAGAAGGTGAAGTCGAACTGAAGGGGAAGGTGAAGTCGAACTGAGGGGGAAAGGGAAGTCGAACTGAGGGGAGTTAATGCGAACTGAGGTCGAAGGTAAAGTCGAACTGAGGGAGGTTAATGCGAACTGAGGGGGAAGCTGAAAGCAAACTGAGGGGAAGATGACTTAAAACTGAGAATGGATGTAAAGTCGAAGAAAGGGGAATGTGGAAGTCGATGGTAGAGAGAAGGTGAAATCGAAAGAAGGACAGTGATCAAGATAGGGACAGCTGGAGACGAGAGAATGGGAAGATACAACCAGGAGGAGGGGATTAGGATGACTGGAGGAGGGGAGATGGAAATGAGAATAGGAGAAGTTCGTGACGAGAAAAGTGAAGATGAAGCTGAGAGGAGGAGAAGAAGAATTAACATTAGATGAGGAAGGAGTGACTTGAGAGAACTGGGGAAGAGAATAACATGATGAGAAGTCAGGGAATACACGAAAATTTCCTTCACCGGAGGTCCCAGAAGGAGTCTTCTTGAAGACCGCTGGCAGTGTAATAACCCAAGACTGTTCTCGAAAATGGCGTGTGGAAGACTTTGGGAACGTTGCGAGAATGCTGTTTAGAAAATTTAAGCTTAAAGTCGAGAGTCATTCAATAAATGAACTCAACACTATTGAACGAATTTGCCTTTTCATAGTTAGTATTAATTTTCTTTTTCGTTTGCATTGTCAATTTATTTACGAATATTGATCTTTGTACTAAGACTCGGAGGACAGAAGACAAATCCCAGAAAATGAGCGACAACTGTTTATCGTTACTGTATGTTTTTGAAGATCCTTATTGACTTAACTGAACTGTGCAGTTAGACCAATTGTGAGCGGGGGAGGGGGTCATTACAATTTTGCGGATATCCTTTTGGAGAAATTTGTGGCAAGTCTGAAGTGTCTTTCAATGTTAAAATATGTAGAGTGTGATTTTTCTTTTAAGCACACATGAGTTCTGTTTTTCTACATTTTTATCTATATCTATTATTTTTTTGCGTTTATCGTACTACTATTTTATGAATCGAAGGAATACGAGTGATGGAGTGAAGAGTACAGAATGAAGAAGAGTTTGAAGATGAAAGTGAGATTCTTCGTGTTTTTACTCTTTGCGTTATTGGAGCTATAATCCAGCTCGACTCTCACAAAGAGTTTTTTGTCAGTACAAATGTACTCTTTGGCAAATTTCAATTATTTTGAAAGTAAGCTGTCTTTGAATAATGTCTTTAATAAAACAGGTGTGCTCTTGTGTTTTCCAGCCCTTATTTCTGTAATGTGTGATACCTCTATTTCTTTGTTTCTTTTATATACTTTCAGTAGGGAATCACAAATGTTGTAATAGCATTCACAGAATGGAATAGAAGAGTGTTTCCTGGCGAAAATTAAATTCTCTCCTTCTGTGTTTTTAAAGATCCCCTTCGCAATAAGCAACCACCTCTTCTCTGAAGAATAGAGCAAAAGGATTTTGGTCACTTACAGTAGCTATGCTCTTTGAAAACGTGTACTAAGGGTCAAGTGTGTTTAAGGTATTGCTTTGATAACTAATGTAGTTTTTAAAGCAAACGTTCATTTCTTACACGTTATTTCTGTTTCGTCGCTATCTGGATGCGTAAAATAAAACGGGGATTCAAGGTAAAGGGATTCAAAGTAAAGCGATTCAAGGTAAAGAAGCTGACTCCCAGAGAAACTTCCCTCTTATTGTTTTACACTGTACTTGAAAGCCGTCGTCGGAAATAATGACCCTGTAATGCTTCCAACATTCGAGGAGGTTTATTTGTACGCGCATATCATTGATGCTTTACATTATTACTAGTATATATTTGGAAAATTTGGGCGGCGAAGAGTGACTTAAATGTAATGTGCTGTTAAATGATGTGCTTTTGTTCGCCAATGAAATTTATTCTGATTTTCTTTTTCTCACTTTTTGTATTTTACTTTATTAGATTATCACTTTTTCTCACAAATTGTTGTAAGAGTTAAAATAAAACTCAATAAAAAAATTTATGTTTGCTTACCATTACTCACGGAGCCTTTTCGAATTCCTGAACTTGTGAAGTATTTTTATAATTACGGTCGAAATTTGATCATTAAAGTCATTGTGAAAACTGAATTGTACGTGTCGTCAGTTTCAAAAGAGGACCTCCATAAACGGAGTGCTATCTTCTGTCATTGAAGGAAAAAAATATGTGCCTTACTTTCCGTATTCCTTTGTTTTCGATAAAGACGTCTACATTCGCATTACAATAGTTGTTTTTGTCATAATGCCACACAGAGAACGAAATACAGCTTCAAGAAAAGTGATTTTAGGATTTCTCGGTTTCTTTTCTCGTTGTTCTTTTTCTACCCTGTAAACGATAAAATAATTTATTCTTGAATCTGATTTTTATAATAACTTAAAGAAATTTTACTCTCAAAAAATTAGTTTTGGTCTTAGAATTGCTCTTTGGGAATTCTCAAGGCCTTAGAAAATTGACGTATAGTGTTTTCAAGCTCTTTGAGCCCATACTATATAAAAAACCTGGTGGGAAGAGTATGTAGTGGGAGAGATGATACGAGTAAATCAAATAATTATGTAGTGTTTTGTATATTTGGGCTCTGCTATTTTATTCGTGACGGAGCGAAGTGGGTCAGAGCGCAGCGCGCTCACTTCACATTCAGGATGCTCCGGTTCAATCCCCGTGCCGGCCATTCTGACCGGGATTTTCGTGGTTCTTCGCGGTCATCGAAACAAATACTGGGATGGTTTTACTGAAAGGCCACGACCGCAAAACTGGCCTCACCAGCTCAATTCGTAAACTATGTAAAGTCGCGAAGGCTAAGCAAATTTGAGACTTCGCGGGTTCGTGGTTGGGTGACCGACTGGAAACACCGGGTTCTAACGGCTCCGAGGCTAATTGTCCTTAACGGAACATATAGAGGCTAAATACTAATAAATACAAAAATTGTATTCTTTCTAATTTTAATATTTTTCTCCACGTCTATTTTCTCACTTATTTGCACGAGGTGTTAGACTACGTGCTAAAGCGTTTTTCTCGACGTAGGAGATGGCTTCATGAAAGAAACTCAATTTCCTTCTACTAGTCTTTTCTTTAAGGGTTTGCACGGGAGACACTATAACTACCCTAGGACGACCAAGCAACGAGGCTGTGATCACCGGTTTTTGTTCAAGGTCATGTTTACAAATGGGAGTAAAGTCGAGTGTCTCCGGAGAATGCAGCCTGGAAGCAGTCAGGAGCTTAAACTGGAGTGCGCGTTCTTCTCACGGGAGGGAAATCCTATTTTCTTCCTTTATGTATATCTTATGCTCGTTATCTTTCTTCTTTCCTCGCTGATTTTCTATCCGTTCACACTGTAATGTCGTAAGTATAAGTGAGATATTCTGATGAAATTTCCATAACAAAAGACGAGGGTGTGAAGTGATTTATAAAATCAAGGAAAATGGAAATTCTTGCTGCTACTCGCTTCTTTTGCAGTTCGCTTAAAAGATCGTTGCCATGAGATAAACGCAGAAATCATCTTTAAGTCAACGAATGTGGGTATGAATTGCCGTTATTTGAGCAAAACGAAGTTTTTTCTTGAAAGAATGTAATAGTGAGATATTGACTTAGAAATTTGAATCTCCACATCTAGAATTTTTTCTTTATTTTTTATATGTCGTTTGATTCGCTCTTTTGATTTGTTTTATGGTTTTTTGGCGGTTTGATTATATAAAATTATTCACGACATATTTACTCAACATACTATTTTCACAATATATAAGATTATGTAGGTAGGCTCGACTTACTAACGGCCCACTACCATACTATGAAGTGCATTATTAGATTCTTTAAAAAGAACATTCATTTCGTAGCATATAATTTTCTGTTTTTGTTATTCTCCATGTTCTATTTTCCTTTAACACTAATTTTTTCTATCTCCTTAGCCTTGAGATTTGAAAATGATATGTAGTTAATTTTTCGTATAATATTAATGATATTGAAGTGTTTTTAAAAAGTATTTTCTGTTTTGAAAGTACTGAAATATTTAAATAAGCACATTTCACCTACTTTTTAGGCAACCGATTACAGTAAGAAATTTTGTTTATAATTTTGTACCTAAAAAATGTCTTGATGAATTTAGATTTCACTTTCTCCCACCATAGGGCTCTGTTAATAAATATTTAAGAATTAATTGTTTTATGTCACTTTGCAATATGTATCTCATCATTGTAATTTCGTGCTTTTTTCAGAAAGCCTGTCCTCTGGTATTTACATTTTCAATAATTTTTAGTCTCTCGAATACCAATTTTAATTAAATGTGAAGTAATCTTCATTCCGTTTCATGAATGAACATACTTTTTGTAAGCTCTGAAACTCAGAAAGTGAAATAGGCTGGTTTTCTCGTAGATATTTTACATTATTTTTATTTCTCCTTTATTAGCTTACTGTATTTTCACATTTCTAAACATCGTTTTTATTTCGTCTGTTCTGTTTCCTGTTTCGGATTTTTTACACGATTTCTTATAGTATTCTGCGTTCTTTTCTTTTTTGTGGCACATAAGAATTCTAGAGGTGTTAGTTCCTCGAATAAAAGGGAGTGAGAGAGAGAGGGAGAGAAAAATAAAAGAAATAGAGAAAGAAAAATGGGGGAAAAAAGAGATAACCCTTCTACCTTCGGATAAGACGCAGATAATGGTGCAGCCAGGTATGGCATAGTGCCAAACCTCTCTTGAAACCATCGGCTTAGGCAGCTCAGGGTATCAACTAACGTCAATGCGAGGTCTCTCACCAGGAGTCCTAGGGTTCGAGTCCCGGTAGGTGCAGGATTTTTATCGCTAGCTAAATAGCTAAGTTGAATTCAGCATGTCTGAACGAGAATTCTAGCGGCCGGCTGCTCTGATCGGCAGTTTTCCGGGCTCTCTTCAATCAGCATCACGCGAATGCCGGAGGAGTATCTATTAAATACGGCCCACGGTCCGCTTCCTTGTCCAGTCCTCACCTCGTACTTACACACGCGTGCACTTACATGCACTACACTACCACACATGTCGGAAGAGCTGTCGGAAGCTTAGAACTTGCCGCAACTGGGACGATGATCCTACGTTGGGAGATACCTCGTTGGGAAAAACTCATTCTCACATGTAGGTTAGCGCTGGATCTCACCATCGAACGGGGAAGAATACAGCCACTACTCTTGATAAAAATATGCACTACACTTACAGGTCTAATAACCATATCAATTGACGAGTCCGGAAACAAAAAATAAACAATCAGTCTCTTCAAATTATTTGAAAAGGAGCGTGTTACTCGTGATAAAAATATGCACTACACTTACAGGTCTAATAACCATATCAATTGACGAGTCCGGAAACACAAAATAAACAATCAGTCTCTTCAAATCATTTGAAAAGAAGCGTGTTACTCGTGATAAAAATATGCACTACACTTACAAGTCTAATAACCATATCAATTGACGTGTCCGGAAACACAAAATAAACAATCAGTCTCTTCAAATTATTTGAAAAGAAGCGTGTTACTCGTGATAAAAATATGCACTACACTTACAGGTCTAATAACCATATCAATTGACGAGTCCGGAAACACAAAATAAACAATCAGTCTCTTCAAATTATTTGAAAAGAAGCGTGTTACTCGAGATAAAAATATGCACTACACTTACAGGTCTAATAACCATATCAATTGACGAGTCCGGAAACACAAAATAAACAATCAGTCTCTTCAAATTATTTGAAAAGAAGCGTGTTACTCGTGATAAAAATATGCACTACACTTACAGGTCTAATAACCATATCAATTGACGAGTCCGGAAACACAAAAGAAACAATCAGTCTCTTCAAATTATTTGAAAAGAAGCGTGTTACTCGTGATAAAATATACCACAAGCACTTTGCAGTCTAATAACCATATCAATTGACGAGTCCGGAAACACAAAATTAAATAAATCAAGTCCCTTCAAATTATTTGAAAAGAAGCGTGTTACTCGTGATAAAAATATGCACTACACTTACAGGTCTAATAACCATATCAATTGACGAGTCCGGAAACACAAAATAAACAATCAGTCTCTTCAAATCATTTGAAAAGAAGCGTGTTACTCGTGATAAAAATATGCAATTACACCTCTGAGCAGGTCTAATAACCATATCAATTGACGATGAAACACAAAATTAACAATCAGTCTCTTCAAATTATTTGAAAAGAAGCGTGCTTACCGTGATAAAAATATGCACTACACTTTGGCAGTTCAATAACCATATCAATTGACGAGTCCGAAACACAAAATAAACAATCAGTCTCTTCAAATTATTTGAAAAGGAAAAGCGTGTTACTCGTGATAAAAATATGCACTACACTTGCAGGTCTAATAACCATATCAATTGACGAGTCCGGAAACACAAAATAAACAACTGGGGCTCCTTCAAATTATTTGAAAAGAAGCGTGTTACTCGTGATAAAATATGCACTTACACTTACAGGTCTAATAACCATATCAATTGACGAGTCCGGAAACACAAAATTAACAATCAGTCTCTTCAAATTATTTGAAAAGAAGCGTGTTACTCTTGATAAAAATATGCACTACACTTACAGGTCTAATAACCATATCAATTGACGAGTCCGGAAACAAAAAATAAACAATCAGTCTCTTCAAATTATTTGAAAAGGAGCGTGTTACTCGTGATAAAAATATGCACTACACTTACAGGTCTAATAACCATATCAATTGACGAGTCCGGAAACACAAAATAAACAATCAGTCTCTTCAAATCATTTGAAAAGAAGCGTGTTATTTCGAATATGGTGGGGAAAATGATGTTCCTCTGAACATCAGAAAATCTTTCTAATGACTCTGGTCTTTATTGTCGCATTGTTGCGAAGTAATTTTATTAAATGATTTCCTAATGTGAAGGAAATTCTAAAATTGAGATATCAAATTAAAATACAAAATTTGAATTATAATAATTTTCTATATTTGTTTTTTTAGCACATCAGTGCGTGTTCAGCTTAGTGTGAAAAATATTGAAATAATGGATTTTATGAAAAGATAATTTCCCACACGCAGCTGAAACTCTAAGTTCAGAAGGGTGGTTGCGCTAGAATGTAAGTTGCGGAAGTCTTTGTACAAAGCACCCTGATGTGAAACAAGTCCTAGGATAGCGATATGAAAATATACAGATGGCAGTAGTATCGCGCACAAAAGGCAGTGAGCACAAGGGCATTGGTAGAGCTATTTCTACTCAAGTGATTCATTGGAAAAAAGTTTCTGATTATGGCCGCACGACAGGAAGAAAGACAACGAATCCGGAATGGGAGTTGGAGCTAGACTCATGGGACATTCCAATTCGGAGATCATTAAGTAATTCAATATTTTGATGACCACGGTATTCATGTGCGCCGAGAATACCTAATAAATGCATAATCACAACGGGCAACGCAGTGGCCGACGGCCTTCACATAATGACTGAGATCAGCGGCGTTTTCGTAGAGTTGTCAGTGCTAACAGACAAGCAACACTGCATGAAATAACTACAGATATCAATGCGGGTCATACGACCAACATATCTGCTTCCGCAGAGCGGCAGCATTTGGCTTTAATGGGTGGGGCAGCAGAATTCCGACTCGAGTGCCTTTGCAACCAGTACGACAACGCCTGCAACGCCTCTCCGGGGCTCGTAACCACATCGATTGAATCCTAAACGCATGGAAGATCGTGGCTGCATCAGATGAGTAACGATTTCAGTGGAAAGAGCTGACGGTAGAGTTAGAGTTTGGCCCGGATCTCACAAAGCCATGGATCCAAAATGGCAACAAGGCAGGAACTGTGCAAGCTGGAGGTCTGCTCCTCAATGGTCTGTTTTCTACAAGGAATGGACTGGGTTCTCTGGTTCAACTGAACCGATCATAGACTGGAAAGGGTTGTGTTCAGATACTTGGATACCATTTGAAACCGTTCATGAAATTCATGTTCCCAAACAACGATGGACATTTTACGGACGCAAATGCGCCATGTCACCGGGCGACAATTGTTCGCTGGTTTGGAGTATATTCTGGACAATTTGAGCAAATGGTTTGGCTACTCAGATCTCCCGACATGAATGCCATCGAATATTTATGGGACATGATTGAGAGATCAGTCCGTACACAAAATCCTGCATCGGTAACTCTTTCGCAATTGCAGATGATTACGGTTGCAGAATAGCTCAATATTTTTGCAGAGAACTTCCAACAACTTGTTGAGTTCATCGCAGGTCGAGTTGCTGTACTTCGCTAGGCAAAGGAGATTCGACACGATATTAGAATGTATTTCATGACTATTGTCACCTCAGTGTAAACACACCTATAAAATTAATATGAAAGTATATTTACTGACAGTGGTTGCATCACAACTCCTGCACTAGAACACATATGACACTATAAAAGGATGGTCTTAATAGCGAAGTTTTAACGACACATTGAACTGGAAGAGTAGTAGACCTCGAAGCATTCGTCTAGACTCAGAAACGCCACTAGGAAATACACTACTGATCATCAATGTGGAGTTGATTTACGTATGAAACATTTCGAGAGATGCAAGCGAGATGTATTTATTTGAACTCTGACTGGTCACTATGTTACTCTCAGCACCGAGAATTAATGTACAAATCACAGTGAGCACATTTTCTAACTCGTAATACTCGGTGAGAGAATAATTCTATCAATACATCTATGCATTTACCGCACTATTACAGATATACATTGATATGGTCATGCTCATTTGTGCAATTGTCCTATTTGCCTTGAACAGTACTTCAAAATTGCGTAATGCAATTAAATTATTACATGAGTGACAGCGGACCTGCAAATCACGGAGGCCAGATCGACTCTAAATGTTTAACTACTGGGTCAATGAAGCGTTTTGGTTTGGGAACACAGATGGAAACTTATCAGCAAAATCAAATGATTATTTGAAATGTTGCGGAACCTTTGAGAGGGCGAGTCCCCCCAGGTAAAAACAAATGTATTTATGATGTAAAGTATATGTGAAACTTTCGAAAAAAAATCATCTACTCGAAATTGTTATATTGATCGACTTATCTTTAAAGCCCGACAACCTTCAAATTGAGTGCTTCCCAATAGCTGCTAAACTGTGCGCTCTGTATGTATACTTATTTTGTTTGTATCATATCTCTCTTCCGAGAAACCGTAGACGCTCTCTTTCTTGAAAAGCGTTAGTGTATATTGTATCTGAAACGTCGATGCTAGAAATTGGTGCTGAAATGAAACGCTATAGGGACTGTCTGTGACATCTTGCGATGAAAGACAACTCATGAATGAGCAGCCAGAAGCTTCGTAAATCTTTCGATGTCAGTTTCTATAATCAGTCAATAAAATGATAACTGAAGTACTTATTGTATGTATTGACGAGTATTATTGAAGTATGCATTGATGTGTATAAATGCTCCAAAATCCAGAAATAACCCATTAAATACAGGAGCCGTCAAAATGACGGCGCGCGGGCATTCTCGGTAAATGCAACGGTTCGTGCGTTCTAGTGTTCTGTAGGCGTTTTGCCGAAATACAGCGAAGTGGCACGTGGTGACCCGTGGGCGGGATTTGCAGAATCTCGCGCGCATTTAACATACTTTGGTTGCCAGGAAGCGGGGCGAGAAATACTTTTATTTATAGGCCAAGACTCAACCACTTTAAGACCACGGGATGGACGGAGAGTGGATTCTGTTATTCAAGAGGCAGCTTCGTTACAATTTGTTTTTTGTTTGTTTGTTTTTTTTCGTATTGGAGCTACCGTTTGGCTGACAATGTCCCTCTCTGCTTCCAGCTCGTGATCTTGAAACCCGTCACAAGCTAAACATAAAAAAAAACACGTTAGCAGCGGAATATTTTTTGATGAGGATAGGTACATGGTTTAGTGCGTATATTCTTTTATTAACTGCCTTAATATTAAAAAAATACTTTAAAATCAGAAAAACTGAGACACTTTTTCTCAGTTTTCTGAAAATGAGAAATTAGAAATATAACGGGTTTCTGAAATAAACGTTTCTATTGACCTGATGTAAGCAAACTAAATAAATAATTTTAGAAGTGTATTAAAAGATATATTATATCATTAAAGCTATTAAATCTTTTGTTTACTGCATTTAATTAAAAGAAATACTTTTAGCCTTTGTAAGTATTTTTCTTCACATTTATATATTCATAACAGCGTGTGGCAGTTTACATTCCTTTGTAACAATGCATGTTTTGTATAATATTCAGTACGTATGATTATGATGTTCTGTAAAACTTACTAGTTTATACATTCGTTTGTTTTTGTACCATATCTAAGTTTTTGTTTTCATTATAAGCTTACTTAAACTGTACCAGAGAACACGAATTTGCTCATTCGGGTTCATCTATAGTATTTGCTATCTTATGTGAAAGTGAATAAATTTTATTTTTACTATTATTATTATTATTATTATTATTATTATTATTATTATTATTATTATTATTATTATTATTATTATTATCTTTCTTTGTTAGTGTCATCTAGGGACCACGAAACAATTTCAACAATTCCTTTAAAATTGTTATTTCTTCTTTCTCGAGAACTCCATCTTCCCACTATGTTTCATTTTCCTCTCTTCGAACCTTTTAGCACTTGTTTTCCTCTCTTTCCTTCCTTCGTATCCTTCAATGTTTTTTCAATTTATTTTCAAAAACCTTACGTTCCATTCTTTCTTCTTGTCTTATATTGTTTCTTTCCATGTCTTTTCTAACTTCCTGAACCCAGGTTATTGTAGATTTCTTAATCCAAATACAAATGATTTTTTGTTAGCCGTTTATCATCCATCCAGACGAGAATATGTATCCCAAGAAGAGCAATATTCTCTCCCGAGTTGTGTCCTTTATTTTTTCTATGTTGTGATAAATTTCTTCATTGCTTCTTCATTTCCAGGATTCTGCAGTTTTGCGTGGACCTATAATAATAATAATAATAATAATAATAATAATAATAATAATAATAATAATAATAATAATAATAATAATAATATTAAATTCTACATTATAGTATATGTAGTGTATACTATAATATACTATATTATACACTATATATAATACATATAGTAAATGTATATACATAAATGAAATTTCTAACTTTATTTCTGGACAACCGTCAATTTGTATGTAATCTCATTCGTAACCCATGTCATGTCGCGGATCGTGCGAAGCAACAAATCTTTCCGGTTCAACCAAGGCCTTGAAAGTCGCTCTACTTGTCACGCCAGCTTCGCACGCACCACAGAAAGCGGCAACAGTGGTTTGGGAATCGCGAAGAAGCGAAGTTTAAGGAGCTACGTGAGCAGAAATCTCGGCATCTCACGGTCGGTCGATAGAGACTACGCCAAACCGGGGAAAGAGGAAATATTTTCTCCGCGTCTGCTCCAAGTTTCCGCTGTTGGAAGTTTCCGATATTCCAAATATTCCACGCCATTGGCTTGAAAACGAAGAGTCGCGTAGGACGCGAAAGACGCGAAGTCGTTTGTGGAAGAAATTTACAGGTGAGTGTTGTCGATTTTATAAAATCGTTCACGCGCTTTTTAAATTCGATAACATGTTAGGGTCATTAGAGTGATGATTAAGCAATTATCGATTCCAAATTATACCAAATTGTATTAAACGTATCAGAAAATTCTTATGAAAAATTCGGTTGCAAAAAATATTAAACTCTATGTACTGGATAATATTGACATTGATCATTTAAAATTCTGCCGTGCATTTTCATCTTCATTTCCTTGAATGAACTTTACTTTTTTTGTATAAAATGTTTACAGAAATCCTTGTCTCTCTACGTAATGTGTCTGCTGACTAAAAAATCTTTCTACTTTTGCTTGTAATTTGCGATTTGACTGCAGTACGAGTACATAATCAGCTTAGAGATTATTTATCACAGAGTTTTCTTTTGTTCGAACAAACGGATTGCACTTGAAATAACCTGTAGTTAGAGTTGGGAAACAGAATGTAACCTTTTTGACTTGGCTTTATGTAAAATCTACTTTGTTTGATTGTCATTCTCTTTGCATTGTTTACTTAATTTAGCTATGCAATACACCGGTTTATTTACATTAATTAAACATTTGCATATGTAATATGTGTAAGTACACATCAACCCTTTTGTTACTAAACCGCTTTAAATTTGATTTATAATTTATCTGAAATTTTTACTGCAATTATATGAACAATTTTTGGACGTTTTTTAATTTTATTTTCATTAATTTAAATGATACATTTTTGAGTAATCACTTTTATGTGTTAAATAACACATTACTCAAACTATTGTCAAAATAGAGAAAGTGAATCATTCCTGAAAACGTTTAGATAATCAACCTCTTCTGCAAATGAGTGCATTTGTCAAAAAAGAGTGACAATTTTCAAAATTCAAATGTATATGCTGCCTGATAGATCGGAATTCATTGCGTCGCAACTGTGTGCAGGTATAATACGGAGATGAAACGCACTGGCATACCTGGAGAGTCGGCCAATTTATAATCACCCTATCCTGGTCTACATTCATTTGAACAAATGACTAAAATATCTGTCTCATGCAAACACAACAGATGTAATGAACAATATTTCCGAGTGAAATAACTGAAAAACTTAATTACCTTTATTTTTTATCGTGACTTCGCCATATAGAAGCTCCATATGCAGAAGTAAGAATGTTCAAAATTTTCAAATGTGCACGCGATGGTGTAACGATTAACGTACCAAACTCTGCGGTTTTAAACCCGATCAAAGCCATGGAGTTTTAAGGGCGAAACAATTCGTTTTACGCCTTCCTTCCGAAGGAATGTAAAACCGGTTATCTCAAGTTGAATTAACTTCATTTCATCGTCCGAGTGATACCTTCTTCATCCTCTAGGTGGTGAAAGGAGCTAAACGAAATTTGCGTGGTCAGACGAAGAGCGGGCCTGATGGATTGAGTCTCGCCACGTAAAATAAAGTATGAACATAATATTGTATAAAACACGACATTCGTTAAGTAAATGCAAAACAGTATTGGGTCAAGTCAAAACCTTTCTTCTTCTTCTTCTTCTTCCTTTCTCTTTCTTTTTACCTAATGATTTTCCTTCCCTTCCTTTTCCCCAGTTTTCCAGCTAATATTAATTATGCACGACAAATGAAACAGTGGTTGTTAACCGAAAGTTTGTAACACATCAGCATTGCACGTAACAGCACACAATCAGGATGACTAATAAAACACATAACAGTGTTAACACTTGCCAGTGTTCATCTAATATTATTAACTGATGAAAAACAATAACTACCCGTCGAAAGCCAAAGTAATAAAAAGTATGAAACATTTTACCTCAATCAGAGGGTAATTGATTGTTATTTTTAGTTGCTTTTTAAAGTCCCTCTCACTCAAAGTCCGTTATACTTCATTAGTCCGTAAGTGTTTATTGTACTGTTGAAACGGGTACAATTATATACCCTTCTCCATATTTGAAAATAGGCTCGGATAACGTATTAACTATACAACTCTTATTATTTACTTCGGATTTATACTTCTCATTTCCATTCTTCTCCAATTTTTCTTTATCTTTCTCCTTCTTTTCCTCCTCCTTTTCTTTTCCAACTCCTTTTGCTCTTCCCTCTTATTTTCCTTTTTCTTTTCCACCCCTCCTTATTCTCCTTCACCGTGTTATTCTTGTTGATCATACTTAAAAGAAGTTCGATGAGCAAGAAAAATAAATTTCTGCTTGTGGATTTAAAAAATTGTACAAACAAGATTATACATATTGTGGATTTCAATTTATAATTGATGTTCTATCTCTTTTAAGTATAGTTCAGGAAAACATTCATTATTAATAGTCGCTAAGTAAATATTGAAAACAATACTCTGAGTGAATCGTCATCGAGCGTGCTTATAAAAGCCGCTAATCACAGTGGTCTACCCTACGTCTTTATTACATTAGACAAAGCAACATCTACTTAAGGAGCTCAGTTTCACCTCACCGAAAATAAATCCCCAATTTTCCTCCATCTTCTGCCTCGCGGAACCCCGCTCAGCTAAAGAGCTTAGCTCCTTCGGAGTTGCAAGAAGCTCGTCCATTATGAAGCGGAGGTCGACTTTTCGCCTGCTGCTTATCGGACGAGGACGGAATATGCGGCAGGTTTTCCGCCGCCGAGAAAGAAACTTTCCCGTCAAGAAGGAGAGAAAAATCAGGCAAGTTTTGCTCTTTCGCGATCGGGAAAAGTTTCATATTCGATCCGGTTCGTTTATAAAACACGAGCGATTTTGGTGATAGTTGGGCACCGGCGAAAGAAGTTCGGGGTGCGTCACGTATTGGAAGCCGATGAAGAAGAAGGATACTTTGATTAACTTTTGTACCGATGGTCCGATATTATGGAAAATGGTGTAGATGTAGCTGATAGTAAATATTTTGAGACGGTTAAGATTAATTTTTCTATTTCGTATTTCGTCATACGTACTTATTTTATTACGTATTTATCATTATTATTGTTAATATGAAGTCAAATAACATGTTGCATGTTGATATGAAAACATTAATTCATCACAAATTAACATATTATGACACATTATTGACATTAATCTTTTAACTTGCATTAATTCAAATATACGAATCAATATATCTGGATATCTGAAATTTCACTACCTAGCAATACATTATTTTGGCACTCAGGTTTATGAATTTAAAATGCTAGAAAAACGAAATAATGAAGTAATCGGTGACGCTAATATATCAAATGCTCTTGAAACGTCGTTGAAGACAGGAAAAACTTAGTCGTAAGATTTAATTTGAATTGTTTTGAAATAAAATAATTGAGAAAAAAGTCTGTTCTTAAGAGAAACAAATTCATACAAATTCATTAATATATGAAACTTTTAAAAAATGTTGATGATAAGCGTAGTAAATATAAGTGCACAGTATATCATTGTCTCTCTAGAAATTCTTCAATCATATTGGCCCTAATTTTCGATAAGACACTCCGCAAACGGAAACGCAATGTGCCTAAGCTATTGAATCCTCCATGAAACGTAAACTTTGGCAAGGTGTCGATGGTGTAACCGTTAGCGTATCGGGATGTAAAACCCGACTTTGCGAGTTCAATCCCGATCGAAGACATGGGTTTTTAAGGGCAAAAAAAAAATTCTTTGTACGCCTTCCTTTGAATGGGGAAGTAAAGCCATGTAAAGTAAAAAGGCTTTCCTATGATGTTGTAGATTTACTGCACGTAAAAGATTCTGAAACATAAATGAACCCTCTGAGTCTAAATTCAAGTCGCCTGTTTTGTTGCTCGAATAATAGTTCCTTTCTCCGCTAGATGGTGAAAGGAGAGTACGATATATATCACGGGATTGGTGTGTTTCTAATGTGTTTCATTAATTGACCGATTCCATGATCCATATCCCACAAATTATTAACGGTCGTGAATTCTACAATAGAAAGGAGTGTAGCGAAATTTGATTGGTCAGACGCAAGATTCTCCTCACGAACAATAAGGCAAAATTAAATTCTTGAAAATACAAGTAGCCTAAAGTTTCACACGGTTCTTCAGGCTTTTCCTAAAATAGTTTTACGATCCCTTCAAAAACCATGAGCGTAAGTTTGAAAACATAACACTGGTAATAAAGGAAATTTGGAAATAAAAAAGAATGTAAATTTAGTATTACAAATGTTAGATTATCTTGCACTAAATAATAAAATGAATTATTTACCTTGGAGTTTGATTTAAGTCCGTCAATTTTGTGGAATTGCTTATAGAATTGAATATATATTGATTCAATGACTTGAGATTCAGCAGTCGTCACAACTAACAGGCTAATCGTTACCCACGTGATTTCTAACTAGAGATTCTCTATTTTAGCTCTAATATTTGATACGTGAACGTAAATGCTTTGCACACACAGTAATGAAGTCAGAGAGATGACGCCAAGGACGAGCAACCCGGCAGAACAAGAGATAATGACGACGAGCTATATCCCCGTAGTTATTTGTTCGGCGCTTGCCTCTTAACCGTTACCCGCTCCTCTGCTCCGTTAACGCCTTCCACCTCGAGGTCCCATCTTTGAGCGCTGCTGTTTGATACATGAACCTTTGAACTTCGATGCGCGCTCGGGGACGCAGGCTAGAACTTTGTCACTTTAATCATAACACAGCGAGCGAGCGAGCGAGAGAGAGAGAGACAGAGAGAGTGAGAGAGACAGAGAGAGACCACCTCGGCTCTCCGGGGTGTTTTCCTAGGAGGTCGCCCGGCCAGGGAACCCCCGCAGGATATCCCTGTCACTGATGGCGACGCTTTGTCACTGCGTTCGGTCTTTGACGGTGGCCGCTTTGTCTCGAAGGGGCACCGCTAATAAAAGGAGACGAAGCACCGACCGACGTGAGGGCGCGGGGACCGTCAGCGTGAAGGAAGACGATGAGGTCGAAGGCGGGAACGTTGGCGTGGGGAGTAGAGGAGGGTGGGGACAACTGAAGAGCATGGAGAGGATGGTGTTGGTGGGGAAGACAGATGGGGCAGTAATATTGAGAAGGACGTGGAGGTCGAAAGAATGAGGAATTCGCGTAGAACAGAGAGGATAGGTAGCAAGAGGGAAAATGAGAGGTTGAGAGGAAAAGGGGGAAAAGGAATGAACAAGAGAAATTCGCGGAAAGGGGTATGTAGAAGAAGACGGAGAAGTCGGACTTAACGGGGAAATTGAAAGAAAAACATGTAATTTGTGGAAGTCGGAGGGTTTGGGTGTGGTGGGCAGGAATAAAATGTCGCGAAAGTCGGAGAAACTTACCGAGAGGCCAGGGAAGACAAAGGGCTAGACGGATTGAACAGGTAGGATGAGGAGGTTTAGGAAGTCAACCGGGACGGAGAAATGGTAATGTAGGAAAAAGTCGGAGAGATTATGTCAACTGAGTTGTCAGTGATAGTGGTGATGAATGGTCAAGGAAGAGAAATAGAACGAGAAGTTCAGGTCAAGGAGGATGAAAACGTTTTTTTGCACTGGGAATAGAGGGATTTCCGGAGAAAATGGGAATGCTTGAAAGAGAAGGAGTTTGGGAAGACGACGATAACGTCGGGCATATTAGGAACTTCGCAAAGAATGGGATGTAAACTCAATAGGGGAGAAAATGACGAAGGAATGTCTCTGTGAAGAGGACAGGCAGTTATGGCCGGCAGGCAGGTCAGATAGGCCATACCGATCGAGGCAACTTCGAGCATCAATTGATGACTCTGCTCTGTCTCGAATTGGGAGGTCCTAGGGTGCGAATTGAGAAAGAACAAGATTTAGTAGTTGGTTGGTTTGTTGTTACTGATTCCGGGCACGTCAACTACCGAGATCATTAATCCCGTAAGTGCAGTGCAAGTTATTCTTCGGTGGGTTCTGTGATCTTCACACACTGGATGGGGAGATCCGGCGCCGACCTTCCGTTGGCTAGTGGGGTTTCCTCCTAATCAGGACTCTCCCAACATCGGGGCCCTGTCCCAGCCGAAACAAGCTCGAAGCTTCCGTCGGGTCTCTCGGAATATGTAGTAGTGTAGCGCATGTTAGTGTAAGTGTGTGTGTGTGTGTGTAAGGGCAGAGGATGAGATAAGGAAGAGAAAGGAAAAATCGCGCGCGGTCCGTGGCTCGTTTGTTAGGGTACTACTCTGGCATTCGCCCAGTGTTCATCGGAGAAACCACGGAAAACTACCGATCAGAGTAGCCAACCACTAGATTTATTCTCCAGACTGCGACTGAATTCGACCTGGCTGAGAAGATTTACGATACTAGAGAGATAGCTACGTCAAATTCAGCCGTGGTCTGTAAGGAAATCCTACTGGTCGGCTGCTCGCTGGTAGATTTCCGTGTTTCGTTGTTCAATATCAGGCGAACGCTGGAGCAGTACCCTTAAAAACGGACCACGGACCGCGTGCGAACTCTCCCTCCTCTTCCTTGTCCTATCCTCACTCCTTACACACTCTTACACTTACGAGTACATGCCCTACACACCCACACTTGTAAGAAGTCTAGTCTGGAGGTAAAAACTGGACGCATGAGGCCAATCCCCCGCTGATGGGAGAAATCTGAATACGGTAAACCCTGCAAGGAAAATAGACGTGCAGGTCGGCGCTGGATCTCACCATCCACCGGGGAAGAACACTTCCCACCCCGAGGTAATACATTCACTTTATTTACGGGGCTAATGACCATATCAGATGACGTGCCCGGAAACACCAAATAATCAATCGAATAGCATAGTTATGATCGAAAGAACGGTTAGCTCGGAGGCGTTCAAGCAGATCGGAGAGTTAGGAGAGAAGTCGGTGACGTCTCAAGAGGTGAGGGCAAGGAGTGTCAGGGAGAAGTGAGCGACGACGGCAAAATGACGCCTTGAGCGCGAGAAATGACGCTCTCCAGGGAGACGATTTCTCATTCGGAGGGAATGCGCCCTTCCGGCGGAGGGAAATATTTACGAACGAGCTCAGAGGCACCCGTACGAAGGTGGTGGATCTCCGAGGCTGCGAAGGAGGGCGAGGTATGACGTAGTAATTTAAGCGGAGGAAGTTCTGGCGTCGTCTTGGCGAACTAATTACATTCTTAAACATGTCGTTCGGCGCGAACTCATAAAGAATGTTCGCGCTCGGAGGAAGTAACCTGTTTCTTAGTGGATTTATGAGGATGTAGACTGGGTAATGTGATGGAACCACCTTTAAGAGTCGTTTCCAATTTCACGAGATTAAGGTGAATTCTCGGTGGAGGAGACGTCGTTGGAGTTCTTTCTTGTAATGAAAATACACAAAAAGATTATTTGATGTATTCTTCTTTTTAATAACCTGCAGAGTTTAGTTAAATAGAATTCTAAGCCATAAAAATGATGCTTCAGAACTTCATCTTCTAAGTGTCTATGCACAAACGCTGCTTTCAAGTTTATTTCACATTAATTTTTGTTTCATTTCTTTCTTTCAGCTTTTACTGCTTTTTTTACGGTAGCCAATAATTTTCTTTTCCCTAATCTACATTCTATGTTGTAGTAATGTTTAAATTTATTTTGACAACTTTGTCAATATACAAAAGTTGGATGGGTGTAATACTTATTCATACAATATAATATAAGTAAGGGAAATAATAGGTTACATACTATGCACTTTTCTCTATCTCATTACCACATTAATCATTTTACATTTGTTCTCTAATATCCACCTCATCTTATCCTGAACATTCTGCTTTCCCATATTCTTCCTTCCTCAAAAATCAGACCTTTGTAATACATATTCTCAGTCTTCCTATTCCATCACAGGTATCCTACATTTTTTCCTCACTATTTTGCCGACATTTTCTCGATCTAGTTTCCCAACCTGTATTTTGCTATGCTTTATCTGTTCTTCTCTTACTCACTGAAGTAAGAAACTCCCTTTAATAAAGAATTGATTCAAAGGGATAAAGATAAGTTCCTGGAGAAAGAATAGGAATAGAGAGAAAACTCATGTTGTAATATTATTCTTCATTCTTTAACCTCTAATCATTTGCAAAATAAAAAAAATTCTGTGTTTTTAATTTGTGGTTTTCTTTTAATTATCTCTGTTCTTCTGAATTATCAATTATCACAACTAACACAAGAAATTATATTATGGTGTAAGATAATTGACTCACCTTGCGTAATATATATTTCCAGAAGTTTTATAGCTGAAAACGCACAGCAGCTTTGCAACTTTTATTTCTTTATTTGGTTGCGCAGCATTGGCCAGATAAGCCAGATGGCATCACACCTGGCAACCCGTTAGACACTTGTGTATTGCGGGTCACCAACTCTCCTAAACTCAGCATTTAATTCATTTTTCAGAGAATGTCTCTTTTCAAGCTTATCTATCAATCACCTAATAATTATCTCGTAGTTTATGGCGTGTAAACTGATATGGTCATTAGTCCCTTAAGTATAGTTTATGCATTTATCACGTGATGTGGCGATGTTCTCCCCGCTGAAAGGTGAGGCCTGGCAACGACATACACGTCTGCTTGCTGGGTTTTCCTTATCTATGTATCTTCCATTGTGGAGCACCACCATAGGCATGACAAGATCTAAGCTCCAGACACATGACTGATAGTGTAACATGAAAGTATAAGTGTAGTAAGGGGAACATAGAGCTAGGAAATATCGCGCGCGGTCCGTGACCCGTTTGTTAAGGAAGTGCCCCGGCGGACACTAGACGAATGCCTAGTGTCAATCAGAGAATCCATGGAAAACTACCGATCATAGCAGAAGGTCTCTATAATTATTCTTCATATATAGAATTAACACAACCTAGCAAACTAGCTGGTGTGGAAAATACTGCCACGGTCAGGAAACAAACTCTAAGACTTTCCGGTCAGAGGCACTGCAATGAAGCTCCCCATTTGATGCCCTGAGCCACCTCAGTCGATCGTATCCGTCGCCGTGATGTGTTTTATGTATATGTGACTTATTATATACAATAAAGAAAGTATTTCATTATAATTAAAAACATTGTTTCCTCGTATATGAACATTTTGTAAAATTTAGAACGTTATAGAATATAAAACACTCTTGTGTGTGCATGCATCTTCCTCAACTTTGTCTTAAAAAATAAGATATTAACATGATTTTGTCGAACGAATCACAACTTCACGGAGAACACATCCTCTTTAGGTGAAACGATTATTAAATTTCATTTAACTCTGGAAAATCCAACCACATGAAGTATTATTTACTGCGGAGATATTTGTCCTTTGTCACGTTTTATTTTTGTTCTAACTCCACATCATTGATTTTGAGTTCTTCAAAGATATTCACTGGACGTCGTGCGTATATCAACACCATATCATTAACATTTGCTTAATGGATGAATTTCACGTTCTGCAGTGACCACTGCACATTATTCTCTGTAACTTTATATTGTAAGCCCTAGTGGAACTGACGGCGGAGCAGTGTAGCTGCCCGGTCCGCACTGCTGCGTAACAAACACATGCGGCTCGGGAAGGGCTACACAAATGGCGCGAGTGTGCGTGCATAACAGTGATAACGTCCAGTGTTATTAAATTACAACCCTATACGTACAGCCTGTAACGTTCCTCTCCGGGATGGGTCGACGCGGTTGGCCAACGGTTGTTACCAGTGTACGTTGGCAATGAACGTCGCCGTAGCATACTGCAACGCTCATTGCCGTTGTGTGTTTCCATTTAACGTTTTCAAGACATGTCGTAGAATGGTGAGTTGTCGTTGAATGCTGCTGACAAAATGCGATCTAATGTTGCAGTCACAACTTGCCATCTAATGTTCAGCAACATATCAAAGTAACATTAGATGTCAAGTTATGTCAGCACATAACTTGCCATCTAATGTTACTTTGATAATTCGCCACTGAATGTTGCTCCCACAAGTTGGAGGAGAATGGTACTGTCATTAATATCAATTTGATTGGCATTTGTACCATGTCAAGTTTTATATCTCTTGTAATATTTTTTCAAATGAGAAGTTTTGGTTGCAATAGCAAAACCAAATTTATATAATTTACCCCCCAACGTGTGAGAGAAAAACAATGTATGTTAAGGTATTTTATTAATGTTTTAAATGTAACAAAATAATGACTAGGCAACCTCGACCGCCAAGCTTTAAAAAATTTAAATTCAGCTTAAAACGTTTTGAACTTCTTTTATGTTTTCTTTGACGTTAGTTCTACTAACTTAACGTACGAGAAAGGTTGGCAGATTATTAATCATTTTATTATAATGCTTATGTTTTGTCTATTCAAAAATACACCTCTTCAGAGTTTTCAGCATAAATAGTTTGTGTTTGTTTTCTATAATTTCCTAGTTGTTCAATGTCAATGAGTAGTTCCTCATTTGTGGTAATAAACCACATTGGTATTGTGATATACCAAAATGATGAACCATTTTTCTTATGGAAGTGTCATTTTATTTGACATAGAATATAGGGATGTCAATAGACGATCGCGAGGGGGTCGCTATGTGACACATAAACAACCGGCGTTAAGGATAATTTTCGTTAGGTTGAAATGACAGAGCAGAGGCGGAATAAGCGTTGTTTTGAGAGACAAAAGTAAACGATATAAAATTCGGATGCTTTCGAGGAGTAAATACGTGTCTAGGCGTCCATCCGAGACGCAAGTGAGGGAAGTCACGGATTATAATAGTATCGCCGGGAGAATTTGGAACCAGATCACGGACATTAGGCGAGGACTTTATCCAAAAGCAAGATTCTGCTGCGTCGACGGAGAAGATTCTACGGGGCGCCATCAAACGAAGAAGTGAAGAGCGGGCGAAGACCCAAGAATAAATAACAAGGTTTTTTAATGATTGTATTATAGAGAAAGCTGGTAATGACGAAAGGTCAATTCAGTTTTGGTTATCAATGTAATAATTGTTTTAACTTGCAACAGAATCATAGTTGATATTATAATAAATTCTAATTTGTTAAGTTGAAAAAAAGCTGATTATCATTGTTCGTTACGTGCAATCCAGCATTTTAACAAAATTTTCAGATTCCTCGCCACTCCGTAGGGATGGCAGATTGAATAATTGGTTCCAGAATAAGAACAAACAATTATGAACTTCGAACACCAATTAAGTGAGCTAGCACAACATAATTTTGGAATGAGAGATATGTAAATTGCGTAGGAATCATTCTACGCATTCTAGTATAACCTTTTCGTGGCGCCTAAATCACATTTATCAGTAATAATTAGGTTTCAAAATGACGCTTCAAGTGGGGTTTGTTTTTAAATAGAAAGACGGGGCTTGTTTCAATTTGGAACCAGTCAACGTCGGGCATGTTTCATTATTAAGAGTTTAAATCCAAGGTTATAAAAGTAATAGATCAAGGCAAGAACACCTAAATAAATGTATGGAAACCTATAACTTGCATTTCTCTTGCGTGAATGTATAAAAGTTTCGTGATAATTCATCAATTCCTACGAAAGAAGATTGGAGTGTCCAAATTCAAAACACCAGGGTTCAATAAACAATTTATTGACAGAAACAGGTACAGAGCTATAGTGCCGGATATCCAGGAGAATTGGTAGAGAGACGAAGCCGTGTTGCCGTAAAACCAGGAGATGTACCACTATACGCCGAGTCACCAAGTAGCCGAAAAGGAAGTCCGTAGTCGTTGCGCAGTTGTCGTAGTCTCTCACTCTCCACACAGTAACCACCACTTAATCACTAGCTCGTCGCTCTATCACCGCCGCTCACTCGCTCACTCTCTGCCTGCCTCAGCTCCGCGCCGAGGCTTTATAGCTGCCCTGGGCCGTAGGCCCGCCGACTGGCTGTGTAGTAGGGGCGGGGTCGAGTCTCGCCCCGCTCGCTCAGGCGTGGCGGCCGCACTCAGCCGAGCACCGCTGGCCCGCGCTTGTTGTTGACCGCTGCCGCCAGGGGCGGTAACGCCCTACTGACGTGCTCCTGTGGCGGCACATTCAATTATGTGCGGCCGGTCACGACAAAGATGAAAGAAATAGATCTGTTAGGTCACATCGCTACAATATTAAGAATCGTTTCAAGATTTTACGGAAAAGTTTGACGCGTGGGTACCCACAGCGCTAAGATTTGGGCTTGTGGATTGACATCAACAAGCAAGTTCTGTAGGTAGAGTGCAATACCGTTTTAGGTCAACCAAATAAAAGGTGCTGGGGTACGTTAGGTGCCAAAGACTGGACTTCGGGGAACCTAGCAATCACAATCGGGAAAACATGTGGATTTGAGAGACATTGATATTGATAATAAAGCAATGTGGTTTGTGCAAAGCGTGTGTATATATTGTAACCGTTCTCCTCGTGCCTCACCGATTACAAAAGTAGATCTGTCATTTGCCTACTTCGCGACGTGTGATTACACCGTCACGCATCCCTGGGAATATCTCAATTTACGGATAAACTTCCCTATTGGTAGTGGGTTCGTCTTTGTTAAACTACTGATCAATTAACAAGCCAACACAATTTTCAGTTTTAAATGACAAATAACATATATTCTATTGAATGAAAATCACTGTACAAATGAAATTCACAGATCCTCCTATGTTCTCATTTTTCGTAAAATCATGGTAGCTAATTCCCTACCTAAACTGCAGTTTTTCACTAAAGTAATAATAACTCAGATCCCTGTTTACAAGAAAACAAGCAATGGATACATATTTACACTTCACAAAGAATATCACACATGAAACACACAAATCATAGTACAAATATTCATCCTGTAAAAGAAAAAATACATACACACAATACTCGAAATTCACTACTACCTTTTAAATCACTAATTACGTTACACTCAACAGTCACATTTGACCTTCGGCTTCTACATAGCCTTTCAACACAAAATTTTGTTTCATAACGTCTCTTAAATGATTTGAATCATTAAAATATGACTCTAAATAAATAATTCTGTACAAAACAACTTCTATCATAAACATAAAGAATTACTTTAATCTGATTCTTGTTACAACTGTCGAAAAGAAATAAAACCACTGGCTAGCAAGACCAATGTTCTAAGAAACTTGCCCGATCAACGTCTGTTTTTGAGGGAAGCTCACATTACAATGTTTTGGCTAGTATAATGATAATCCTATCTCACAAGTTTTTTCCAGACTGAAATCTAATGAGTGTTCTTTCTGTGACTCACAACCGGCGAATTCCTCAAGTTGGTCCCGCGCTGTGTAGCTGGCCCGTCGCGCGACCCTCGCGCCTCAAGGTCGTCGTTCTTCTGCAAGGTCCCTGCGTCGCCTGTCGCACCGAAACTGAAGTACTCCGAACACCGTCTCCCAGTCGTTCGGCGAAAATTCACCACAGCTTTCGCAGAGGCGATGGTCGCATCAGAATGCGAGTCCGAAACTCCAAGTTATGACTTCGTAATGGCAAAAGTCAAACTAGTTGTTGGATAATCCGTCTTTCTCATAACTCTCAAAATTCCATCATAGGATTTCCAAAGTGAAATTCCCCAAAATAAGAATAAAGAATATATATAAAGTATGAAATATATGAAAAATATGAAAAATATGAAAGCTGTAACAAAGAAGAAACATGTCCTATGTTACAATAGTCCTCTTTTCTAGCAACAAGAATGCAGCAACGTGGTTTACAGATTCATTTCGATCTATTACCGCCGTCGTTCTTTCATTCATTGCATTCTTGTTTAATATTCATTTACTAATTCCATGTAATCTCACGATATTCACAGTACGTAAATCCATGAAAAGTGCTCAGTCAATTACCTTTTATTAAAGCTTTTGTGTTCCGCAATCTTCGCGTGTCCCTCGTCGACTATGTGGCGTACTCGTAGGCAACCGTTTTCCTCGACGTCTCGAACCAGAAAGAGAGCGAGCTCTTTTGACGCAAGTTCACGCCACGTCCGTATTTCCACGAAAATTTCCTGCTTGGCTACGGTCTGAGTGCGTTCAGAAATCCTTCTCTGACTTACGCCATCTCTTCGCCACTGTAGAAACTACGTGTAGGGCCTAATGTCGGGTATTATTGCTTCCATTTTCCGTTGGTTATAAATGTGACCGGCGACAAGCGGTTACAATATATATATATATATATATATATATATATATATATATATATATATATATATATATATATATAGTGTATTCGTCCTGTAGAATCGTCAAGTACAATCATTATTCTTCCTTTATTTGCGCAAAATCCTGAATTACATTGATCTAGGGTGTATTTTTCTCACAAGCAAACGAATGAATGCAATTGGAATTAATTATCATAGAAAATACTCCAAGAGATTCTCAGTATGAATCAATGCGAAACTGAAAATCTCGATTTTTACTTTTGATAATTATTTCCCAAGCGACGTGTATCTTTTCTTTTTCTTGGTACCATTCTTCTTTTCTTTCCACTTTTCCTTTTTCCCTTTTTCCTCCTTTCCATCCTCACGAACCTCATTGGAACGTACGGTTAGGTTGTAAGTGTTCCTGCTGCTTAGGAATGAAAATCTTCTTAGACAAAAGCGATAATTTTTAAAACAGAAGATTACCACAGTGATTTCCTCATACAACAAACATTATTTTTCCCTATTTGTCATAGCTACACTATTGATTGATTGTTAGTGATTCCGTGCGCGTCAACTACTATGGTGAATAGTCTCGCAAGTGTAGTGCGTGTTTTTGTCGGGAGGTGGTGGTGGTCTTCCCCCGCTGGATGTCCAGATCTACCATCGGATAACGGGGTTTTCGCAAAGCAGGTATCTCCCACCAGCGGGGCACCGCCCAAGCCGAGACACGTTCTAAGTCCCCGACCAGTCTCCCGGCATGTGTGGTAGTGTAGATGCGAGGACATGGAAGAGGAAGGAAAGATCGTCAGTGGCCCGTTTGTTAGGGTACTTCTCCGTCATTTGCCTGGTGTTGATCGAAGGAACCACGGAACGCTACCGATCAGAGCAGCCGGCTGTTGGAATTCTCCTCCAGACCGCGACTCAATTCGACCTAGCTGAAAAGCTAGTGTCAAAAATCCTGCCGCCGTCGGGACTCGAACCTAGGATTTCCCGGTCAGAGGCGCTGCAGCGACAACAGTTCGACATCAGTTGATGCACTGAACCACCGCTCCCGGAAATAGCTACACGAGCAATTTCATGATTCACGAGTTAGCATTTTAAGATTCAACCACCAAGTTAAAGCGGTGGGGCTACCATTCGGCCGGTCGATTGGATGTAGACCGCATTGAGTTCTGAGTCGGGGGAAGGGGACCGCCAGGACGAGCGTTTAGGGCGTGAAATTGGCTGAAGGGTCGAGGGATCAAGAACCGTAGAAACTACCAATCGGCGAGAGATATCGGAGAAAATAAAACCACGATTTTAGAGGCATTGTTATTAAGAAAGTTGTTCTCATTTGTGGTTTAGTCCTTTGTAGTGGGCACACAATAAAGATAATATTCATGAGTGCCATATAGAATATAAATATGAGCATCATTTGGCAATCCATTGTGCTAAACTTCGACCTTTATTTGCGTAGGCGGTGTTGATCAGACAACGAATTAATGCTGTTTAAATAAAATATCGGTGATGATACTATAAATTGCTTTGAGTTTACCGTGTCAGTTGTGTGCGAAACAATACGATTTTTTGTATTCTTCGAGTGGTATAAAGATTCACGATGTAAAGGTTCACGAACAAAATGAAATATTATTATCCTTGTCCTCTTCTACTTCATCTTATTTTTATCTTCATTTTTCTTCCCCTTGTTTCTCTTCTATCAAAACTTGTCCTCTTCCTCCTAACGTTGTTGCAACGTACGATTATGTCGCATAAAATTCCGCTATTTAGCAATGAAGCAATAAGCAATAAGAAATCAGTATTTTTTAAGATCTCTGCACTGATTGTCTAACAAAATAAGAATTTGTAATAGTTATTTACGATGCGAGTGGTAATAGTGGCATTTTGATTTGTGAGTAAGAAATGTTGCAACTCGAGGACGATAGCCCGAGTTGCAGAATCCTATGAATAAAATAAATGATGTATACCAAGTGTGTCACACAGAACTTTTTAGACCGCCTTACTCTCCTTTTATTTTAATTCAAGTTTGGGTAAACAAATCACTTAAAGATAAGTCAGTGGCAGATGATTCTATCAGTTAAGAAGTTTTTTGTGTTATATTAACAGTTTTATCAGAACATTTAATCATCGTCGCACTTTTACCACTAATGCTAAATACTGAACTTTTAGCGCACGTGTGCATCGTTCAGATAGCGCGGCGCGGCCTCTTGCTAAGAATTGAACTTTTAACAGACGTGCTCTAAAAGTAAGCGTTCTTACCGCATATTATCTATAAAGTTCATTTTCCAAAGACGGTGGTCGTGGGAGCTATGGCCACCTCAAACAGTAACTGTTCTTACCACATCCCATCTAAAAATCTTCATTTATCAAAACCACACGAATAAATCGCTGATTTCAAGATGCAAACTTCCACTTAAAACCGCAGGTGGCCATGGAAGCTAAATATCTTCCCGTCGATTGATCAGCGACGGCGTAGTGGCGTGGACGGCACGGAGGGCTGGGCCGAGAGAAGGGAAAGGGCTGGGCGGGCGGGCGTTTAGAGCGCCACAGTGGCTGAAGGGCCTCAGACTTAAGCACCGCCAGCAACCGCCAATCAGGGAGAGATGTCGGAGACAATAAGTGTAGAATTTAAAGACATCTCTTTTTACGAAAATGGTACTTTGTGATATGTATACTGCACAGCATAAAGACGATAATCATGGCCGTCTAGTAGAATGTAAATAAGAGCATCGTTCTGCACACCATTGTGGTAAAATTAGACTAACATAGTAGGTCGTGTTCGTCTCGCAGACAACGAATGAGTGTTGCCACAGTTAATTATCGTAGATCAAATATGATACTACAAAGGTTTCTGCGTCTACCGTGTCAATTGTGTGCGAAACTAAAGTGTTTTTTACCTAATTTTCATTTACTGTATGTAGAAACTTACGATGAAAGTTTTCCCCTCCTCATTCCCATTCTCATTTATCTTATTTTTCATATTCTCTTCAATTGTTCTTCTCTTTCTTTCCATTTTGCATTTTCGTCCTATTCTTCTCACCCCGCTGTCACGGACGATTATATCGCAAACGATACCGTTATTTAGCAATGAGGAATTAAATAAAATCAATATTTTTTAATACAGTAGCTACGATTGCCTCTACACAATAGGAAGTTTTAAACGTCATGTTTCAAAACTACACCATTAAAACCATTCCAAGATCCACATGTCCACCTAAAACCAACTAATTTTAAAAATTGAACTTTTAACACACGTGGTCTAAAAGTAAGCGTTCTTACCACAAACTATCTGTAAATTTCATTTTTCAAAGGAAACCGAATAAGTCACCGATTCCAAGAACCAAACTTCCACTTAAAAAGCGCAGGTGGCCATGAAAACTAAGCATCTTCCGGTCGATTGATCAGCGGCGTGGACCGCACGGAGGGTCGCTCGGGCCGATGAAGGGAAAGGGCTGGGCGGGTGCGCGGGCGTTTAGAGCGCCGAAGTGGCTGAAGGGCCGCGGGCTCAAGGGCCACCAGTAACCGCCAATCGACGGAGCGGCACGGCGCGGCGCGGCGCGGCGCGGCCTCTTGGCGGGGCCAGCCCGGCCCTCGCCGGAAGTGCTCTTTCGGAAGTGGGTTCGGCGGTCGCCGCCCAAGTGACTCTACCAAGAAGCTCTGGGAAAAGGAAAGGGGAAGTGGACCGGGAAAGGTAAGGATTTGGGGAGGAAAAGAAGTAGTGCTGACTTTGGTGAAATGGGTTTGATTCTTTCGTGTTTCCGGGTGCGTCAACTGCTAAGTTCGTTAGTCCCGTGAGGGTAGTGCTTTTTTTTTTTGCATGAAGGATGACGGTGGTTTTCCCCCGTTGGTGAGATACGATCAGATCAGCCGGTCGTTAGAGTCCTCCTCTAGAATTTTACCTAGATATCGTATTGAAATTTCTTCCACCGTTGGAACTCGAATCCAAGGACCTCCCGAATAGAAACACTGCAGTGAGATTAATCGATGCCCTGAGCCATCTAAACTGATAATAAAAATGGTATCTGTAATTAAAGTAGTATTTTGGGTATACATATTTAATTTAATGCGGAATATGTACACTCACATTCTTATTATAAATACAAATATTAACGCCTGCAAAGATGTTTTAGGTTTACTTTGCAGAAGTACAGTAATGTACAGAATGGGCTGTTGCATTAAAGATAAATTATAATATCATCCTAGACGAGTCTCTTCTGTACAACAAATGCATTCAGACGCTCGCAACAAGAAGAATTCTCCTCTTTTCGCTTATTGTGAACACGTTGGAAGGTTGGCTTTTGCTTGAGTCGCCATACTATCTGTGCGGTTGAAGCAGCTACCTGTATAAAGACTGGAGTAGTGAGAATCATTTCTTTCTGCTTGAAATACAGACTTGTACAGCAAGCCAAGTTTGTAGGATAGTCAACATAGAAATAGATGAACAGATATGATCTCAGTGAGTATCTTTCCAAGTGTTTCAACCGGGAGAAGTGGCTCAGGGCATTAACTGATCTCACTTCAGTGCCTCTGACCAGGAGACCCTAGAGTTCTAGTCCCATCGGTGGCGGGATTTTCGACACTAGCTAGAGAGTTAGGTGGAATTCAGTCGCTGCCTGGAAGAGAATTCTAGCGGCCGGCTGCTCTGATCAGTAATTTTCCGTGGTTTCTCCGATCAATACCAGGCGAGTGCTGGAGCTGTACCGTAAAAATGGCCCACGGACTGCGCGCGATCATTTCTTTCCATTCATTGTGCTATCTTACCCCTTACCTAACACACATTTACACTTACATGCCCTACACTACCACACATGCCGGGAAACAGGTCAGAAGCTTAGAGCTTGTCCTGGCTGGAGTAGTAGGAGATACCTGGTTGAGGAGAACCCCGCTTGCCGTTGGTAGGTCAGCGCCGGATGTCACCATTCAGCGGGGGAATATCACCGCCACCTCCCGATAAAAAACATACACTACACTTACGGGACTAATGTCCTTAGGAGTTGATGCGCCCGGAATTACTTATGAATCAATCCATCCAAGTAACTCTACTACTGAGACCGTTAGACCCGTACCTCTAGTACATTTCTTTGACCCCGGTCAACAAGCTGATAAGTCAAAAAACTTAATTTTACAGGAGAGCAAAAAACAATTTTATGCTAATGCTGTAAATCATTTAATAATATTAAAACAAATTCTACACACAAATATTTTCAGTCAAATATCACCTTCGTTTGAATGTCATTAAACCCTGATTTAATTCAGTTACAAGTTGGTTTTTGCTCTCCTGTATAATTAAGTGTTTATGACTTATCAGCTTATTCACCGGAACCAAAGATTTTATATCTCTGAAGATGGCGGTGTTCCTTTCTATCGGAACGTGAGATTATGCGCCGACCTGCGCAGAGTTTTCCAGATCTCTCTGACCCCTTGCCGGGCAGCGGCTCAGTCGGGACAAACACTAATCTCTTCTCGTCTATTTCCCCAACATCTGCGATAGTAAGTGTGTTTGTGTGCGAGAGAAGAGAAAAAGGTGAAGGACAGAGGTACTGCGCGGCTCGTGGCCTCTTTGTTAAGGTAGTTCTCCCGCCATTGGGTGGTTGTGATCGAAGAAACACAAGCTCATCAACCGCCCGCCAGAAATCTTCTCCAGGCAGCTCCTGAATTCGATCTTCGAGTATCTACCTAGCAAATGTCGAAAACCCGCGTCGGTCGCGACTCAAACCCTAGAACCTCTCGATCAACGCTTCTGTGTGTTGACTCTAAGCTATCGCAGCCTGAAGCGCGAGATGGAGAATAAGAGGGGGGTGAGAAATGGAACAAGATTGTAATAGAACTTTAGGTTGGGTTTGGAAGAGAAGGAATTGGGCCGTTCCCATAACATTTCTTCACCCATGATTCGAGTTCCGAAGAGATTTTTTTGAGTCTCGGAATATTTTACAAGTCTCGCTGCCGCTTCAAAATTTTACAATTTCGCTATTTCGAAATTTTGAAATTTCTCTGACATCTTTTAGGTATTTATGTTCTTTCGTTCTATCGTATTCCCATTCCTTTTATGCTTGAATATAGTGGCTCAAATTAGGCGCACTTACAGCCGGGCTATGCGCGCAGCATAGACTTTAGAGGTGGCCAAAAGCGGCCACTGTAACCAGAAGCAGGAGCGAGTCTCTGGTGGTGACGTCGCCAGGCATATATAAGGGGCAACAGGCGACGGACAGTAGTACTGTATTAAGATAGATCTCCGTGTTGAAAGGGTCTATTATTGTGATTGTACCCACGCTTACGAGCCTCGTATTGTTGGTTCTAATTGGTTACTTTGGATTGTACTGAGAAATCTCCCACGACGACATCCGCGTTTGTTTTATTGGACATCTTCGAGTAAACACGGTTGTGAGCAATGTATTTGCACGGTTTGGAATTTGGCTTGTAAGAAGGGCATAATAAACTTTTCTTGTTGATTTACTTGTTGGCGTATTGTTTTGGACATAACAATTCCCTTCCTTCCATTTCGTCTGTCCAATTTGTAGTATAGAATAAAAATTGACTTCAAAACACAGGGAATGGTTGAGAAAAATTTATTTGAATCCGTAATAGTGCGGAGGCGATGGTGTAACTGTTAGCGTATCGGACTGTCGTACCCAAGTTTGCGGGTTCGAACCCGATCGAAGCCGTGGATTTTTAAGGGCGAAAAAATCCTTTGTACGCCTTCCTTCGGAGGGGAAGTAAAGCCGGCTGTCCCATGTTAGTAGATTTACTGCATGTAAAAGATCCTCAAGCCTAAATGACGCCTCCTGTTTCGTCGCCCAAGTAATACCTTCTTTCTCCCATGGTTGGTGAAAGGAGCGTAGCGGAATTTGCGTGGTCAGATGGAAGAGCAGGCCTCATGGCCTGAGTCTCGCCACGTAAAATAAGGCAAATTCAATTCAATAATAGTGGTTGTATGTACTTGGCTAGGGTTCAAAATGCTGGGATTATGTTGCATCCCTTCGAGTGCATAAACAAGCTCAGTACACGTGTCATGTTTAATCTCGGCCACTAGAACTTCGTTCTCAGAATCATTTGCAGGTTCTCAATTTTTTTCTTTAAATTATTCCTTCTGTGATAATTAACATATCTTCTTGTCGGATAAATTATTCATCTCTGTATTGTTCCTAATGCAAAAAAATTAGTTTCACTATATTAATAAATTTTAAAAAAATCTATGATAATTAAAAGAAAATAAGAACTCACTTTGGTAGAACCGTGTGGCGTACACCAACGGAAACTCAACTAGCTCAACTTTCCAATCGAAATATCGTCTAGCCACTGCAGTAAATCTTACGAAACCGAATATCGAGGAGAATGCAGCTGAATGCTTCATGCGAGGTTAGGTCAAATGTCAGATCTGGCGCGAATGTTATCTGACACCTACGGCGATAACAGTTCCAGTGGCGTACAAAGTACGCCAGCGCGAGTAAATAAGGGTCAAGAGAATTTTCTGATGAGATGTGAACAGGTCACAAGATAACACACGTAAAGAGCGTCCAGTGTCGTGGAGGACAATGGAAAAGAAGAGTGTTTGTGTTCGGGCGGCTCCCTAAGCTAATTAACAACGACGTCTGGACTGCCGGTAAAAAATATTGCAACAGCGACAAAGGGTACTCAGTCATGTACTCTATTTGGCAAAGAAAAAAAATTGATATCCAGCCTTTCTTTTCTCCTTGAAATTGGAACAAAAGACGGGTTTTTAATTATTATGGTTACGGTTTGTATTGCAATACCTATTGAGAATTCCAATATGCATGAGGTTGGGTGCAAAACTTAATCGCTGCAAAATGCATAAGCGTTGTTTTTCATTTATATGCTTTAGGGCAGCTTTCTGAGTTTGACACATTTTTCTCTATCAGATGTGTTAAATAAAATCGTATTTCGACAGCTACGTGACAACACATTTCCTCCCTGGGTAATTTTCTCTTATCTTTCTTTTGCAGTGATGCTAATGTAAAAGAGTAAAAGTAGAATTGATACTTTTAATAAGTTAAATAAGTTGGTAGTTTTATAAGTAATAACTGCATGTGGGGAGATTGCCTATTCTTTCTTGATTTGTTAATAGAAAAATAAAAGTAAAAAATATAACAACCATTTATAGTTTATAAATTTGACATTAGCATTAGTATTAACACGTTATTTATTAATACACGTATTGAGCCTATTGTTGTATATTATCACAAACTCAATGATATTTTAGTGAAAGTATGATTTGCGTCCATTTGAATTGGCAGAAGATGAACAAAAGATTTTTTCTAAGAAAAACATAATTTACAATTCATTTGTTGTCTAAATCGCTGTTCAATTTTTCAAATTTTTCATTCACACTTTTCCCACTACTAGTCTCGTATTATTTAATCATAAGCAATGTATACTTTAAACTTCGTGTTCTTTCTTGCTTCATCAGATGTAAATGAAGCGCGACTAAATTTCCCATCAGTGAGACCAAGCGCATTAATATAATCTGATAGCGAGTTTGACAGTCGATGTTACAGAAACGGAATAACAAAGCAAGGTTAACTATTGAAGGGCACATCTTTTCCGCTTTTTTTTTTATTTTTATTTTGTATAGGATTGACTTACAAAGTTCAGTTTACAAGAAACTCTTCATTTGTATGGTTGGCTTATATCTAATTCTTATATACTAACTCTAAACTACAATTGACGAGGGGACTCACCGAGCACCTCTAAAAATTACTGAGGTTTGAAAAAATGTTGAGAAAGAATGAACTGGATATCAGTTTTTTATTCTAGTTGGGTTTTCATTATATTTTCCTAAATTTATATGTCTTTCATGATTGATGAGTGTTAGATTAGAATAAAAGTTATTGGCAAGAAAGGCTATGTGATGTGCGATGGGTGTTAGGTTAAGTTCGTGGTGTAATTGCTTATTGGAAATGAACCAGGGGGCGTGGGTGATAGTTCTTAGGTATTTGTTCTGAATAACCTGAATTTTGTTGATATTATATTTGGCAGCATTTGTCCAAATTGGACAAGCGTACAGGAGAAGAGGTCTAATGATGGTTTTGTATAAGGTGATACCGTTATTTAGTGAAAGTTTACTGTTATTTATAAGTGATTTTAGCTGTATTATTTTGGCTTTGGCTTGTTGGACTTTTGTATCAATATGTATTTTCCAGTTGAGTGTAGTATCCATGTGAAGACCCAGGTATTTAACTGCATTGTTGTGAGGAGTCCAAGGGATTGTATTGTTGTTCAATTTAAATGGCATGGGGAAGGAATAAGGTCTGAAAGTGAAGACTTTAGCTGTAGATTTCGCGGGGTTGATTTTAATCTTCCATTTCGTTGCCCAGTTTTCTATTTTATTTAAATGAGATTGGATTTCGTTAGCTATGTAATTAATTGAGGAGTGGGACATGTAGATTACGGTATCATCTGCAAACTAGGCTATGTTTGTTAATCTTGATGTAGGCATATCGGCTGTGTACAAGTTATAGAGTAGGGGAGAGAGAGGTGATCCTTGAGGTAAACCGGCAGAGATAGGGCGGGGGTTCGAATTTTGATTTTCTATTGAAACTGAGAAAGTTCTATTTGTGAGAAAGCTTTTAATAATTTTGAAAAGGTATATAGGGGTGCCTATAGATAAAATTTTATAAATTAAGCCTTCATGCCATACCCTGTCGAAAGCTTTAGCGATGTCCATGAAAACTGCTATTGAATATTGTTTTTTTTGAAAGGAGGAATGGAGATTTTCTGAAATACGCAGCAGTTGGTGTGCTGTGGATAGTTTATTAGTGAATCCGAATTGGTAGAAAGGTATGAGGTGAATTTTTTTAATATAGTTGTTTAATCTTGTTAGAATTAATTTCTCGAATATTTTTGCTAAAGTGGGGAGGAGGCTTATGGGTCTGTAGTTATCGGGGATGCTATGATTCTTATTAGGTTTGGGAATCGGGAGGATGATAGAATGTTTCCAGGTAGTAGGGTAGTAGCCAGTTCTTAAAGATGAATTATATATGTTTGCAATGAAAGCTATGGCAGGATTGGGTAGGTTTTTGAGAATTATATTATTTATTTTATCGTGGCCGGGAGCTTTTTTATTGGGAAGGGATTTGATAACTTTTAGAGTTTCATGTGGAGAGATATACTTAATTTTTTGTGGTACGTTGAAATTCGGGGAATTCGCAAATTGTTGGATGTGGGTGTGATCTGGAAGAGGAGGTGTGATGTTTGGTGTGAAAGTTGATGCGAAGTGGTCGGCTAATACTTCCGTTTTATCGGCGGTAGCGTATTTTTTTCCATTTGGAGTAGCTAGTGGTGGGATTATGGTTTTATTTTCGAGTATACTTTTAGTGAAATTCCAGAGAGAGTTATTTCGTGTATTTAATGAATGAATGATATTATTGAATTTAGTTTGTTTATAGTGTTCTAGAGCTTTTTTACTGATTTTGGTTAGTGTATTTAGTTCTTTTTTAATTGAGGGAATTCTAAGTGCCATCCATAACCTTCTAGTTTTATTTTTAGTTTCTATGATTTTGATAATGCTTTTCGGTAGTTTATTTGATGTGTGTTTTCGAAGGGTGTTCGGACGTTCAGGATTAAGTTTGCTAATTGTGTTGATTATTATACTATTTAGTTGCGTTATTGCTTGGTCTATTTCCGGTGGAGAGTTTAGTATTTTAAAATTGGGAATTTGGTTTTGCATTATGTTTTTGAATTTGGACCAATTTAAGTTGTAAGTATTTAATGCCGGAATGGGTGAATGGGGTGGGGGGATTTGATCTGTAGAAATTAAGACTGGAAGGTGATCGGAGTCTAGTTCAAAATGCGGAGTTGAGTGAAAATTGCTATTAATGTTTGTTAATCCTATGTCTAGTATATCAGGAAGCTTGATTGGATCATAAGGATAATAGGTTGGTTCTGGAGGTGCGAACAAACTAATTCTGTTTGTTACGATATAGTTTAGAAGTTGGGCACCTGCTGCGTTGGTGACTCTGCACCCCCATTGCACATGTTTAGCATTTAGATCTCCTAAAAGAATGTAAGATGAATAACGCGAAAGTAAGATGTTCAGACCTGCAAAATTTGTTCTTATGTTGGGGGGTTTATAAGCGGCAATGATAGTAAGTTTTGGGTTGCTGTAGGTAAGTGAAACTGCTATTGTTTCAATGTCATTGATGGGTGTTGAGTTTTCTTCGAAGTAGGCGATAGTGTTTTTAATGAGTATGATAACTCCGCCGCCTGAAGCGTTAGCCCTATCCTTCCTTACTGTATTATAGCCTGGTAGTTTAAAAGTGGCTGGAGGTTTTAAATGGGTCTCAGTGATATATGCAATGTCGACATTGTGTGTTTGGAGAAAGAAATGGAGTTCGTTTTTTTTATTGCTGATGCCACATGCGTTCCAGTTCATTAGGATTAATTTATGATTTGAATTATTTTGAGCCATTGGGGAAACTAAAATTAGAAGTAATTGCTTGTTGTATGTTTTGAATAATAGTTGGGATGACTGAATTTATGATGTTGATTATATGGGTTATTATGTGATTGATAATATTATGAATGAATGGTGTGTTCAGAAGGTTATTTTGGGGGAGACTAGTATGTGGATTGTGGTTTGGGACATATGGTGGGATATTATTTGGCGGACGATTAAATGCTGATTCATGGGTGAAATTTAGTATGTTGGCAGTTCTATGGATTCTAGGGAAATGGCGGACGTTTTGAGGTGGGGGCGCTGGTGGGGGCGCCGGTGAGGGTAGAGTTGATTTGTTGGTTCTCGTATTTGACGAGGGGTTTGGGGGCATTCTAGTTTTATTTTCCGAAATATTTTTAAAGTACTGGCATTCATTCGTACGGATATCCGCACGGTGAGTCCCATCGCAGTTTCTGCATTTCGGAGGTTGGTTCAGACTGGGGCAGTTTACTGAGTAATGATTCTCGGCACAATGAATACAGGCGATTTGTTTGTAACAATTATTTTTAGAATGTCCAAAGTCTAGACAACAAAGGCACTGAATTATTCCAATTGTTTTCCGTCTTCTTTCAACTTTAACTTTTAGATAGCAGATTTGGCTGGTACGGAGGATTAAGTCAATCGATTGTTCACCGGAAAACTCTGCGGCTACCACTGGGATGGGCTGATTATCTTTATGTAGTCTGGTGATACTATTTAGGGAAGAGTATTGTTCCTTCAGGTCGTTATATATTTCCTCTTGGGTGATGGAGGGGTGAATGTTTTTGAAGACCACCGAGAACTTTTTATTGGTTGGGTCCTTGTATGTGTGAAATTGTTTTTCGGTTTTAATGAAATACTGAATTGCTTTTCTGTAGTCTTCTATTTTTTGGAAGTTAACTTTGGCTTTGTTATTGTTGAATGTTACGGTGAATTGCTCAGAGATTTGGGCCTTGATTTCCTGATTTAGTTCCATAATGTTTGTAATATTGCTGATGTGGATGGGTGGGATTCTAACATTTTCCGGTACCGGGGGGTTGGTAGCGTTCGTAACATCTTCAGGAAGGTCAGCTAGGGTGCTGAATCTATTCTCTGTAGGAATAGCATAGCTGGTATTAGTGTTCGTCAGAACTTTTTTGGATTGATTGGGGTTTTGGATGGGGTCACTGTTTCCGCGTTTGCCACTTGTCACTTGGTTTGGAACGGAGTTTACACTAATATTGTCACTGGACCTTGACGATGAGGTTGCACCTTCTGCTGGCACAAAATGACTGACCTGTATTGGCTGGCTATAATTTTGGATATGTGGCTGCATACTTGTTGGTTGCGGTGCTGTGTAATGATACATCTGCACTTGTTGAGTTGGCGTTGGTTGATACGCTGGAGCGTATAGTGCTGTGAAATCGCGGCCGTCGCCTTCCGCGACCTCCATTTGGCCGACCGTTGGATAAACCAATGCTAATGCATCGACAATGCACTGGCTGAGGCCAGCGTTGTTGAAAGTTGATGTAGCGTTATTCACTTTTTAGATCACTGCACTTGGTTTAATTTGCGCACTGTGTAGACTAAACTTTCAGCTAATACACCTTACACTATGAATGGTTACTACTACCGAGAGCAGCTGCGCTCAGAGGTCCGCACAGGTCGACTGCTCGGAGCGGAATGTGTTCTTTTCCGCTGTGACAATTATTGATTCCTGCGACTGTTCTGTGCTCAAGGATTTTTCTCATTGCCAGTTCTGTTGAATTGCATTCTCTTCTAAAATTCTGTACTCTTCTGAAGCTCGGCGCTGTTTTGAAGATGTGCTCTTTCTTGAAACTCTGTTCTCTGTTGAAGATCTGTCCTCTGTTGAAGCTCTGTCCTCTGTTGAAGCTCTGTCCTCTGTTGAAGCTTTGTCTTCTATTGAAGCTTTGTCCTCTGTTTAAGCTCTGTCCTCTGTTAAAATATTGTTCTCGGTTGAAAATGGATTCTCTGCTGAAACTAAACCTTTTAATACCGTGCAGAATAAAGTAGGAAGTATGACAAAGAAATCTAATGGCAGACATTAGTAGTAACGAATGGCACTTGGCAGACATTGGTAGTAACAAACTTTAAGGGAACAACGTACTAATTTTCAAAGATTACCAAATGACAACAGCTGTTTATTTTTTGAGTTATGTAGAATAAAATAATGAAACAATAGTGTTTTTATTTGTGATGATACTATAGCCAAGGTCGAGTCTTGACCATGAACAACCATTATTCCAGTATTACTAGAGTCATTCACGATATACAAACTAAATGTCACATTTTTATCATGAACGATACATCAGACTAGCTACATTAAATCACAATGTGCAGTTAGTGCCACAGACATCCTTACAACAATGTATTTTCTTATATAATAAAATATGAAAATCCTATCGAGTTCAGAAACGAACAATTATCATTAGGTACAAAAAACCATTTCCGTATTTTACTAAATAGTATGAGAGTTTTTGTTTATCACATTTAGGCATAAGATTGAATTATGCAGTGCAATTATAATCGCAAGTGAAGCTGCACATTTACGCTTTATATCATATATTAACCCTCCACTACTCGCACATAATGCACTACACGTATTTCATTATAAAACGCAAAAGATCACAAGGGTTAAAATAACGTATCTCAGGTTAAAATTATTTTTTTTAGCCATTACGAGCTTTGTAAACACTTTCTCAACAAATACTAATATCTCAAAACTTTTATTTAAATATACGAAAATTATTCAAATTTAACGTGTAACATTTAAAATTACCTGTTTCCTTTTTATAATCATCGTAAATCCTTTTTTTTAAATTATATAAAAATATTATCATCCACGTAATATTATAACATCATGTGTTACTCGGTAAATCTTTTTAAACAAACTTCAACATCAGATAACGCCATATATTTCAACTGCAAATGCCAATAAATTGAAGATCTGAAATAAAAAGGATTTGCGAATCATTTTCATACTTTCGAGAAAAATGAGTTTATATAAAACCTTAAACCTATTGGCACACATAACTCCTGCCATTTATAATCACCCCGCAACACATTCAAGAAATGCTGGACTTTGTTCGTATTTATGTTGTGGTACTTGATTCGTTCATCATTATTCTGGTAAAAACGCACGTTTAACAGAAATGACACATTCTTTTTATTTCAGATCTTCAGTTTATTGGAATCTGCATTTAAAAATGACACACTATATTTTTTTAGTTAAACTCATTCATAAACGTCCATTTTTTAATCAAATCTTATAGTTTAAAACTGATATGTTTTCAACAAAACAAAAATTCGTTCATACGGATACCCACCGAAACATTGCATTAAAAAAACAAAAACCCTCAAACGACGTGAAATTGTCCCTAGCAGAAAACACCATCACAAGCACACACAAAAAGTTGTCAGAAGCAATAAAACAAGAGAACGCATCCGGAATATTGCCACTCTCCACCAGTTGATGAGGTAATTTGAATTGAAAACGGCCGTTTAGACCCGGCGAAAATTAATTTCGCTTTCACGTACGCGCAAATTTGTTCTCTGCTGCAATATCAAACAGGCTTAATGAGCATTTAAATCGGGCAGGGCGCGGTGATTCAAAGAGGGCCAATGTTTACGGTTTTCATCAGCGCCACAGATGCTTTGGGATTTATGAAGGATGTAGTCCGGCTGCGGCCAATAGATTTGAAAGGTCCGATGTTAGATCGGTTGTGAATTATAGCCTCGGCGGAATAATGATGCTTGTAATAAATTGTATCTGTGTTTTACAAAGTTTAACGATTAAATCTAAACCGTTTTCTTCCAAGTACTTTTGACTGACTGGAAAGTATTAAAAACCCCAAGCTCCAACTGGAGGAGAAACTATTACAGGAAATAAATATCACTAACACAACGAAAATGAATATTATGCCCTAAATTAATACGATGCACCTTTACATACAGCCTAGTTGCAAGATATTTTGTATTTCCTGTGAAATGTTGAGAAGTGTTTCGTTGTGTATTTATACTAATTAAACCACATTTAATTATACCAAATTTATACTAATTAAAACCTTAACCAATTATTTCATTTTCCCAGAATTTTGTTTCTAATTTGATTACAATGTAAAAGTTTCCAGAATGTGAAAATATTTCAACACTACTGAAACATTAAGAAATGGCGGAGAAAACGTCACATTGGGGAAATATTTAATCAGAATGTCCCTTACATAGTGAATATAAAGAATTTATAATATTATCGCACAAAGACATAATATTATAAATAGCTAGGGAGGTAATATGTAAAAGTTTTTCACAACTTTTTCAGAGTGTGTTGTAGCAGTTAAACCAGAGCCTGGAATATCATCAATATTACATTTCTTTACACTAATTATTTATGTGTGTATGATGCTAGTTTCCAATGCGCTCAGAAAGGTAATGTGAATGTTTCAACAAGCAAGAAAACAAGGCAGGCTAAGACATTATACGTGGTGCCTACTGATACTGTGTTGTTATATACCTAGTAACTCGGAAAATATACAAAAACAATAAAGCACTTTCAATTTTCATTAAAATTTAAAATATTTGTTGGTTAATCCGTCTTCCAGAAAACGTCTATTATGGAAACCGAATTTCCATACTCAATGCTTACGATACAGCATTGAACAATGTTCGAAGGAAGAGGTCGTTTACATTAAATATTTGCTATTCACTTGTTGAGTTACAAAATGGCTACATAGTTGATATTCTTGGCATGTGAAGAACGGTTATACTGTGCTTCTATTGTGTACTTTTATTGCAGTATTTGCAAAGATTGCTTTTCGTTCAGTTTTTAACTTATTGCAATGGTATACTAGAATATTTTATTTCTTGACCACAGTTCTACCTTTTGAAAAATACATTTTTGCTCTTTTCTCAGCAGCATTTTTGCTGTTGTAGGCCACTAGTTCTTACTTTTCCTTTACATATTTTGTCATTTCATAAATAATATTTTTCCAGGTTATTCTCTTCATTATCATGAACATGGAGACATTGCTTTGAATTCTTTTCTATGCTGTTCATTCTGCAAAGCGAAGCAGAACGCAGGAGGGAGCAAGTCCCCTTTGTGGCGAGGCGAGGCGAGGCAACAAGGCCAGATAATACACCACTCGATCCTGCCCCGCTCCAAAGGAAACGAAAGGCCCCGCGCGGTGGCCGCAGGGTGGAAGGATCGCCCGTCTCCGGCCCGGCCCTCCCGCCCCAACCCTCACCCCCGCACCACCGCCACCGCTTCGCAAACCACAGACTCCGCCGGCCCCGCCACGCTTCGCCCCGCCTCTCTCCACCCCGTCACACTCTCCGCCCCGTCACACTCCTCCCCGTCACTCCCAGCCCCGCCCCGCCCCGCTCCATCCTACCACTCTCCGCCCGGCCACGCTCCCCGTCAAGACTCCTCCCCGCCACACTCCTTCCCGTCATAGCCACCCGGCCCTGCCCCTCCCCGCCACGCTCCTTCCCGCCACACGCATCCTCGCCACGCATATCCCCGCCACGCATATCCCCGCCATGCTCATACCCGCCACGCTCATCCCCGCCACGCTCATCCCCGCCGTACCCATCCCCGCCACGATCATCCCCGCCATGCTCATCACCGCGACGCTCATTCCCGCCACACTCATTCCCGCCACGGTCATCCGCCTCGCCCCACCCTGTTACGGCCGTGCCGTACTACCTCTTTCGGCCTCGCCCGCACCGTTCCGTCCCGTCCCCATCCGTCCCCCCCCGTTCTGCCCCGTCCCGCCCCGTCCGCCCGTTCCGCCCCGTCCGCCCCGTCCGCCCGTCCGCCATCGCCCCCGTCCGCCGTCCGCCCGTTCGCCCCGTTCCGCCCCGTTCCGCCCCGTTCCGCCCCGTTCCGCCGTTTCCGCCCGTTCCGCCCCGTTCCGCCCCCGTCCCACCGTTCCGCCCGTCACCGTCCACCGTCCACCCCGTCCCACCCCGTCCTACCCCGTCCCACCCCGTCCCACCCCGTCCACCCCGTCCACCCCGCCCCACCCCGTCCACCCGTCCCACCCCGTCCCACCGTCCACCCCGTCCACCCCGATCCCACCCCGTCCACCCCGTCCACCCGCCCCCCCAATCCCACCCCCGTCACAGTCACCCCGTCCCACCCCAGTCACCCCGTCCACCCCGTCCCACCGTCCCACCCCGTCCCACCACGTCCCCACCCCGTCACCGTCCCACCCCGTCCCACCCCGTCCACCGTCCACCCCGTCCCACCCCGTCCACCGTCCCACCGTCCCACCCGTCCACCCGATCCATTCCCCCCACGTCCCCACCCCGTCCCACCCCGTCCCACCGTCCACCCCGTCCCCGTCCACCCCGTCCCACCCCGTCCCACCCGTCCACCGTCCCACCCCGTCCCACCCAAATCCCTCCGTCCCCCCCGTCCACCGTCCACCCGTCCCACCCCGTCCCACCCGTCCACCCGTCCCACCCCGCCCCACCCGTCCCACCCCGTCCCACCATCACCCCCGTCCCACCCCGTCCCACCCCGTCCCCGTCCCACCCCGTCCACCCCGTCCCACCCAGTCCCACCAGTCCCACAGTCCACCCAGTCCTGATCCCGCCCCGTCCCACCCCGTCCCACCCCGACACACCCCGACACACCCCGTCCCACCCCGTCCCACCCTATCCCACCTCGTCCCACCCCGTCCCACCCCGGTAGCGTGTTTTCAGCAGAACCTTTCACGCCTATTCACGTCGTTCAGTACATCAATATAGTGTACTTTGATACAAACTTATTTTACTGTTATTGATTTATTTTTGTAGATTCTTAAATCTATTCTTCTTGTATAGTAGTCTAAATTAATGTTTCTCTTATCCATTTGACTTGCGTCCAGTTACGTAGCTAGATTCGAAAATCCGAGGATCTTGAACCATCCAGTCGGCAACCCTGAAGAGAAAATCGTTGAGCTATCGCAGTGTTCGTTTTTGTAATGTAACTTAAATGTGATTGGCTGTTACTGCACATCTTGACGGGCGCGTCATCTTGTTACGTACGTCATAGCTCTACCCCGCCACCGGTCCCACCTCGAGATCCCATCCTGATCCTCTCAGTGGACTTCGTCATCTCAGGTCCCCGTTTTCCGTGATGGCCCGAGCGCCTGGGCGTTCGATCTCATTGCAAACTTCTCATCGCTTCTCGCTTCGCCGATCTTCAATACTGACACGCTCGCCCCTGATCCCTCCCGTCTCCATCATCGCCCTTCCCCCGCACGCCACGCGGGCGTTAAGAAATCGAATCATAGAATCGCTTAAGGTTTTATGAATGGTTCCACTTAAATAAACGACAAAAGGAAATTTTTTCCATAATATGATAATGTTATCTTATGATAGAAGCTTGTAAACTGAACCTGCGTCGGAACCTTCACGTGCTAGAGGAAACAGTTACGTTGTTTCCGAGGACATCACATTTTGTTTCGTCTATACACATTCCATGTTTCACGTTGCGTCTCACGCCATGTTTCGTCACATCCTGGCGCCTAACATAACAGCGTTTCTCGACGTTGGGAATTTCTTCAGGACTGTCCGCCTCTTCACCGTGTCTCGTCAGAGTGCAATTCGTCACGCCGTGTCTCGTCGCAGTGTGTTTCGTAACTGTTTCGTCGCAGTGTGTTTTATTACAGCGCGTTTCTTCAGTGTTTTGTTACAATATTTCGCCACAGTGCGTTTCATTTCAGGGTGTTTTGTATCACCGTATTTTCCTCACATCGGGTTTTGTCGTGGCGGGTATCATCACGTCGTGTTTCGTCACGGATTGTTTCGTCACGGATTGTTTCGTCACGGATTGTTTCGTCACGGATTGTTTCGTCACGGATTGTTTCGTCACGGATTGTTTCGTCACGGATTGTTTCGTCACGGATTGTTTCGTCACGGAGTGTTTCGTCACGGAGTGTTTCGTCACGGAGTGTTTCGTCACGGAGTGTTTCGTCACGGAGTGTTTCGTCATGGAGTGTTTCGTCACGGAGTGTTTCGTCACGGAATATTTCGTCACGTTGTGTTTCGTCACGTCGTATTTCGTCACGTCGTGTTTCGTCACGTACTGTTTCGTCACGTACTTTTTCGTCTAGTTGTGTTTCGTCGGGTTGTGTTTCGTCACGTCCTTTCCTCGCGTCGTGTTTCGTCACGTCGTGTTTCGTCACGTCGTGTTTCGTCACGTCGTGTTTCGTCACGTCGTGTTTCGTCATGGCGTGTCTCGTCACGACGCGTCTCGTCATGAAGCGTCTAGTTAACTGCGTTAACCTCGTCCGAGCCCAACCTCTCCCCCTCTCGCACACCCGCTCCGGTTCCACCCTGTAGTACGTCTTCCCCACCCCAGCCTCACAGCGAGACGCGCCTGCAAAGGCTCCTCCAAAGCACGAGCAGCGGCGCTAAGAAGCAGCACAAAGGCGCCTTGGCCCCCGCCCGCCACGCCCCGCCACGCCACGCCCCTTGCGGCGCCACGGATGCTCCGGCTCCATTCAGCGCCTGACGCGCCCCCCCCCCCAGCCCCGACCGCTGCTCCACGCCGCTCTTCCACGCCTCACGCCCGACGTCCAGCGCCTCGTTCCTAACCCGCTCCCGGACGCTGCACCCGACGGCTTGAGCTTCGCCACCTGCACACTTCACGCTTCGCCCGCGCCCTCCCCTCGCGCCCTCAAACACGCACCCTGCAAACCACACCCTCTACTACCACACTGAACCCCCACCCTGCACTCTCATCCTCCACACCCATCCTCAACACCCATCGTCAACACCCATCGTCAACACCCATCGTCAAAACCCATCCACAACACCCATCGTCAACACCCATCCACAACACCCATCCTCAACACCCATCCTCAACACCCATCCTCAACACCCATCCTCAACACCCATCCTCAACACCCATCCTCAACACCCACCCTCAACACCCACCCTCAACATCCACCCTCAACACCCACCCTCAACACCCACCCTCAACACCCACCCTCAACACCCACCCTCAACACCCACCCTCAACACCAACCCCTCAACACCCACCCTCAACACCCATCCTGCACTCTCACACTTCACTCCCATCCTACACCTTTCACCCTCCAACACTCAGCCTGCTTCTCTTAAACTCCACTCTTCCACCTGCCCCCCCACCCCATACCCTGCACTCCAAACACCCCTCATCTTGCTCCTTACATTCTGCCCCCTCACTACTCACCCCTCACCCTGCACCCTACACCCTGCACCCTGCACCCTACACCCTGCACCCCTCACCCAGCACCTCTCACCCTGACCCTTACCCTGCCCCCTCACCGCTCCCCCTCACCCAGCATTCTTCACTCCTCACCCTGCTTCCCTCACCTAGCACTCTTGCACTCTGAACCCCTGGCTCTGTAACCTCAACTTGCGCCCCCATACCTGTACCCCCCTGCTCACCCGCACCATACTCCGTACATCCTGCACCCCTTAATCTACACTTCCATCTTTCACTCTGCACCCTTCACCCTGCTCCCCCATCACACACGTTGCACCGTACATGCCACGTCTTGAACTCAACTACCTGCAGTCTTCAGCCCCCACCATCCACCCCACGTCTTTAGAAACCCGCACTCCGTATACATTACCTTGCACCCCACGTCTTTAGAAACCCGCACTCCGTATACATTACCTCGCACCCCACGTCTGGGGCTCCGCGCCTTTTCTTCTTCCACGCCCCGCGCTCAAAGTCCCACAGCGCATGCCTAGAGACCGGACCGGGAGCATCAATGAGCTCAGTGCATCAACTCATGTCACTGCGGCGCCTCTGACCGGGATGTCCTAGGTTCGAGTCCTGACGGCGGCAGGTTTTTCAACACTAGCTTTTCAGCTATGTCGAATTCAGTCGCTGTCTGGAGGAGAATTCTAGCGGCCGGTTGCTCTGATCGGTAGTTTTCCGTGGTTTCTCCGATCAACACTAGGCGAATGCCGGAGCGGTACCCTACCAAACGGACCGCGCGCGATCTTTCCTTCCTCTTCCTTGTCCTATCCTCTCCCCTTACACACACACACACTTACACTAACATGCACTACACTACCACATATTCCGGGAGACCGGTCGTTAACATAGAGCTTGTCGAGGCTGGGGCGGTGCCCCGCTGGTGGGAGTGTGCTGGTTAGGGCGCACCCCGGTAAGTCCGCGTCGGATCTCACTATCCAGAAGGGGAAAATCTCCACCATCTCCCGAGGGAAAAATATGCACTACACTCACGGAACTAATGATCTAAGCTGTTGACGCACCCGGAATCACTAACCAACCAATCAACATGACCAATGGCGTTCGGTGATCCTCTGTGAACCCTGATAAATACAGTGAAACCTTTTTCAAACCGGCTCGTTCAATGTACAGTCATCTCCGCTTACTGCCATTGTGTCTTGGAACTGATTCATTTCTTCAGAGTACACTAGTAAAGGTTCCCTATTTTAAGTTACCAGTTGGCCCTGCAGTTCCAGGCGTGGCCCATTTCGTAGTTTCATCCCCATTAACGACCATCTTTACCAATTTTGAGCTGTGATAGAAAAAGCGGAAGAGCGGTAGAAAATATTGTTCGTTTTGTGTCTGTGGCGAGAGGATTTGTCTGACTGCTTGCTTGACTATTTTTTGTCAACTAATCTATATCTATCTATATCTATACTAATATATAAAGACAGAAGTGCGTTGTCTTCCAGGGCGGTAATCTCTGAATCTACTGAACCAATGCTGATGAAACTTTTGTGCTAGCATCCTTTAGAGGCCTGGAGTACTATAGGCTATGATTTACAAACATAAACGGTAATATATTTTCAAAATAATTACTTTTCTGGACATTTTTCGCCTAGCCTTACATCACAGATGCATCAATGCCAATAGTTTAGCTACGCGCCACCAGAGGATGACGTCTGAGATCTACTACTGATTTCATCCATATCCAGAATTATTACGAAATTCATTGGAGTTTGAATAAGGTTATGTAATGTCCCTGTGTGAACCTTTGAAAGAAAGCCGTAAAGTGAAGTGGTAAAGAATGTGAATGTTCATGCTCTCTTTGTCCGTTTTATATACAAAGTGGCAAGAAATTATTGTGAGATTGAAAGTGTTTAATAGTTGAGGTAGGTTGCGAGAATAAAAAGTACAATAATATACAGTACAGAATATACAGTAATGTACAATGTACAATGTACAATATACACATATCGTATTCAATCTAAACAACGTCTTATTTAACAGAAATTTGTGACAACTGAATTGTTTGACTCAACGAGTGTCACAATTGTCAAAACAGATTACAAAAGCCAAGAGATGGCAGTCTACAAAAATTTTGAATCGGTTACTCAGAGGGAAGATCGACTTGCTGAAGTACTCACTCGCCCCATTGAAAACAATAGTGCAAGAAGGGGAGAAATGTGAATAATTCTCTAAGTAGTAGGGCAGCTATTCATTAGGACTCTCAATTTGACTATTTACACAGTTCTTAGGTTCAAAATGGTAAAATGGAAAATGTATATATGTTTTCAGTCCATTCAGTAACCTTTTTCTTCAATATGCGAAGGCAGTTTGAACAGTGGTGTGTAATTCAGGAATAATCATTTGCAAATTAAGACTAATCTGTACAGTTGTTTGTCATATTAATTGCAGTTGTACTTTTTTCTTCTACATGCGAAGAAGTTTAGTATAGGGGTTGGTAATTAAGCAATGATCATTACAATATTAAGAGTAGGATAAGTTTTACAACGTGACAATTTATTGATAGTGTTGTAATATTATATAAAACTCCTCAAAATTGAGTCTACAAGTATTTTATTTTGTAGTTTAGATTTGTTTATTGCTTTTAGCTATTAAGTGAATGTTTAGATGCTGGAACTTCAAATAAGAAAAATGTAATTATTTGTGGAAAAGTGAGCGAGGTAATCCGGAAATTTCCAGTTGGGGGTCAAGAGAAGACCGCTATCGTAGCGTGGCCGGGCAGATCATGGCAGGGAGTAGGGCGGAGAAGGGATACAATGGAAGAAATAGAAGTAGGTCCCGCTGCAGAGCATTAAGCGATTGAATTCCTTTTCCTGTATAATAATTTACTGCAATAAATGCCCGAGCAACGCCGGGTACTTCAGGTAGTTACTTTAATAAATCTCAGTAAAATTAACATATCTCTCCAATTCCACAGCGATTTCATTACGCTTGATAACACCGGCTTCTATTCTGATCCCCAGCAAACTCCTGGATTTAGGTAATTGAAAACGTTTGAAAAAAACTCAATTTATTTCAGAGTAAGTAGAACATTTATATGTTGTGTGTGCTTCCTTTAGCCTCATTTTCATTGAAAGTCCACTTCTATTAACGGTCAATTTTCACCGGAACCATAACTAGCCGCTTTTGTCACATTTCATTGTATTGTCGTACAAGTGATGTAAAATACATGTGTGCAAGCTGATTCATTGTTGACGAGCGTGAAGTGTTATATTATAGTTCACATCATTTTCGTTTCAGCTGCGAGTAATATGCTTTTTATCTTATCTCATTGCGATAATAAACTTTTGGCGTATTTTCCAACTGTATAATTAAGGGAATTGACTTGGGCAGTATCCAGGATTCTTCCCGCCATAACATTCGGTAACAAAGGGCCATCTTATAGACCGCAGAAAACTTTATTATATGTGGCATAATAATGAGCTATTCAAAGGACTCTAAACACGTTTGATTGTAATGTAAACACAATGATTTTTTTTATATTTCACTAGGAAAATAGAAACGTTGATTGTACACGTATATCTATGATCAACGAAAGAAATCCTGGTTTACTAAGCTAAAATAAATAATTGCTTATTCACTGTATTGATTTATTGAGTGAAAATATTTACGCTGTCTTCTTAAAGCTCTTTATTTGCAAATAGTATTTCAAGTGATGTGCAACTCAGTGTCCAAATACATCAAAGCATAAGCATAAAAAGTTCAGATCTGTCAAAACTCGTTTCTCCTCCTCAATCGAGCTGTCAAATTTTCTCTGGAGAGAAATTGGAGAAGTGACAGCCGCTGATTACAGAGAACGATTCCTAAATTTGCTTTTGTTCCCTCTTTGACAACCGACGGCCACATGTCGTCAAACAGAGTTTTCTCCATATTTCTGTCACTTTCGTAAACCTTTTGTGAATAACGCTGGAATGTGAAATGTGAGTGGATTACTAGTATTTAAGAAAATTAAAAACTCATTGATATGACAACAATGCACTGTTCAAATAGAAATAATATATTTTTCGTGGGATGTGGAAGTTTGACCATCGAGACAACAACAGGAACTGAAATGATCAATTATGTAAATAACGTTTAAAATGTTATTTTCTGAGTGTCATTCATTATTTTATCCATTCCCATTTCGTAAAAGAAATCTAAGTAGATCCTAATGTCAAGAGATCTTTCAAAATAGGCATGCATACTCACATAACATATCTTTCATTGCTTTAACGATATTTGAACAAAATAAAAACAAGAATAAAAACAGAATAAATTGACCACAACGATACACGTAAATTGTATTAGTAAATTTAAATTCTCTGCTTGAGACATGAGACTAACTACAAAACAAACCTGTGGTTGATGTTGTCAAGAACGATATAAATTAAGTTATAAACATGAATCGATTTACTTCGCCATATAAATAAAAGACTTTAATTGACAACTGTCAATTTAAATTTGTTTAGCGCACTTACGTGATTTTGTTTTATGATCTGTATTACGTATGCATTTGAATGAGTCCTATTAAATGTATTTCTCTCTCTCTCTCTCTTTCTCTCTCTCTCTCTCTCTCTTTCTCTCTCTCTCTCTTCATCTCTCTCTTTCTCTCTCTCTTTCTCTCTCTCTTTCTCTCTCTCTTTCTCTATATCTATCTCTCTTTCTCTCCCCTCTCTCCCCCTCTCTCCCCTTCTCTCCCCTCTCTCCCCCTCTCTCCCTCACTCTCCTCTCTCCTCCTCTCTCCCTCACTCTCCTCTCTCCTCTCTGACAAGAGAATGATGTCAAAATCTCCTAGATTTTAATGTTGATAATTCTGATTACTATATAACGTCTTTGCTGCCGAAACAAACTGAAAGTTACTCAGAACACAAGAAAATAATTTTCTGCATAGTTTGATGCGCCTGATTTTTCAGCTTTACTCTGCGCTTTTGATAAGATAAGATAAGCGTAGTTAGATTGCACAAGTGCAGCAAGCTGGAAATACTTTTTGAATGATGCCTATTCCCTCATTAAACATGGCATTCGATATAATTCAGACGTTAGTGGTATTTTAAAGTAACTTCCATTTTTATTCAGGAACTGAAATTTTCCATGTGAATCACGTGTAACCTTCACTAAACCTGCGAAAAGAGTCAAAGTTGAATTGGCATCACGCCACAAAACCTTTACCTTCTCCAGAATTAAAATTTCAACATAATGACCTAATTTTTTAATAGTTGTATAATAGTAATTACTAATTAAATTTAGTCGTTGAATGGTAGCTGAAAATTACTGTGAGACAATGATATTTTGATAGAACTACAAAACCTGTATTCAAAACCATAGCACGATATAAAGTATGATAAGTGTTACAAAAATCTTTCTGGCTACGTTAGAGATATGTCGTATTTTCCATTGAAATAAATATCGTATATAAACCCTCTTAATTAATAAATTAATGTTAATAATTCAATACTTTTAATATATAGCTGAGGAGGATCAGGACATTAATTGATGTCAATTCAATCCTACTGACCAGCAGGTTCTAGACTTCGAGTCCCGACGGTGGCAGAATTTTCGACTATCTTCATAGATTGGTCGAATTCAGCTGTTGTTTCGAGGGGAATCCTACCGGTCGGCCGCTCTGATCGGTAGCGGCGATCATCACCAGGCGAGTGTCGGAGCAGAACCCTAACAAAGGGGCCACGGACCGCGCGCGATCATTACTTCCCCTTCCTTGTCCTATGCTCAATCCTTACTTTCAAGCACTTCACTACCACACGCTTCGGGAGACCGGTCGGGAGCTCCGAGTTGGTACGGTCTTGCTCGTGGGATATGGTTGCATTGATTGATTGATTTCTTCGTGTTTCCGGGCGCGTCAACTGCTTCGGTCATTAGTCCCGTTAGTGTTGTGCATGTTTTTTCTCGGGAGATTGCGGTGATCTTCCCCCACTGGATGGCGAGATCCGGCGCCGACCTCCCGTCGGCTAGTGGGGTTTCCCCCTAACCAGGACTCTCCCACCAGCGGGGCACCGCCCCAGCCGGGACAAGCTCTAAGTTCCCGACCGGTCTCCCGGAATATGTGGTAGTGTAGTGCATGTTAGTGTAAGTTAGTGTGTAAGGGGGGAGGATAGGACAAGGAAGGGGAAGGACAGATCGCGCGCGGTCCGTGGCCCGTTCGGTAGGGTACTGCTCCGGCATTCATCTGGTGTTGATCGGAGAAACCACGGAAAACTACCGATCAGAGCGGCCGGCCGCTAGAATTCTCCTCCAGACAGCGACTGAATTTGACCTAGCTGAAAAGCTAGTGTCGAAAATCCTGCCGCCGTCAGGACTCGAACCTATGACCTCCCGGTCTGAGGCGCTGTAGTGATATCAGTTGATGCACTGAACTACCGCTATCGGTGGAGATGGTTCGAGAAAACTTCGCCAGCTGTCATGAAGTTCGGCGCCGCATCTCAATTGATTGATTGTTACTGATTCCAGGATTAGTTATCTTCCCCCACTAGATGGCGAGATCCTGCACCGACCTACCGTCGACTAGCGGGATTTCGACACCCAGGTATCTCCCACCAGTGGGTCACCGCCCCAGCCGGGACACGTTTTAAGTCCCCGACCGGTCTCCCGGAATATGTGGTAGTGTAATGCATGTTAGTGTAAGTTTGTGGTAAGGGGTGAGGATAAGAGAAGGAAGAGGAAGGAAAGATCACGCGCGGTACGTGGCCCGTTTGTTACGGTACCAACCACGTTAGGAAACCATGGGAAACTACTGATCAGAGCAGCCTGCCGCTAGAATTATTTTCCAGACTGCGACTGAATTCAACCTAGCTCACAAGGTAATGTCGAAAATCCTGCCGTTGTCGGTACTCGAACTTAGGACTCCTGGTCAGAGGCACTGCAGTGACATCACTGAGCCACCGCGCCCGGTCCGCATCTTGACATCCAACGGAAAAAGACGCAGTTTTCTATCGTAAAACATGTACTACACTTACGGGAAAATTACCTTAATTGTTGGCACGCTCGAAAACACAAATTAGTCAAACAAAAAAATAATTCTAATATCATTTTATTTAAATTAAGCTGAAAGAGATTGTAAAACAAATGATTGATAGAAATTTTAAATTCTCTCTTTACCTCACGAAGAAAGATGCAACATTTTTATTTTTTATGATGTGAATTAATTGTGACGGCATGCCATTAGAACGAACGCTCCCTGCAAATTGCCCTACCCCCTTTTCCACGATAGATTATCTTTACCTTTGAAGATATTTCTCAGGCGGTGCGCAAGTCATAGAATTTCATTTGCTTATATGTCAAGGGGAATTTGAAATGAAATTGCTAATTAAGTTCCTACCTACGCAGTATCGAAAAACGAAATGCTTCGATGTTTTCCCTTGATTGGCGTCTAAAGGGAGAGCAGGAACAAGCCATGCATTCACTTTTATTTTTATTCTCTCTTTGTACGTTCATATTCTTCTACAATTTGTGTTTTTCGAGGTGCCGCCCATGAAGCTCGGTTTATTGGTCTACTCCTTAGAGGGTTGAAAACAATTTCTTCCATCACACCAGGAACTAATGTTTTCCCGCTGACCTAAATAATCGCTGGTGCTCGTTTTGTTCTTTATTTCACTTTTCGGAACATTTTAATGCAATACTCAATTGTATAAATACATTTGAAAGCGTTGTGGATGAATGATATTTGAAATGAAGGGTAATGGAATTAGGAAAGTTTTGTGTATATTTTTATTGATGCTGCAATCAACTGGATTTGGCGAGGTGCTACGGCTCATTCACAAGGCACAATTTGTTCGCAGATAATAAGAGAGTATATGACAAGCGTATGATATATGGTAGAAAGTGACTAGAACATCCACAAGTCCACATCCACCTCCCACAAGTTTCGAGAAGCATTTGTACTCGTGTATTCTTACTGGCATCCACGTGACAAATGTCATTTGTTTTCCTCTCTATCTAATCGTACTCGTCAGTCTTAAAATATCTTCGTCACTTAAAAAAAGTGTGCGATGAACACCCGTATGTCCATCCCTCCTTCCGTGAACGTCTCCTCCCGTTTCGTTGTTCTAAAAGGGTGTTATAACGTGGAAAGGTGCAGTTTCAGAGGCAGATTTCTGATCTTTTTTACTAACGTAAGGTGGAAAAAGTATCCTTCACTTTTCTCTTTCTCTCTACTAATACCTACTAATTTCTACTCTAGAACTACATTAACTCACATCTGATCAACTCTTATTATACCAGTTGCCGCGCAAATGGTGCTTTTGTTTTGTTGGTTACTTGGTTATTTCCGGCAGTCATCATTACGTTCACTTTTGGTAAACATTGCCACGCTCTCCCAAATTGTAAATTGTGTTGTAACTAAACGATTGAACACATTCATCTAAGAACATTCTTCTATAGACACTAATTTTGAATGATTGTATAATTGTCTAGATTTGCAAATATCGTGTATTGTCAGTGATTCGTTAATTCCCTGTCTGCAGATTGAATAATGGGCTTCACCCAAAAACAAACATTTTTTAATTTTGGCTCTCTTAAAAGTTCACTTTTTTAACAACGAAGTATAATGATTTGTGTAGTTAATATGCATTATAAATTGTCAAGTGTAAATGTGTAACCTTCATATATAAACATCATATTAAATTTCATAGTACGTAATGGAATAGTACATTTGCAGTTCCATAGCATATTCTCAATTCCTTTTCTACATCTATATGACTGAATTAAAACGGAAGTAGCCATTGAAATTTTATTTCACCATTAAACATTTAAATATCTCCATGAAAGTTAATTAAGCACTAACTTGCTTATGAGCCACATTTAAGAAGAAAGTAAACGTCAATAAACAAGTAATGTCTCGTTACCTACTTACATCAGTATAACGACTGTGCACGTTAAAGTAGAGTTAGATAACCGTATGTACTGTGGGAATAGTTCATGAGTGTCGGTCAATGAATGACACGTATCAAAGAAACCCACACTCAGAACTTCACCACTCTATGTATTTCTTTGATACCCTGAGGTGGTTCATACGTTTACCGTGTATGTTTCAAAATTGAACTGTAGTAAGGTGGATTTTATCATAAAGTTTAGCCGAATTATTTTCATTTTTATTTTTGGTGCTTTCTTTTCTTTTTCATGTATAGTAACTTATTTTTTCTATATATTCAATATCATTTTGAAATATACCTGTGTAATAATATTGTATATATCTGTTCCAAATCCCTAATTGGGAAACAATAAAATACAGAAAAGTTGGCAAACTGTGTAAATTTGTAATTCATTGACCAACAGCCATGAACTACGTTCTAGCTTTCCAAGATACTATCCCGGGTCCGCTTCTCGATCGGGACAAAAATGGACTTGTAGCTTTCCTTTAAAATCTTCCCAGTTTCTGTAGTTGTATAACGAAGAAAAGTTCAGGCTTGGGGAGTGTGATATAGTTATGGTGAAAGGAATATCTCATGTTTGTCACATGGCTCTCTTACTTGCAAGCGTGGGAATTGAACTAGGCTAGGACACCGTTAGCTAGCAGGCAAAGTCAGACACACGACCCAAAATTTTAAGTACATACACACCTATGAACTATTTCGATAATAAATCTGACTGGAAGAGGATTCAAGCGGCGGGCTCCTCTGATCAGTATTTTTCCCTTGTTTTTTCGATCTACAGCGGGCGAATGCGGGACCAATATTCTAACAAATGGACCACGAACCGCACGCGATCTTTTCTTCCGCTTCCTTGACTACATCTCAACTCTTATTTACACGCACTTACACTTACAAGCACTACACTATCACGTATGCAGGGGGACCAGTTGGAAGCTTAGAGCGTGTGCTGGCTGAGGCGGTGTCGCGCTGGCTGGAGACATGAGGTTGGTGAAAACTCAGCTAGCCGACGTGATGTGCGGCTCCGGATCTCATCATCTGGCAGGAGATCACGGTCACCTCACGAGGAAAGCACTTGCACTACATTTAGGGGACTAATGACCGTAGACGTCAACGCGCCTGGAATCACTACACCTACGAGACTAGTGTCCTCATCTGTTGACACGCCCGGAATCACTAAACAACCAATCTATGATTAATATTGTGGACTTGAATTCAAGATGTAATAATACCGTTCATCTGACTCTTTCGCATTCTCACAATTGGACCTTCCACCCCGCTCGTATGGGTAGTTGGTTTCCCGGGCGCGCACGACGGCAGGCGACTTTTCTAAGGGTCTCCGTCGCCCCTTGGTGGGGAAAATCTGACGGGGCATTTTTCTTCAGGCACCTTCCAACTTTTTCTTATTCTGCGGCTTTCCCCCCTCTCTCTCTCCCTCTTTTTCCTCTAGAGGTAGCAGATCTCTGGGTTTTCCACTTCTGTGAAAAGCCGCCGAGCGCGGTGCCTAATGGTTTCTGAGAGAGCTACGCGAAGGCTTTTGAATCCCAGGTGGATGGACGAAGGTGGAGCCGAGAATATTCGTGGACAGATCGGGGATGTGGCGTGGTATTTATGATCTTCTCGCTAGAGAGATCAAAAAAGATGTTAGGGGATGTTATTGGAGGGTTTTGATATGAAACTTTTTTTTGAGTACAAATTGAATATTTTCAATTCTGTAGAAACTACTTTGTAACAGAATAAAATGCACTCTATCGGTAACCAGGATAAATAATTATTCGTTTCATTCTGAGCTCCTTAGGTTTTCCCACGTGCTTAATGCTCTTGTTGTCTCCTCTTGGTTGGACGTTTTTCTATCCATGGTCTTCTCGCTAGAGAGATTGAAAAAGATGCTAGATGATCTTATTCGAGTGTTTTAGTATAAAACTTTTTGAGTGCAAATTGAATGCTTTTTAAGTTTTGTAAAGGACAGCTATCATTGCAACAGAATAAAATGCACTTTATCGGTAACCGGGATAAAAAATGGTTTACAATTTTATTCCTTTCATTCTGAGCTCCTTGGGGTTCCACGAATGCTCCATGCTCTTGTTGTCTGCTCTTCGTTGGACTTTTTTAATTCATGGTCTTCTCTCCAGAGAGATTGCAAAAGATGTCAAATGATCTTATTGGAGTATTTAGTACAAAACGTTTTTGAGTGCGAATTGAATATTTTCAATCTGTAAAAATATCTGTAAAAACAATCTGCAAAATAAAATGAATTTTACTGGAAACCAGGACAAATAATTATTTACTGTTATATTCAACACATTCTGAACTCCTTAAAGTTCCAGCACATGCTCTTGTTGTCTGCTCCTCATTGGACTTTTTTTAATTCATGATCTTCTCGCCAGAGAGATTGAAAAAGATAACGGGGATCTTGTTAGTGTTTTAGTATACAACTTATTGAGTGTGAATTGAGTATTGAATAACTATTGAATAACCCTTATCCTTAACCCCCAAAAGCAATCTTTTTTTTCTCGTAATTATTAGTTTTCAAACTGCCTGTTAAATTTTGGTTATCATATTTTCTAATAATTAATGCATAACACTTATTTGTTAAGAACTCATTATTATTTTTATTTCACTGTCTTCACATTAAAAAATGCGTACGCCCTTGAACAATATTTGTCTGTGCTCGGATTTGTTTGAAACATTGTTCTCTCGTCTTTTCGATGCGAATTTGTGTACCGGTGCAAGCGACTATTGCTATGGTTAGCATCGTCTCCCATATTATATATTTAAATAGTATACGTACCTTCTGCAGCTCTCAGAGGCAACCAATCTCTATAAATTAGGTCTCTAACGAAAGAGACGCATCCAAGTTATATCGAATGCAACCCGCAACAATCAGAAGCATTTTTTAAAAATATATTACTACAAACTAAACATATTACTATTACTAAAATATATTACTACAAACTTACAAACTAAACTTTTGAAAGGCTTAAAAATGTTCTTGCCATTGTAATCTACGGGATGAGATAATCTGCAATATTTTATTACAGTTTTCCTAGTTCGACGCATCTCGATTCTATCTCACCTATGCAGTCTGTAGAATATGTAAGTCTGTGAAATTAAACTAACAACTTTATGTTTTACGCGATTTAATTACACAGATGTACCTCTCTGCTCAGTAATAACGTTAAATAAGAATAGTTTGTATTCATAAGAGTGTATTGTATTGTTATCAATTACAAGGACACTTATATAACAAGTGACGAAGGATAAGAGGGTCTTGAATAAAAAGATATATTACAGGCTTAATATGGAAATGGAAAAATAGGGAAAAGGGTGAGGTTTAATTTGAGAGAGTTTGCGCACGGGAACGCTAGTACTAGTAAATTTTACGAAACTACAGTAGGATAAACACGTGCTCATTTGCAAAATTTATGGAAAATAACTACTTTCAAGATATTTCTTTTCTTCTGTCATTAATCGTCTTTACTTTGTAAGCAAATCACATCTGTTGGCTCAAACGCATCTTCGATGACTGCCGGAACCCTCTTAAATCATGAGGAGGGTGTCCTTAGGGAATACCGTTTAAAAATTTTCGTTGTTGAAAAATATTCATAACATTTTAACTCTACTAGTTTCCAGGCGTATTCACAACATACGTCCATACAGTGTCTCAGAATCATTGAAGTTTTATTAATACTGGTTGTAAAATAGTGGCCTCTTGTATCTATTTTCTGCAATAATACTTATCTAAATTGAGAAGCGTTTTTTCAAAACCCCATAAATGCTAAAGAAATCCTAAATAAGTTACACACCTTTAACCCGGTTGGTCATCCCTCAAATCTGGGTTTCTCAAAACTCGACAAATTCTTCAGAAACCTATAGTTCAGTTTTAAGCTTTCAAAATGACCATATTTTAGCAAAAGCTCATATAAATACATTTCCAATATTTCTTTTACGAAACATTATTCCTAACATTTCTTTTATGATCTTTTTCATTTATCGAGTTTTGAGCAAACGCTCCTCAGTTCATCAGTCTGACTGGTGTCAGGTATATCACATTTGTTATGTTGTTCCCCCTTACAATGTTGACATCAACTTGACAACACACCATGACCAACGGTACAAAATTAAAAACTTAAGAGAACCCAAAACCTGTTTTTAAATAAAAAAGTTGGAAACGATAGCGCGGTCCGTGTCCCATTTATATAGTTCTGCTCTTGCGTATATCTGAAATTAATTCAAAGAAACCACGGAAACCCCTTAATATATCAGACTGGGAGCGGTAGCTCAGTGCATCAACTGATGTTACTTGATGGTATTTTCATTTTCTATTATTTATGAGCTATTATTTTACACTTTATTAAATACACATTACTAAAGTACTTTCCCAATAATGTCGACTAGACTTTAGTGTGGAGGTATTAGCAACCGAAAATAAGGTATCAAAATTATCGTTTTCATTGAAATTAGCTCCATCTTTCAAATCCCTCTTTTCGACGAGTGTTGTAACACTTTGAAACCTTTTTTACGCATTTACCTTTAACCTTTGGCGATTAAAAATAACGAAAAGGGAAAAAGAAACGAGAAAAGTTTCTTCGCGAAACTCTACTGATCTGTATTAGAATGTCACCGTGTTCTGCAGCATTTCGATTCTTTCGAGAAGATTCCGTCCCCCCTCTCTCTCTCCCATCCCCCTTCCGACCTCCCACACGACTGTAACCTCTTCCTCCCCGACCGCGCCCTTAGAGGTCAAGGGTTCAACTCCTATGACCTTTCCTGCACATGCTCCCACAGTCAGTCTACGGAAACGGCTCTACACAACGGGTTGAGCACTGCCCACACGGGTCCTTTAGGAAGAGATGAGTTCTCACAAACGAAAAACTATGTGCTATATATACCCAACTACTGATGATACATTATGACGGTTGTAGCGAGTTCCAGAGAAAGTGTTATCGCTGAGAAAAAGTATGGTACATATTCAGAGGTGTATCGTAAGGGAACAGAGGAAAACAATAGAGAGTGTTTGCACTTAATTTAAATGGCTAACTTTAAGGGTTATGAATTACGTAATGTAGAATGTTGCGTGAAAAATCAAAGAGAACTTAGGCAGAACGCTTACTCTCACGCGTAGCAAACTGACATTTGTTAGCAATAGCAATAAATTCAAAAAATGTTTAATGCCTTTCCGATTTCGTTTCTCGATTTTCCCATTTCGTGTACAGTGGTTGCGACTTCGTACTTCGATTATATACACTATTTTCACTTGCTTTTCGAGAAAATAACTGTAAGAAGCGATTACCAAGTGAGGCCAGATGTTATTCTCTTGTTTTTCTTCTGTAGATGTGGCCAGATGATAAACGAACAGTTCTTTTTTGTGCTTGTAGTTGTAGTTGTTTGTATGATCGAAGAATTAATGCAAGCATGTGAACTTAGTGGTAAGGACGCTGCAGAAATTGCAACTCTGTACTAAATTTTTGAACTATATTTTCATGGAATTAGAAAATCTAGAAAAACTTGCAACTCTATATTCCTTCTTATTTTAAAGGGCCTTCACCAGCTTTCATACTCAAAATGACTGAAAGCCAATACTTTCTTCAATAACACATTATACTTTGCAGAAAATTCAGCGGCTTTTGCAAGCCTTGGTAAATGATACTTCTCAAAGATACATTTGCTACAGAGGCCGTGATCGGTGTTCTCGGCGTCACGTGACAATGACAATGACGTATTTTTAAGAGTCGATATGCGAAACAATTCACTGCCTATCGATTGGGGAAAAATATGTAAAATATTAATTGAACCTGGCAAATAAATTTTCATGAAATGTTTTCGTTAATTAAGTCAGTTAACTTAACTTAAATAAAAGGCCACCCCTTCAATCTTGAGAAAAAGAGTTTTGCTCTTGCCCTTTCATTCAGGCTATAATTTTAACTTAGGTGTAAATAAATATTCACATCAACTACTTTTGTTTATTAATATTATATTACCGGGAGAGGTAGCTCAGTGCATCAACTGATGTCACTGCAGCGCCTCTGACCGGGAGATCGTAGGTTCGAGTCCTGATGGCAGCAGGATTTTCGACATTAGCTTTTCAGCTAGAACGAATTCAGTGGCTGTCTGGAGGAAACTTCTAGCGGCCGGTTGCTCTGATCGGTAGTTTTCCGTGTTTGTTTCCGATTTTCCACTAGGCGAATGCCGGAGCAGTACCCTACCAAACGGGCAACGGACTGCGCACGATCTTTCCTTCCTTATCCTTGCCCTATCCTCTTCCGTTACACACACACACTAACATCCACTACACTACAACACATGCCGGGAGACCAGTCAGAAACTTAAAACTTGTCCTGACTGGAGCGGTGCCTCGCTGGTGGGAGATACTAGGTTGGTGAAAACCCCGCAAGCCGACGGTAGGTTGTCGCTGGATCTCGACACACAGGGAGGGGGAATACCTCCGCCATCTCCCGAGCAAAAAACACGCATTACACTTACGGGAGTAATGATCATAGTAGTTGATTGATTTTTTCGTGTTTCCGGGCGCGTCAACTGCTTTGATCATTAGTCCCGTAAGTGTTGCTCATGTTTTTTCTCTCGAGAGAAATGGTGGTGATCTTCCCCCTCTGGATGGGGAGATCCAGCGCCGACCTACTGCCAGCTAGTGGGCTTTCCCCCTAACCAAGACTCTCCCACCAGCGGGGCACCGCCCCAGCCGGGACAAGCTCTAAGCTCCCGACCGGCCTCCCGGAATATGTAGTAGTGTAGTGCATGTTAGTGCAATTGTGTGTGTGTGTAAGGGGAGAGAATATGACAAGAAAGAGGTAGGAAAGATCGCGCGCGGTCCGTGGCTCGTATGATAGGGTACCGCTCCGGCATTCGCCTGGTGTTGATCGGAGAAACCACGGAAAACTACCGATCAGAGCAGCCGGTCTCTTGAATTCTCCTCCAGACAGCGACTGAATTGGACCTAGTTGAAGAGCTAGTGTCGAAAATCCTGCCACTGTCAAGACTCGAACCTACGACCTCCCGATTAGAGACGCTGCAGTGACATTAGTTAATGCACTGAGCTACCGTTCCCGGTACCATAGTAGTTGATGCGCCCGGAATCACTAACAATCAATCAGCCAACTCAAACCGGTAACTTGTGAAGAGAGTACTAGGGAACGCGCTGCTTGGTTTCGTGCTCGTCTGGTGCGACGTGTCCGGCGCCGCTTCGTGGGCCGTGGCCGCAGCCTCCTGACGCCGCCTGCGAGAGGGGGCGCTGGCAATCGATGACGCGCCACGGCTCAGGCGGCCGTGGAATGGCGGGCGGCGGAGCAGAACCACGGCTCGGACGTTGGGCCCGAAACACAAGCTGCTGCAAACGCCATGGGGGGCGGGGACCATTTTGAAAAGGGATCCAAAGCCTTTCGTGTTAAAGCGGCGGCGATGGGGTATCGGACTGTTGTACTCTCGTCCGCGGGTTCGAACCCGATCGAAGCCGGGAGAAGGGCGAAAAACTCCTTCGTACGCCTTCCTTTGGAGGGGAAGTAAAGCCGGCTGTCCCTTGTGAGTAGATTTAGTGCATGTAAAAGATTTTCAAGCCTAAGTGAAGTCTCTGTGCTAAATTCAAATTGCCTGTTTCTTCGCCCAAGTAATACTTTATTTCTCCCCTTAGTAGGTGTAACGAAATTTGCGTGGTCGGAGGAAAGAGCAGCACGCAAGGCCTGAGTCTCGCCACATAAAATAAGGCATCAAATTCAATTCAAATAATATGAATATTAAGCCCGTACAATCCTTTTAGGGCAAAGGCCTCTTGAGAATTAGGGATAGCTTCTAAGTGCAGCCACTTCGGATGAGTTGAAATTATCTGTTAAGCTTAATCAAAATTTTTGATTTTGTGTTATCTATAAGTTGACTCCAATATTTTTTACACAAATACTAATCAATAATCATTAAAATCGTTAAAACTATACAAGCCAATATTCTTTTTTGTTTAGTCTCTTCCAATTGAACTCTGTTCATTTGTATGTATTCAGTCTTATTTCACTTGAACTTCATTTGTTATTTATAATTCAGTTTTGTCACTCACAGGTCGTTGCTTTTTTTGTTCCATCATTATCTATCTCGTGTTAGCCGGGTTCACCGTGTCACTGTTACACACTGTATTTCGCTGCACCATCGTGTCTGTGGTCTTCCCACAATCCTCCTTCCGATTCGTGGAACCCCCTGGATCTCTATCCTGGCAACGTTTTTTCTCCACTTCCAATTCAATTTCTTCGCCGTTGATTGGGCATCAGTTATTAGGTCATCATTCTTATTGTTTCGTACGCAATAACCAATAAAATAAAAACACACAAACACACACGTATGCAATAAAAACATTTAATTTCCGTATTGCGTTCAATCTCCAGTTTTCCACTTGTTTAGTCAGATTAGTAAATTTTTACACGACCTTTAGAGATGCTTTTCAATCAATCTAGCTGCTATGAAAATGCTTCAGCTTACTAGTAAAATCAATTGTATTTATTAATTGTATTAATAGAATTATGATTTTATTCTCATTGGCGTAGTTATTTTATTAATATAGTAGTTGGTTGATATAATATATCTAGTTGGCCCTTCTCTCGTTTTAGGCTGCCTACGCCTGTGGCTCTAAGGTTAGCATGTTAATATTTATTGCGCTTGAGGCGAAAATACATTGTATTTAACAAAAGGAACCCATTAATTAACAAAGCGAATGATCCTAATATTAAATACTAATTGAATATTTAAGAAACGAGGTGGCTTCCGGTAAATATAATTCTTTACAAGACAGTAGATATTAAAATTTATAATTTCGTTTTTGGATTCGTTAAATGAGTGGCGTGAAAATTAATACAACCATAATTAAAAAATAATCATAATAATTAAACCATAAATACATGAATTTTATTTCCTTTATGCTTTGTACACTGTTAATATATTTTTTGTTCATTTAAAGATAACAAATGTTAGAAAGTTATAAATTTGATTTTTATTTTGATTAAAATATATTAAACAATATCATAATTCAAATTGTATTATTTAAATATTAACATACGTAATGACATACACACGTAAAACATAGTTGACAGATTGAAATTCCATATAGTAATAATAATAATAATAATAATAATAATAATAATAATAATAATAATAATAATAATAGTGTTAATTTATGAATTAATTAGTTTTTTTTCATTAAACAGTCATGCTTTTTTAAGTTTGACAAATAGTGATATGATTTGCAGTAGCGCCACAAAGGATTTATTCTCAATTAGATACCAAAGAAAATAATATTAACATTACAACATTCCATATACCAACCTTGAGATCTTCTGGAGGATCTATACCTTCATCCCTCCTACACTTTTATTTTTCGTTGCATAAAATGGTTTCTCCGCGATTAAAAAAAGTCCTCTGCGGTGCCGCTTCTCTGACCCTCTGTGTGGAGAGCGTCCGCTGTGTGGCAGACTTTAATTAAAGGTGGACGGGTTCCCATCGGGTCGCAGTCCTCGACATGCCGGTGACACGAGTGATGGCACGTGAAGTCGGGCGTCGCGTTCACATACGCGTCTACGCTAGTGGAGCTGAGAGCAGTTGATGGAAAAGTGAGGGAGATCATGTGCGCGAATGGGTGATACAGGCTTGGGTGCGTGAAAGGGTGAGAGTTTGTGTGCGCGAATGGGAAAAGAAGTTTGCTTGGGTGAATGATAAACAGAATTTGCGCGCGCAAATGAATAATTTTTTAGCGCGAGTGGGAAAATGTGTTTATGGGTGCGAATGAGAACAAGAGTTTGTGTGCGCGAATGACGAACAAAATTTGTGTCCGCAAATGAATCATAGTTTGTGTGCGCAAGTAGAAAAAAAATTATATTTGTTTGCGCGAATGGGAAAAAATGTTTTCATGGAGACATGATATACAAAATTTGCGTGCGTCAATGAATGATTTGTTAGAGCGAGTAGGAAAGTGTGTTTATGGGTGCGAATGAGAAAAGAAGTTTGTGTGCGCAAACGGCAACGACTGTTGGTTTACGCCACTGGGCAATAGTGTTTGTGTGTGCAAATGAGAAAAGGCGGGGTGGTTTAAATCAGTTCCCTCTGCATCGTGTCACAAACACCAGACATTCTAGACGCTTGTCGCGACGAAGTGGTTCTTGCCAACTCAGAAAGAAATGAAATGGCTCTCGTATCCTAAAACATCCATTCCTGGAACTCTAATAACGTTCATCCGTTCCAAGAAACTTTGAGCACTAACACCCTTTCAACCAACAGCAGCAAGTATCACTCGCGAGATAACAGCCCAACTTCTCAGAAACAAAGCGAGAAATGCTTTCAAAGACCACGAGCTTTGGTTGAATGCGAGGCGGTAAAATCTTGGTAAAATGATTTATTTCCAGGAAAGTTTCGGAGCCCGCTAGATGATACCACATCGCGTTTTACTGTTCCCTGAGAGATTTCGAGGAACGTTCGTCTAGTATTCTCAACAATTAATTAAACCTATTCGAACTATCCTGTCGCAGACGGCATTTTAGCAGGGGAGAGGAACATTGAAAATTCAAGCAATGCTTTTCCTATGTATCAGCAAGAATAGAAGGGTTTTTAAGAAGTTAATACGAATGATTTTTTTTAGTTGGTCAGTGTCTGGTCAGTGTATTAAGTTTTTTATGAACTGGAAGAGGTTTAATACCAGCATCCCGTTTCGTTCACATACGATTTTCTTAAAATTTGTCTCTACAACTGAGACGGTCTGTGCTTACATACATAATCAGACCGTGTTTCATTTTCAGATTAAAGGGGGTAGCGGAATAAGATTGGCAAATCTGCCCCCCAGGGGATAAAAAAAATATGTTGAAAATCGTAATTTAAGTGTAAAAAACAATTTTTCTCCAGATTTAAATCAATTTACCCTGAGTATTTCGTACAATAAACATCATTTTAAAATTTTTAGACAACCCTCCCAAACAGATATAATTATCCCCTTTAATTCAAATGATAGGTATCAACATAAGTTTGCAGTTTTCCATTTATGGATCCATAGACAATCGTCTCCATGTCAAAATTAGATTTTTATGAAGAAGTTAACACTATTTTACAAATAGGTCCAATGAATGGATACTACCCTTCCATCATTAAGAAATGTATTAAATAAATAATTAGTAAGGCCTTCCCTCAAAATATCTCTCCCGAAAATAAACAGTTTATAAGGATTCCATATATTGGTACTATATCCAAAAGGATACGAAGAATATTCAACAAATTTAACATAAAGGTATCTGATAAAACTTACAACACCCTCCAAATATTTTCCCAACAATAAATTCCTTGTATCCTTAATGGAGAAAAGTGTAGTGTATTTATTAAAATGTAACAATAGTAATTCAGCTTATGTAGATCAAATGAGTAGATCGTTTCTCTGTAGATTTAATGAACATCTCAGATCGTAGAGACTGAAACTAGAATTCTCCACACTTACCAACCACCTAATTCAAGATAATCACTCATTCGATCTGAAAACAACTTTAAAATTCTGCACTTCGAAAATAAAGGCAACAAATTAAACATTTTGGAAAATTTAGAAATTTTAAAATCATACTAAGATTCTTACCTAATATGTGTAAATAAAAAATCACAATTAAAATCCAGCCCCATGATAAATTTATTTATTGACTAGTTTTCTCACACTTATATTTCCTCCCTCGCCTTCTGTCTCCGTACCTCGTACTACACACAAAATGTTAGGACCAAACACTATGTTTGCTTAATGATGTGTTTAATCTATGTTACATAGATAAGTTACTTGGGCTATTTAAATAATTTTAGTGTTCATTCGTAATATGTATTTCTTTGTATGTCTTAGTTATTCCTATGCTACTTTGTTCGTTCAATTTTACGTTCTTGTATACAGACGTATATACGGAGCACTATACCTAGAGTAGAGAAAGTTATGTAATGTTGCGCGAAAAATGGCGGATTTTTGGCAGAAAAATTCATTGCCGAGCCCTGTTAAGGAAAAAGTGAATAAATGTATTTTGGGTGGCAATAGATGGTAGCTGGCAAGAGGATGGGGCAAGGCCTTATAGCCAGTACACACCAAGGAAATTGGAAAATTTTACTACGAGAAAGTCTGTTCAATTCTGTAGTACCACTAAACATTGTAGAGCCACTGATGATGGAATGAAGTCCCGAAGCACGTGTATGTATGAAATTTCTGCATATTAAATTCATATTGTCTAATACTTGTGGTTTATACCTCTGATATTCTGAATTATAATCAATAAGGATATTACTAAAGGCACAAAACTTTTTGCTGTGTTATTGTATTTTCATTGATGAATTGTATTTTAGGTACTATTACACGATGTGTTAGTAACTAGTGTATATTTACAATACATTATTACTTAACGTAAAAGGCCAATGAATATTAAACCTTTCATTTTCTCTTTTTCTGTCTTATCTATTTAAAAAATTACACTCGCAATTTACGTTTTTATTCACAGGTTTTCCTCTTCTTTCGCTGAACCTGTTCTCTTGCACAAGAAAGTTACTCGTTCCGAAGAGATAAATACCGCAACCGACATCGACTTTCTTTTTTGAACGCGTCTTTGCACTCATTAGGCATCAATATATGATGAAGTCAGACTGTCTCTCGTCCGAGTTTTAATTTCACCTTAGTTTTATCATACGGGCATGTACCGCAACAGTATGAATGCATGTATCACCTTAATGAGATCCTGCGCAGTAGCAGTGACGACTGCGGTTTTTTTAAAACATCTTTCTCAAAGGGGCGACGAAATGTAGATGAAAAGGTCGAGGAAACGTCGATGTGGAGGTGCAGATGAAAGTCAACATGAAAAGGGTGGAGCGACAGAGAAGAAAAATAAAAATATACGTTAGCGTCTTGACCGAGGTGTTGAGTTGTGGGTAACATAGTGTGGTTTTGTAAAGATATTCATAAGTTGGATTGCAACCTCTCTGATTTACTGAATTTTCTCAAAAATAAAGGTCATGCCGCAGAAATAAAGTTGGGCATGCTTTAAAATTTCATTTTAAAAGTCATTTTAGACTCTAACTAGCTTCTTACCGGAGTTGCACGTGTATTTTTTCTCATGCCCTTCTATAAAGGATCCCACGTAATTCTCCTTGACATCTCTCTTTCGTCGCTTTGCGCGCCCCTTTCTGTCAGGTTTGCCTTTTGGAAACGCACCCCATCCCGCTATTTTTTTCCTGAACGAGACGAAATAAATCGTTGAAAATTCCAGAGTAAACTCTGCAAAGTTTAAAATGTTTTTGTGGAAGCTACACGTGTATAGACACATACATGTGGGATACAAATAGCTTGTAAACTTACATACGGGATGTTTGATCATGTTTCTATAAATGAAGCTTTGAAGAGGTCCAGTATCACTGAGCGTAACGTGACTGATTAAATTTGATGAAATAATTATGTTCTGAAAGCAGATGCTTGTAACGGGTTGTAGCTGCAGTGCCTCTGATCGACAGGTTCTAGGGTTCGAGTCCCAGCGGTGACAGGATTTTCATCACTAGATAGATCGATTGCAGCCACTGTCTGAGAGGAATTCTAGCCTCCGGCTGCTCTGATCGGTAGTTTTCCATGATTTCTCTGAACACCATCTGGCGAGTGCCGGAGAAACACTCTTACAAACGGGCTTTGCGAAATATTTCATTTCTCTTCCTTGATCTATTCTCACCTCTTATTTACACAAACTTAAACTTATGTAATTTCCATTTGAAGATTGGACCTACGTTGTATAATATTTGACCTCTTGGGATTGGAATTAAAATATTATTGTAGCTTTCAAATAATTTAATACTACACTACCACACATTATGGGAGGGAGGGAGAGCTTGTCTCAGTCGGTTCGGTGACCTTCTGATTTAGGAAAATCCCGCAATCCTATGGCTAGGTCGGCGACGGATCTCATCATCCAGCAGAGGAGAATCACCACCACCTCCCGTGAAAGAACATACACTACACTTAAGGGGACTAATGATCATAACAGTTAACGCACCCGCAAACTCAAAATCATCAATAAAACCATTCATGAGCCTTGCGATTGAACCAAAAGGGCATTCAGTAGCATACATAAATTTTTAAAATTTTAAATCTTTTGAACTTTTCATATGACGCTCTATTTTTTTCAATGATTACGGGAAGTTTATGGCTCCTCCCTGACCCGAAGCCCGCGTCCTCCTCCGCAGATACGGCTAAGCGCGCTGTGCCACGCCTCCTCAAGTATTCCTGCGACGCGCCCTCCGTCTGGCTTCCATCTGGCCCCAATATCCGGCGCCGCCCGCGCTGACCCTCCGAAAATATCCCCTCGTAAATAGCGGGCGGCGCGCGTCCAATTTCGAGCCCCGCTGACCACTGGCCGCCGCCCCCCGCCCCCGCCCCCCCTGCGAAGACGCGACGACGCGACGGCGCGGCGACGCGCCACGGTGCGGGCAGTGGGTGGGATGGTCCCTGCACGAGCGCCTAGTTGAGTCTTGTTCCGTGACCACATTGTCAGGTAGTGGTTGGCCTGCGGGATTTGATCTGGTGGGATTTGAACTGAAGGATTTGATCTGATGGGATTTGAGCTGATGGATTTAATTTGGTGGGATTTGAACTGATGGATTTGATCCGGTGGGATTGAAGTCTTGGGATATGTTCCGGTGGTATTTGAAGTGGTGGTATTTGAAGTGGTGGTATTTGAAGTGGTGGTATTTGAAGTGGTGGTATTTGAAGTGGTGGTATTTGAAGTGGTGGTGTTTGAAGTGGTGGTATTTGAAGTGGTGGTATTTGAAGTGGTGGTGTTTGAAGTGGTGGTATTTGAAGTGGTGGTATTTGAAGTGGTGGTATTTGAAGTGGTGGTATTTGAAGTGGTGGTATTTGAAGTGGAGGTATTTGAAGTGGTGGTATTTGAAGTGGCGGTGCGGTTTGAAGCGGTGCGGTTTGAAGCGGTGCGGTTTGAAGCGGTGCGGTTTGAAGCGGTGCGGTTTGAAGCGGTGCGGTTTGAAGCGGTGCGGTTTGAAGCGGTGCGATTGGAAGCGGTGCGATTTGAGGTGGTAGACATTGAAATGGACGTGTTGGGATTGAACCTATATAGATTTGTTCTATAAAGTTTGACCTCTTGGCATTGGAATTAAAATATTTTTGTAGCTTCCAAATAATTTCACATGCATATGCGAACACAGTTTTGGCCTTTGTAGGAGTAAAAAGTACAAAGCAATGTTATTATGAAGAAAATATTGACAATACGTACAACTTCAATTTTTTAAAATCTGGTGTTATAAATATATTATTAAACTAAAATTGTTTTTACGCTAATGTTCATTATCGATGTACATAAATACGTAAAAGTATGAGATATTAAATGTGTTGTGTATTTCTTGAGAAAATATTGAGAACAATCTTACAAAATTCACACTTGAGATCATTTTAATTCTTTAAGTTTTTCCTCCACGAATCTGTTCCGTTGCAAACCCAATTACTGCCAACGACAGTCCCAATACTAAAAGAAAAAAAGCTTCAACAAAATGACGTGGAGAAAGGCTCTGTGCTGCGTACGTAGCAGGTGCATCGACATTTATCTTCAATTCGAACTCGTCCGTCGTGTTCTTCCATCCATCGTACGACAGTTTCCTGATAATTCCAGATTCCAACAAAATCTGCACCAAAGCGCTATATCTCTCTGCGTGTTGCCAACCTCTTCGAATGGGGAAGGCAGTATACGCCGGTGTCCAGACACACTGACGTACCTTATGAAGAGGTGAAACGCCGTCTTCAAGCAGATACCACACACGTCGCATATATTCTAAAACGGACTCTGAACCTAATAACGCATCTTGACCTTTTCTCACACCATGCATCGGGCCAGCTTTCCAGACAACAACTTTTGAATAAAAGTCTTTGTTTTCGTCAGGATCGACGTACGAAGAGAGGGATCTGTACGTACTTGTGAACGTGTAAATGTGTCTGAAATTTTTAGTGACTTGATCGATTGTGTCTGTTTCTGGGCCCTTTTTTGGAATGGTGTAAAAACTTGTGAACACTCCGGAGAAACTGTTCAGCATTATGAGGCTGAAGAAGGTCCCCCAGATCATGAGTCTTCGGTTTCGTTCGTCTAATCCACCGGTGAGAAAGTTCTTAACTGCTATGAGGGCAGCTCGCTCGAAATTCAGTTGAAACACTAACCTACGGAAATATACACATGAAATATACTTTAATATAGTAAATAAATAAATAAATAAATAAATAAATGTCTTTATTGGTGGCGAGGCTCAGGCTATTTAGCCTGCTCTTCCGCCTGACCACTTTCAGAATTTATATTACAATAGTACATAATAAAGGAAGTCATTCAATGAAAAATACGCACGCAATTTGGATGAAGATTTTCACATGGATGACAGGAGTGAAAGCGAGAGAGGACGAGCTTGATAGGAAATCGGGAAAGAATCGGGATGAATGGAACGGTAGAGAGAAAGGAAAGAAAAAAAGAAAGAAAAGGAGAAAGAGAACCAGTGAAATGTTAATAAGTTATGTTAATTGGTTCATTGAGGTTTTGAAGAAGCTAAAATTGCGTACGTATTTTTGAATTACCCCTAGAAAAACTAGAAAGGGAGGGAATCTCGTCAGCATACAAGCGAAGACACATCAAGTCAAGAGTTCAAGCCCTGAGAGAAACTGAAAGCATTGAGAGATAATGGTAACTGATTTTGCGTATATTTCATAATATTAACAATAATTATTATTATATGATTAAGTGTCGTAAAACTATTTGGTTCTTAAATAAAGTTAAAAAAAATAAAAATGTGGATATAATCAATTTGTTTTTAGGAAATATTAACAGTTAAAATATTCCACAAACTAGAAAATTGGAAAATTTTAAGAATTTAGGAATTTTTACCGTTTAGAGTATTCCCAAGACCCGAAAACACGACCCAACATCTCTCACCCGTAAGCCAACGATTTATTCTACCTTTATACCCTTATAGTGACATTGTTATAGTTATTTACGATATAAGTGTCGTAAAGCATCTGATTGCAATACGAGATTGAAATATTGCCAAACTAGGCAGTTAGGCCGAGTTTCATAACCAGTCAAATATTCTAATCGGATGTTACGACACGAATATCGTACAAAGTTTTATTCGCGTTGTAAAAATTTGTTGGATTTAATGTGCAAATTTGTTCTAAGCTTTCATTTAATGTTAACATTTTTTTTCTTCTATAAGTGGCAACACTTCTCCGACCTTGTGTAGTTATGAACTAGTGCGGTAAAGTACTTCTTTAAGAACCTGATTGTAATGGCATTATGTTTCACTTTACCGAACGAAAGTTCATAATGTAATAAACGCCATTGGGACAATACAGAGCAAGTAACGGACGTCTTCGAAGGTCCGTAAATCTATGTGAGAAATGATAATTGTCACCAAAAAACTACTTAGAACATTGACATTTATTGACAGTGATTTATGACATTTGCTACGTGCCGTTCAATACTTTTCGCAATACCACTTTCTTATTAGAACAAAACGTATAAACTAGAGGTGCTAGAGAATGGCACAGAATTTCTCGTAGTAAAGTTTTCTAAGTTTCTTTGGTGAGGACTGGTACTGTACAGTCTTCTCCCTCCTTCTTGTCTGCTTCCATCTATTGCGGTCGAAATAATAATGTTTTTGAAATTTTCGCAACTTTCCGGTTTCCAAATAGTAGAACCTAAATTATATTTTCAGAATATGAAAGAAGGCTATAACGTCGACCTCAATAGCAATTTTCATTGAAGAATTTCAATCTGTTTTTAAGAAAATGGCGATTAGCATTACTGTAAATCCGAAATTGAAAACTCTTTTTCACAAGAATCTATTGAGTTTTCGAAAAAATGCATTTGAAGTCATTTGAAGTGTTTTCTCTAACAAATTCAATACTATATACAAATCGATAGAAATGTGGATATTAATGGCGTGAGATATATTTCAAAAAATTACTTTTGTGCAATTTTTTTTAAAAAAAGATACAGCAAAATGAAAAATTGAGAAATGGAAAAATTTTGAAGAAAAAGTTTGGAGCCATTTTCAAGAAAATAGCGTTTGATCGTTTCTGATAATGTAGAATTTAGAACTCATTTTTACAGAAAAATGTTGTTTCGAGAAACAGACGGACAGATGTTTTGAAAAAACACTTTTCCGGTATCAGGGTACCCCAAAACGTATATTTCCGTTGAAATCTCGAAATCGATTTTCCGTAGCATTACATAACTTTCTCTATACGACGTATATTACTCCCGTATATACGTATTTATACGAGAAAGTAATTAAAAATATTTTTCGACATGTACTCGTGTATTATATAAGCTAAAAGTCTTTTGTTTCCGTTGTTCTTAACGGACTGACAACTGTTAATAGATATAGGTAGTTAATATCGGCTTTTTCTTCCTTTTTTTGATTGCGTTACGTAAATATACTACAAGAGTTGTACGGAAAATATATTGACGCCTTGTATTACATAAATATAAATAGTCGTTTTTTGTTGTCAAACAAGGATATGACATACGAACGGTTATGTCAACCTATTACGTCTCCAATGTTATATCGAATCTAAAGCAACATTATTGCAATTATCAATGATATAAAAGTTTTATTATTATTATTGCTATTATTATTAATACACAAATACAGCATATGTTTTATTTTGTTTCAGGTGAGTGTACACCAACTTTTTCTGAACGTTTCCTACTACACCACCGCATCTGGTAAGACAATTTACTAATTTACTTATGCGTGTACTAATATCAATATTTTCTACAGCAAAACATCGATAATTCGTACACGTCAATGTCACCGATTCTATAATTTGATGGTTTGTCTTTCATTATTGCCGTAATTTCAGTATTTGTCAAATTTAACCCGAAAGACAAAATATTCTGTACCTCCAACTTTTTCGGTTTTTCTACAGAATTCGAGAAAATTATTATTCCACTACTCAAGATTTGTGTAGTTCTCATGCAACTAATTTATTAATGGATGGCTATGGATGTCGATAACCGATTGTTCAGGTAGTTTTTTAATAATTATGCAAAGAATCTGAAGCTGTTGTATACGTCAGTTGGTGTGCAAAAGAGTTTGATTTTGAATTATTGAAAAAAATGTATATATTGTCCTTTAAAACATGAATAATTATCATTAATATCTAATACAACTAATCAAAAACTCTAACGTTTTCGATAGTCGAACCGGTAGTGGTAGCTCAGTGCATCAACTGATGCAACTGCAGCGCCTCTGACCGGGAGGTCCTAGGTTCGAGTCCTGACGGCGGCAGGATATTCGACTCTAGCTTTTCAGCTAGGTCGAATTCAGTCGCTGTCAGGAGGAGAATTCTAGCGGCCGGCTGCTCTGATCTGTAGTTTTCCGTGGTTTCTCCGATCACCACCAGGCGAATGCCGGAGCAGTACCCTACCAAACGGGCCACGGACGGCGCGCGATCTGTCCTTCCCATTCCTTGTCCTATTCTCTCCCCTTACACACACACACACACACTTACACAAACATGCAACTACACTACCACATTCCGGGAGACCGGTCGGGAGCTTAGAGCTTGTCCTGGCTGGGGCGGTGCCCCGCTGGTGGGAGAGTCCTGGTTAGGGGGAAACCCCACCAGCCGACGGTAGGTCTGCGCAGGATCTCGCCATCCAGTGGGGGAAGATCACCGCCATCTCCCGAGAAAAAAACATGCACTACACTAACGGGACTAATGACCGAAGCAGTTGACGCGCCCGGAAACACGAAAAAAACAATCAATCAATCAATCAACCGATAGTCGAAAAAGTGTACCTGAGTGCCTCCAGGAAACCCAAGATTGCCGCGGCGGTTGCCGCCCACACAGGAGGCGAGAACGTGTCGAAGATACTCCTTCGCACGTGGTCGGCGCGTCGCACCATCACGCACAGGTCGTTTCTGGAGTGCGGGTACAAATAATCCACGTCAACTTCACTGTCATTGTTGCGATCCATCCTCATGTGGAGTTCAGTCCCATACAAATCGATGTCTCCGTTCTGGAGGGAAATGAATGGGTCGATTACCGACCCAGGTTTCGACAACACGCAACCTTTAAGTTGATTCGTGTGCTGCGCCAGGATTCGGATGATTTCAGCGTTTCGACCAACTGATTTCCATTGTATGCTCTCTCCTCGTCGTACACACAAGGTTCTGGATAGAAACATTGGTAATGAGATGAATTAATATAATAATAGTAATATAACTATGTAAATATGGTCCTACTTATACTTATAGACAGTCAAATTAGTATGGGTAAGATCAGGTTTTTCGTCCAGTTTCCCTGATCCATTGAGCAAATGCTGAGATGGCCCCTTGTTTTGCTTCTGGACATAAATGTAACTTCATTTTCTGTGCACGTCTTCTAGAATTCAGTGGGAAATACAATTATTCAAATTATCGTTTCCATGTTGTCGCGGCAGGAAGTAATAAGAGCCAAAATGTATTGCTTATTTATCTTTGAAAATAGATTTTATTACATGGGAGTTTTTTTGTTGTTTTTTTCTCCCTTTCAAAATTCAAAATTTATTGCTTGTTTATCCTTGAAAATAGATTTTATTACATGGGAGTTTTTTTTTCTCCCTTTCAAAAATTCAAAATTTAAGTAGTATATGACTTAGTGTAGGGATCACAGAATTTTGAAAATGTGCACACAATTCACTTTTCCCCATAGCACGTCATACGCAGTTTTTAACTGTTTTTTGACGTAAAATAAATAAATAAATAAATAAATTGGGAAAATCACGAAACATATTTTCTATTATATATTATATTTTATTATAATTACAACGGCTCGTGAACGTGATCTGTTTCTATTTGGTACTATAAAACAACAATGACAAACATAAACATTCAACTATATAACAATAAGTCATATATTATTATATAAATATAGTTTAATTTTTTTTATCATCGTGTGATATACAATGTTATAGTCTCTACTCTATTGTTTTTAAAATGCCTGATGATTAGAACAAGACATGTTCCCGAACGTCTTGATATTACAGAAAATATTTTACGTAATGTTTGCAATTTCTTAATCACAATAATGTTATTAACAATAAATATACTAGAATCATATTTTCGTAATTATATCTAATAGTAAGACAGTTATAACATAAGAAATTAAAAATAACAGTAATAGTATTCGTTTTGTGAAAATAGAAATAATACTAGAAAATCGTGAAAGAAGGAAAGGTAAAAATTTGATGACGGTACATTAATTAAGGAAAATTAATTTTCCTGAAAAATTACTCTCTGCAAAGCCTTAGCAAAACTGTTTAACATAAAATGTCTTGCAATCAGCAATAAAAACTGCTAAAATATAACAAAAACCTAAGCGTTAAAATAATCCATGAAGATAAAGAAGGAGTAACAGCAGAAAATAGGACACAGGCCGTGCGCTATATTTTCTTCTTTTTTCTTCTTTCTCAGGCATTTACACTTACATATACTACACTACCACACTTGTCCGGAGACAGATCACGAGCTTATATCTCAGAAAGATTGAGACGTTGTTAAGAGAGAGATATCAGGGAGGAGGAATTTTGTATTGGTCTATACTATACTTATGAATCACTTACTATACTTACGAAAATACGAATACTGAATTTAAATGTGCGAAGACTTACCTGGATAACATTTGTGATTTAGGCATTCCAAAACGCACAACTTTAGTCTCCTGAATTTCTAATGAATTGTTCGTTTCTATCTTTGGCAATAAATATTGATATGATGCTTTCGCGGATTTCCCAAAAACTTCTCCAGAAATTAGGAGAAAACTCAAGAGAGTGGGCAGTGCTAAAGTTGCTCGTATGACATCCATTATTTTCTGAACCTTACTTTACTGACGCTTCTTTTCATAAGATTAGTGAAATTGAACTTTTATCGTGTTATCAGCGCAACAGCCGGGCAACAAATGATTAACTAGGACTTCTTGTTTATTGTCAATTGTGAAAATAGTTTAGATAGTACTGTGATTTCTCATTTCACGTTATTTATTCCTAATCACGAACATTTTAATGAGATTTTCACGTGATTTCAGTGTGATCGATGGTCGAAACGTTTGCACCAAAGCAATCGATGTTCAAGTATTCCATTCGAGAATAGTGATTAACATCTTTCGTGACAGCTTTATCTCGACTAATGTTTATTAGTTTACTGATCTAGCGAATTTGTCATTGACATGCAGACATATCTCTGATTACAAACCAGTACAATTATTCTTTGCGACATCCAGTTTATTCGATACTGTGCCCCATTATACGTAGGAAGGGAAACCACACATTACTTGCGCTGTCATGTTCCATCAATGCAGTCTCTCGCATTTATCTGGTGTCCCACTTTTTATTACTTATTAAATGTTCAATAGAGCTTCCCAGAAAATTAATTTACATTTTCGCTTTGTTCGCACTGTGATATACATTATTTCCAGAAGTAAAACACATTTATGACAACTCTTGTTGAATGTTTCATTTAAAGTATAACGTACCAAAAAATATAGCCCGGAGGGATGTGAATTTATCTTCTAAATGCTGTTGTTTTTTCAAATTTTGAGAACAATGAACACCTTTTAAGCGCTAGAAGGTGATATGTTTGATACAAAAAAACAAAAATAATTTATTAATGTTTTATTCTCATTCAACTCATAAAATCACAAATAGAAATTATTTTATATCATTTTTTCTAATGAAATGAGCTAAGGACTGACAATAATACCCACACACTCAATGTAGACACGAAATTTCTTCCATTATTTCTCCACATTGGCGTACAAGGAAATCAGCACACCTAAATTATAATATGGCAGTTTTACAAATAGTAATTTATCTAAATAGAAAAGCGAAGTGTTTAACTCTGTGCACCGACTCTCTTGTGACTATCTGAAAGAAATTTAATTACACTTCTCTAATTTACTGTTTTCTAAAGATATTATATCACTGAACCTTTTAACGCTGAGCCAAGTTTCGACGCGGAAGCTTTACAAAAGTCAAGAATGAAAACATTTCAAGAGTATTATTCGTTTCAGATATAGCAGATAGTCAACTGAGTGTTTCGCCTGATAGCCAACTGAGGGCCTCAACTGAGGCCCACCTTATTCATAGAGCGACACACAGGAAAACAGTAGCGACACATTCATAAAGGCACACAGGAAAAAATCCCTTAGTAACTTACAAAAACTATTAGGGCTTGCCATTTCACCCATACATCCAATGTAGACTCAAACTTACGTCCAGAACCTCTCCATATTAACGTACAAGCAACTTCACAAGAAACTATATATTTTTCCAGCTTTTACTCTTTCCACCGGCAGTCTTATGATTTACCCTAATGAAATTTAATTACATTGTACTAATTTACTGTTTTATAAAGATATATTAGCAATTAATGTCTTATCATAGAGCCTCTATTGGACGTGAAATCATTCCAGAGGTGAAGGGTTAGAAGTTTTGCTTGCCTCAGCTGTAGCAGGTAGCCAGCTCAATGCCTCGAAATGGAGGTCTAACTTTTCCGCATGGCATAACGAGGCACAGGAGAAAATCGCTTGATCACTAAGTCCTGTAAGGGAGAGAAGTATGTAACCCGGAATAAGCGGTATTCCTGCAAGAACGTAAGAACCAGTGCCGCCTGAAACGTCGGCATGCCGTATTTCTTCTATCTCCGCACATGGGACACTGCTCTAGCCGGGACAAGCTCTAAGCTCCCGGCTGGTCTCCCGACATGTGCGCTGGTAAATTGTATGCAGAGTAAATGTAAGTATGTGAGAGAAAGAAGATAGGACGAGGATTTAAAAAAAGGAATATGCCGCGGTCCGTGTCTTGTTAGTTAGGATACGGCTTCGACATTCGCCGCGCATTGATCGGAGAAAGACAACGGAAAAAGGTCAATCGCACAGCCGGTCACCAGGATTCTCCAGAGGAACTCGACCCAGTCACTCGTATGTAGCTAGTGTCGAAAATACGCCTTCAACGGATTCCACTCCCAGCGCACCTCCCGACCAGCGACACTGATGAGGTAATTGTAACTCATCACTTCTCCATCCGAGGTGGTCTACACAGACCCAAATGGGAATGTGGTAATGTCGCGAAATATTGCGACCGGCAGAGGTGGCTCTGTGCATCAACTGATGTCACTGCAGGGCCTCTGACCGGGATGTCCTAGGTTCGAGTCCCGACGGTGGCAGGATTTTCGACACTAGCTTTCTAGCGAGGTCGAATTCAGTCACTGTCTGGAGGGGAATTCTAGCGGCCCGCTGCTCTGATTAGTAATTTTCCGTGTTTTTTTCCGATCAACACAAGGCGAATGTCCGAGCAGTAACATAACAAAAGAGGCACGGACCGCACGCGATCTTTCTTTCCACTTCCTCATCCTATCCTCTCCTCTTACACACACACACACACACACACACACATGCTAACATGCACTACACTACCACACATGCCGGAAGATATAACGGGTGCTTAAAGCTTGTCCCGGCTGGGGTGGTGCCCTGCAGGTGGGAGATACTTGGTTGAGGAAAACCCCGCAATTCGACGGTAGGTTGGCGTCGAATCTCTTCCCCCAGCAGGGGAAGCTGGATAAAGCTCCCTATAAAAACATACACAACACTTACGGGACTAATACCCTCTTTAGTTGACGCGCCTGGAATCACTAACAATCAATCACGAAAACATTGCTCAATAAAGCAATGGTAGGAAGAAAAAAGGGGTTTTAAACGTGGCAACGAGGGACCTGCCCTCATCCAGACGCCCACTAGCCACGGTCTGCTACGGCGAGCTACCTTCGCCGTCGCCAACCCGCGCCGTCGCGACGCGTCGAGGCGTAGGGACGCCGCCGTCACGCTCCGACGCCCTTGAACTTCCGCGACGCCCTGCCAGAACGCGCGCGCGTCGCAGCCTCCGGCGAAATTGAAAGAAAATAAAGGGAATTAGATTTGTCCCCTCTGGGTTGCTGCCCGGCCCGCTCGCAAGCGAAGGCAGGAGCAGGCGGCGAAGCGATGAGGGAGGACTGGAATGGCTGGGAGAAGTTGGTAGAGTTGCTGGTGGGAAGGAGATCTGGGATGGTGGATAGACGGGTGCGGATGATGGGGAGGGGTGTGGGGATGGTGTAGGATAAAGTGGGGATGTTGAGGAGAAAAGCAGAAGTGGTGGGGAATGAAGTTGCGATGGCGAGAAGTGGGGATGGTGAGGAAAGAATTGGGAATGGTGAAGAATGAAGCGGATGTGGTGGGGAATGAGATGGGGATGGTGAGGAATGTGGGAAGGATGATGGGGAATGGACTGGTGATGGTGTGGAGAGAAGCAGAAATGGTGGGGAATGGAGCGGGGTTGGGTGGAAATGAAATAGGGATGATGGTAGGGTAGCGTAAATGATGGCGAATAGAGCGGGAATGGTGGGGAGAGAAGAAGAAAAGGTGGGGAATGAAGTTGCGATGGCGAGAAGTGGGGATGGTGAGGGAAGAATTGGGGATGGTGGAGAATGAAGCGGATGTGGTGGGGAATGGGATGGGGATGGTGCGGAATGTAGGAGGGATGTTGGGGAATAGAGCAGTGATGGGGGGATAGAAGAGACTGGTAGAAATGGAGCGGGGATGGTACGAAATGAAATGGGGATGGAAAAGAAGCGAAAATGTTTGGGAATAGAGCGAGAATGGTGAGAGAGAAACAGGAATGGTGAGGTGATAGCGGGGGGACGAAGAGCGGAACAAAAATGAGCGGGACAAAGATGAAAGGAACTGGGGTGAGAGTGGCAGGAAGTGAAGCTAGGATGATTGGGATTGCCAAGCACAGAGCTGAATTGGGCCGATGAGACAACTGGGAATAGCGAGGACGAGGCGGATTGTAGATTGTAGGTACGAGTACTGGTTTAGCCGGAAGTGGGTGTCCAGAGCAAGAGTGCGATGCGGGAATTCAATTCAATTTGATTATGCCTTAATTTAAGTGGCTGCACTCACACCATCAGTCCTGCTCTTCAGTCTGACCACGCAAATTTCTTAACTGTTCTTTCACCACCTTGCGGAAAAAGACGATACTAATCATGCGACGAAACTGGCGATTTGAATTTACCTCAGAATCGTCTTTTATGCTTGAGGATCTTTTACAAGCTGTTAATCTACAACCTGTGCCAGCCGCCTTTACTTCCCCTCCGAAGGAAGGCGTACAAGTTCGCGATTTCGAATTGATTTGATCCCACAAACTCGGGTATAATAGACCGTTACGCTAACTGTTATGCTACCGAAGCTGTGAAGCGAATTGGGAATGATAAAGAGTAGGGGAGGAAATGGGGAAGAGCACCGTAAATGTCGGAGAATCGAGGAGGGAAAGTGGGAAGAAGAGAGGGAGATGCAGGGTTGTCAGAGTTGTTGGAGGAAGATCGAGAGTCAACCAGAGCATATGGTGCGGATGAACTCTGAAATGTTGACGAAAGGCAAAGTTTGCGAAATGTCATGTTAGTTGGCTGGAGAAGTTTGTTGACTTTGGAAGGTAGGCAGGGTGCTGTGCAGTAGGTTGAGAGTTGATATAGGTACGTCAGATCAAATACAGGGATATCTGGTGGGTTCATCCTTATGTTTACACTGCCCATATTTAAGTTGGTGGACCCGTATATATAGATGGATTAGGGCACAAATATTGTGTGTCTACTCAAGGACTTTTTAAGTTAATATCAGTTTTCGATACCTCTCGTTATATCTACCTAGAGTATCAAGATTGAATATCGTTATAAAAGGAATCCTGCTTTTATCCAGAAAGCAAAAATTTCTCTCCATAAGTACTCTGTACCATTACTACCTTTGAAACTTGGTTTTCTCTAAATTAGGAATGCTGAACATACAATATGTGTGCGCTAAACCTTCTCATATATGCTCTTTTAGATCGGAAAACTTCAGACAACATGACTCGACAACGCGCTGCCCTTCGTAGTACGTGTGCTTACGATTGAATGGTGTGTCTTCCTTTTTACGTTGTATTTTCTGCTCGGTGAGATTAGGATCCATTCCTATCGGCTTGCGGAGGTACTCCATAGGCCCAGCCTCCGTTTTCTTTTCGGGATCAAAGGAACCTGCTGAAGTACCACTTGGGGCCATCCCGCGTAAGCTACTCGGAAGCGGGGAAAAGGTATCGGGCTGGAGAGGAAAGAATACAGGATTAGAGTGTGATGCATTGTACGTCAGTCTATCACATCATTCCTCATCACAAATGGCATCAGGAACGGCATGTTCCTGCGTCATCCAGACCGACCAGGAATAGAAGGCTGTGGGTGAAAATATTATACGATATCAAGTGGGGTGATGTGAAGTGATTTCATTTATTTCTGTTTATTTTGCTAATTTAAAACGTCTTTTTTCAAGGCTATTCTCTGAATGCATCATCAAAGACATAGGTTAATGTATATTGATTTATGCTAACGAGGATTTCATATGTTGAAAATGTAATAATTATTATAAGCATTGTATTGTGATATTGTATAGGTAAAAATGTTTATCCATATTTGTTTGAATATTGTTATGAGTAAAAAGGTGCAGGCTAGTGTGTATGAGGTCTGTGTATGTTTGTACGTGTGTATGTATGTATTATGTATTTATATACGTACGAGAATGTATGTGCATTAATGTAGTAAGTTTATTAAACTAAGTTAGTATACATATATTAGAATTTGTAGTATATGTATGTATGCCATCTCCATGTGCTAAGTAGTAACAAACAAAATTTGTTGTTTTTATATTCTTTTATATATATATATATATATATATATATATATATATATTTATTTATTTATTTACGTCAAAAAACAGTTAAAAACTGCGTATGACGGGCTATGGGGAAAAGTGAATTGTGTGCACATTTTCAAAATTCTGTGATCCCTACACTAAATCATATACTACTTAAGTTTTGAATTTTAAAAGGGAGAAAAAAAACAAAAAAACTCCCATGTAATAAAATCGATTTTCAAGGATAAATAAGCAATAAATTTTGAATTTTGAAAGGGAGAATAAAAACAAAAAAACTCCCATGTAATAAAATCGATTTTCAAGGATAAATAAGCAATAAATTTTGAATTTTGAAAGGGAGAAAAAAAACAAAAAAAACTCCCATGTAATAAAATCTATTTTCAAGGATAAGTAAGCAATAAATTTTGGCTCTTATTACTCCCTGCCGCGACAACGTGGAAACGATAATTTGAATAATTGTATTTCCCACTGAATTCTAGAAGACGTGCACAGAAAATGAAGTTACATTTATGTCCAGAAGCAAAACAAGAGGCCATCTCAGCATTTGCTCAATGGATCAGGGAAACTGGACGAAAAACCTGATCGAGATGGGGGTCATTGACCCGGAAACTGTGTTACAATAGTTGTTACAGGTTGTTTATACTCATTTATACAGTCCAAATGGTAATTAATGCATTATGTATCATTGTTAAAATTAATGTTACTTTTCTTGTGATGCTCAGTATAGTCTCTAATTGTATAGAAACAGTTATGCAGCAGAAACGATTTCACTTGTGATTTAAACTTTTCTATTGAATTTAATCGTTTAATGTCATCTGGCAAAGTGTTGTAAAATAATGTACATGTATTGTATGTGAATTTTTTGTAATGAGCTGTTGATACTGTCACCTGATGAATATGATTTCTACATCGAGTGTTATAGTAATAGACTTCGGCATTTTCTGAAAATATATTCCCGCCCTTAAGCAAGTCATTTTTTACAAAAACCACTGATTCGTAAATAAAAAGACACGGTAATGGTAGAATTCCTAGATTAATGAAGAGAGGCTTACATGAATCACGTGGGTGGGATTTGGTTATTATTCGTACAATTCGTTTTTGTAATCTAAAAGTCTGGGAGCTATAAGATGTATTTCCCCAGAATATTATGCCATATCTCAGGCGGGAATGAACATTCGCGAAGTATACACAACGAGCAGTATGAAGGCTGACTGAATTTGCAAGAATTCTGAACGCGTAGCATAATGAACTTAATTTTGTGTTCAATTCATTTAAATGGACGTTCCATTTAAGGTTTGACTGAATTGAGAGACCTACAAATTTTGTTGCATTAACATGAGTCAATGGTACACTGTTCATTTTCAATGGAGCACAGAATTTTTTATTTGAAATGGAAAACTGCATTAAAACCGTTTTCTTTTCGTTTACTATTAATTTGTTATTTCGGAACCAATTTGAAACATCTGATATTGTACTATTTACGGTTTCTTTATTGCAAAGGATGTTCGTATCATCCGCAAAGAGAACCGTTCTTCCGTTTCGAATCGTCGAGGGCATATCGTTTACGTAAAGTAGGAACAGAATAGGGCCTAAAATCGATCCTTGAGGAACTCCACATGCAACGGGCAAAGAGTCGGAAAGGTGCGTACGTAATGTTCCATCATTCCAGTAAGGTATTTCAACTTTCTGAGATCGTTGTTTAAGGTACGAACATAACCAATCTAGAGCAATACCACGGATTCCATATGAAGGTAATTTTGAAAGTAAAATGTCATGATCAATGATGTCAAAAGCTTTTGAGAGATCTAAAAATAATCCAATAGGTGCCTCGTTTTGATCTAATGATGAGGCGACATCTTTAAGAAAAGAAAATATAGCTGTTTCCGTTGATTTTGATTTTCTAAATCCATGTTGGCAATCTGAAAGCGCGTCGTGTTTAGTGAGAAAGGTTTCCATTCGTACGTAAAAAAGTCTCTCTAATATTTTTGAAAAAACTGATAGAAGAGAGATGGGCCGATAATTTTGAATTTCATTTTTGTTGCCTTTTTTGAAGAGCGGCTTAATTTTAGCTGTTTTGAAAATATCTGGAAACGTTCCAGTGCATAAAGATGCATTAAATATGTGAGTTAACGGGTGTATAATGGCATACGCACAAGTCTTTAACAAAGAATCTGGGAATTCATCTAAACCGGACGAATATTTATTTTTTAGTTTACCGATTATTTTGAGAATTTCATAGGAAGAAGTTTCGGAAACGAACATTGTGTCTAAAATTTTGGGTGCACTGTCTGTTTTTGAATTTTGTGCTTGAAGACCCTTAGTGAGATCGGCAGCAATTCTCGAAAAGTATTGGTTAAAGAGACTAGCCACTGTTGCCGGATCGTTGACATTTATATCGTTATATTTTAAAACAACATTCTCTACGGGTTTTCTAGTTGATTTGGTAGTATTTTTTATTATATTCCACATTGATTTTGTTTTATTATTTGAGTTCAAAATATCCTGATCATTTTTCATGATTTTAGCATGCCCTATGACTTTTCGTAACAATGTTTTGTATTTTTTAAAGTAGATAAGGAAATCTTGAGATACGTCATGACGTTTAGAAATGAAAGAAAGAATTCGCTTGTTTTTACAAGATGTCCTAATCCCTTGTGTTATCCAAGAATTGCTTTTCCGTGAAATATTTAATTTTCGTTTTTGAAGAGGAAAGCAAGTGTTAAAATCAATTGAAAGAGTAGAAAAAAAAGAATTATATTTCTCGTTTGTATCAACAGTATTATAAACCGCTTCCCATGACTCCTGAATCAAGTAGTCTATGAATAATTTAATTTTACTTTTAGTAAACAATCTAGTCATACGTGTATTATTTATTGTGTCAGTGATCGCATTTCTTATAATGGTAAGAATTTGTGCATCGTGGTCACTGTATCCTAAATCTTTTGTTTCAACTTCATATCGAGTAGTAGTTTTGTTAATTATAATTTGATCAATTGCCTTCATCGAATTTTGTGTGATTCGTGTAGGTACATTAATTGTAATGTCTAAATTGAAGGAATTAATTAAATTGAGAAACTTTTCTTTCTCGCAAGATTCGACCAGAAAATCAATGTTAAAATCTCCGCATACAACAATGGATTCAAAAGAGCGATTGCTGACTTTGTTAAGTGTTATCTCCAGGTTTTCTAAGAACAAAATATAATCTGCAGTTCTCTTTGTTGGAGGTCTGTAAATGCAAAGTATTATCACTTTTAGTGAAGTAAGATGTACAACAGAAATTTCGAAAATATTTTCAATGGAATACACATTTAATTCTGCCAAGGGGATAGAATCAATATTATTTCTAACGTAAATACAAGAACCACCATACGTAGGACCTTTATGCGATTCTCTCTCTCTACAATAAAAGCCTGCGAGGTAAAAGTTGGGAATTTGGAAAATGCTAAGTTCATTAGGAGATAACCAATGTTCTGTAAAGCAAAGAACGTCCGTTTGATTTAGATCGCTCTGTAGAGCTGCCTCGATAAACTCAGTTTTATTTGAAAGGGACTGAACATTATGGTGAAGAATGTTTATTTTTTGCAAGTACCTACACGAATGTTTTTCTGCTGCATCTGACTGTAGTTGCTATATATTTACTCCATTTTTACCTCGAGTGCGTGGTCGAAGGTTGTAATGTGTCCGGGCAGTGACAGGTTGTGAGGAAGATGGGGCATCAGATGAAGACGAATTGGTAGTGGGAATGGGAGAAACGGGAGTATGTTCAGAGGAAGAGGCAACAGGGTTTGAAATAAGGGTGGGGGGTGGAGAACGTAAGGAAGGCGAAAGGGACGGATTTTTGGCAGGAGATTGCGTAGGACTGGAGTTGATGATGTATTGTGCAAGTTTGTTACCGACTGCATGTTTTCCAGCAAGGTTCATGTGAAGACCATGCCGGGTGAAGTGTTTTGCTGAGAGGAAATTCATTTCAAAAAGTGTGACATTTGTTTCTCTCAGCTGCAGTTTCAATTGTTGGTTTGCGTGCTTAATCTCGCTGCATAGTGTTGGTCTGTTGTACCAGAAGGGCAGAGTCGAGACTACAATGTTAGTATTTTGGGCGGCACATTGTAATTTGTTAACATGTTGTTCAGGTGTAAAGTTACCGCCCAAGTTAATGTCATTCTGCCCTCCTATGATAATGACTGTGTCCTGATTGGTCATTGTTTTCGTGTGGGTGTCCAATTCTGCAGTCACATCTGCAAACCTCCCGTTAGGTTTAAAAATAGATGAGACTGAGAAATTGGAGGGTAACTTCCTACTGAGAATGGAGGAAAGATGGCGGCCATGACTGTCAGCTAAAATAAGTACCTGTTTTTTAGGCTCAGTAGGAATGTCTTTGTTTTCAAGTGAGCTAGGATGCGCAGCTTTACGTGTTTTGGTTTTGACGCGCTTCCTAGCCTGTTTGCGTTGGTTTGTGCATGTATTTGTCGATGGTAGAGAAGGGTGGTGAGGATCAGGAAGGCGAGGAAAATCTGTTTCATAATCTAAAACACTAAATTTGTTTTGAGTTGTGACTGGATGCGGTGTCTGTGTCTTTTGTACAGTCACGGGTGTACGGTTGGTATTATTCGCAGTGTTGCCGACTTGTACCCAACCGTCTGTGTAGAGCGACCTCTTCCAACCTTCGGATATGTTGATCTAAATTATTGTTTACGAGTGTGAAGGCTTTCAGAAGGTCGGCTTTGAGAGTAGAGAGTAAAGAGAGTAGAACGAACAGTAGCCATGTCACGAATGCACATGTCACAGTAGTCATGTCACGAAATATATATATATATATATATATATATATATATATATATATATATATATATATATTGTGACGGACCGGCGATTCGGTCCTGCTCTACAGTAAATTTGTATAAGCGGACAGGTATTCTTTCTTGCGAATGGACTCTGGGTGCATGCACAAACAATGAAAAAGTTACTTTTTAACGTAAAACAAAGAATGCTTTATTCCCAGAAAAGACGCCCCCACGCCACTACTGTCCGTTTAATCTTTACTATTCATCACTTCACTCGAAATCAATTAATAATTCGCGCTGTCTCTCATTGTCCTACATCTCGATTTCTTCTCGATGTAATCGGATTCCTCTCAACTATTTTTCATCACCGCCATCACCAGCTTTCCCCACTGCCGCCCGTTACTCCTCCTCTTCGACTTCACCTTCGACTGCCGTCGTTCCCACGATACTCTCCTCATCTGTCGAAGTCTCGTACTTCGCATTCGTTTCGTCTCGCTTGCCGCGGGACACACTCTTGCTCGGCCAAGTCCGCCCGGAACGACCGTCACCACCGCGCTGTTTAAACCATGTTGGCACCCGCGTCTATGTTCAGAAACGCGGTGCGTTTCAATATATGTGTGTGTATATATACATGTTTCTACATTTTCATGTTTCTACATTTTGCCACCGGGCAACATCTGCCCAATTGTAGAATAAAGCTTCTATCTATCTATCTATCTATATAGTACAAAAATATGAGTTAAGAAACCCAATAATAATGCGGCACAAAGGTAAATACTCCTGCTGAAACGACGATTGAACATGCAACACTACAGAACTCGTATACTGTTCTACAGTGTCGTAGCAGCCCCGGCAGGTAGGGTCGGCAAGAGAGCAGTGTGTTAGACCTGCGTCTCTCCGGACGGGCGTTTTACATTCTATTCCCTCCAATAAATATTTTTTTGGGGAAATGTGGATTACCAGCAAGCGATTATTGGTTTTCTATACCATAGATTTCTCCGTATCTTTGCAGCTGTTATTCACTCCATTACTTGACACATCATCCATAACAATTGTTATTATTATTTCCTCGATTTCAGCGGACATTTTGTGGAATTCCATGCTAACAAAATAGAGTAATAAATTAAACATCAGAATGTGGAAATAATATATTTAAATGTTCAATTCTTGAAATATGTCTGGTATCTTCATAGTAATTATCACTATTACCTTCGAAAGGTGTAACACTCATGACTTACTGGAGTGGATCGTTTACGAGAAATATCATTTTTAACCTGGCTAGAAAACTACAACCATTAGTCTCTGCACATATTTTTCACATCGTAAACTGATGAAAAGCAATACGTTGCAAAAGACAATATACGTGTACTGAATCTACGCCAGAATGATAATGATTCAAGTTTCTCAGGAATTGTTTCTATCGTTCTGTATATTGATTTCTTCTTCTTCGTTTTTTAGTTTATGCCAAGGTAAATAAATTCTGGGGCTTGGAGTGCCATAGGCTGTATTTTTCTGCCTAGAGTTCCCTCAGTGTTAAATTGAAGACTTTATACTGAGCAGTAAAGTAAGTTCGTAAGCAATTAAGAGATAATTTATCGCTCGTGTTATCAACAATTAAGAAGTAATTTTAACCTTCCGAATTAAGTTTAAAAATATTTATCGACCTCCTGCCGATTACCTGAAAGTTTTGAAACTATTCAAACCAAAGTCCTTTACATGTTTCGAAATTCTCAGAATGTTTATGGGATACTAATAGATGGAAATAGATAGATTAGTATGATAAAGTCTATATTATCCATATACTCCAAGCTCATGTTGGTATTATTCGCAAGACGCTGGCTAAAGAAACATGTGTCAGAATATCAGAGTCTTGCGTGTTAGTGAGAAGCATTTTGACATAGTATACAATGGAAATTAGCGTTGCTCAGAGTCCAGATTAATAATACACCAATCGCTAAGACCGAATGCGATGGTCTTAACTCGTACCAAAGCGTCAACTGAAATACGAGGTAAGGTAAAAAATAGTGAGATTAGGTAAACAAAAATTTACGACTGACTCATTGAAACCCGAAACTATTAGTCCTGTTGCTTACTAACATTAGGAATTCTCAGGTCCAGGTCCGTTCCCTTATTGACACAAAAGATCTATTCCCCATTACCATTATTTACTACTTGGTATTGGCTATTGGGCACTTCCTCCTCCGAAAGACACAAGTATGGTTCTAAGCTCTTGCTCCTTTGCACTGTAGTCACCTATTTTGGATTATTGAAGATAGCAACCGGCTAATTCTGTAATTCGAACACTAGCTGTCACATATGCATGTTGCTGAGGTTACACCGGCCAAATGCAAAAGTGATCAATGACGGAACCTTTGTATTACTAATGTTTATTCATTTATTCTTTGAAGTATGAAAATTTGGTACACTGGTCAATTATTCGATCATCTCTGTCTCGATTTTATAACTAATTTATATTACATGACATCCAGTTTGACTATATTTGAAGACTTAAACTAATGTTTAAAATGTTCGTATTATTATGTGAACATTATAGTATAGAACACCCAAAATGTATCATAAATTTTTTAGAAAACTTATTCTTCTTTGAAAACATGTTAAAAAAATTATACAATCTAAATATAATATTTATGGTAATATATCCTCTAATTAGAAATGAACTGAATAATATGTGTTGTTGCTATACCTGGACGATAACATCTAAAATTTGCATCGATTGACAATAGTATAAGTGAAAAATGTATCATTTAATTTCTCACCGCAAAAGATATAAGTTTAAAAGTGCCTGATAGGTAGTAATAAAATTTTGATGTATCTGTTATATTTTCAAAATGCAGAATATCCCAGAGACTATCCCTATTAAGACGTTTGTCTCATACTGTTGTACAGAGTGCATTCAGTTACAATGTGATTTAATGTTTCGTATTTTAGTTAATTACCCAGTCAACAAATGTTTGTTCCATTAATAATTTATAGTATTTATAATTTATTTTGTTGAGTCTAAACGATAAGTTTTCTTTGTTCGCTAATCTTCTCTGTCTGGTCTGCCTTCGCCAGTTTGGTATGATGAACCAACTCGACCGGGAGAGGTGGCTCAGTGTATCAGCTGATGTCGCGGGAGATTCTTGGTTCGGGTCCTAACAGTGGCTAGATTTTTGACACTAGCTTGTAAGCTAGGTCGAATTCAGTTGCTGTCTGAAGGAGAATTCTACAGGCCGGCTGCTCTGATCGGTGGTTTTCCTGGTTTTTGCGATCAACAACAGGTGAATGTCGTAGCAGTACCCCAACAAACGAGCCACGGACCGCGCACGAACTTTCCTTCCCATTCCTTGTCCTACCCTTACCCCTTACACACACCTACACTAACATGCACTACACTACCACACATGAAGAGAGACCAGTCGGGAGCTTAGAGCTTGTCCCGGCTGGGGTGGTGCCTCGCTGGTGGGAGAGTCCTGGTTAGGGGGAAACCCCACTAGCCGAAGGTAGGTCGGCGCCGGATCTCGCCATCCAGCGGGGGAAGATCACCGCCATCTCCCGAGAGAAAACATGCACTAAACTTACGAGACTAATGACCTCGGTAGTTGACGTGCCCGGAATCACTAACAATCAACCAAGCAACCGAACTCGAACATGTAGAGGAAGTTTTTTTTTAAAAAAGTCGTAACAAGGTTTCCGTAGGCATTGCCGGTGTTAAAAGACCCGTTCTCTGCCCCGTCCCACCGACTCCTTTTGTGTTTCCACTGGCTCTCGAGGCCCATCTGCGCGGAGCGGAAATTGTCATCCGCTTCCAATAGCTCCGAGACGCCCTGCGCGCCTCCACTGTTTTGCTTTCTCTGCGAGGCACCGCGACCGTGCTGCCGCCTCTCGCCCGTAATCCAAACTCCATTTCCGGCGGCCCGCCGGCTGTCGGGTCGGACGGCGGGGAACGCTTAATCTCCCGTAACGAACGTTCTGTCTCAGCCCGTTCATTTGGAGCCGCGCGCAGACCAACTAACGCTGCGCACATTACGTTACGTGAAATATGGTAATGTCAAAAGAGGTAAACTCGCAGTAAATTGTCGTGTTTGTGGGAAAAGTGTATAACTCCCACATTGACCAGTTATTTCAACAACACGCCACACTGTCTTTTTCTTTGCGTATAAAAAGATATTAAGCGAGATAGTATGAGAACCCAATCTGGAAATTGTATGAAAACTAGTGGTGCTACAACAGCCCATACTTTCTCGTATTATTTGGAAATTTTTGCGACTAAATATTTCAGAAAATTTAAGTAAAATCAGGTTTGCGCAGTTTCTAAAAATATCAATTTTTTCTCGTAATGGCTTCAAATTTTTCGATTAAACTTTGTTCTCAAATAACGTCAATTCTGAATACACAAGTATTAAAAGAAGTAATTTAGAATAAAGAGAACAAGTTGTATCCACGTTATCGATACCAGTACCCAAAATACAAGGTTTTTCTGTCAAAATGACATCAAATTGTGCCACAGCGTTAAAGTATCTTCTCTAGAAAAGCGAAAGTAAAAACACCAACACCCTAAGACGTCTGCAACAGGACAGTTGTCATTCGGAAAACACCAATCTCAACCTATCTCTTGAGGACAGTGCGAGGACGCGACACGACGTCCGCTGTGGGACATCGTCCCGGCGAGGAGATTTGTCATTCCGAAGGCGACGCCAGGCGCTTGAGTGAAAGGGAGATATCGATGCCAGGGAGGGAGCAGCGTGGGGCATTAAAATGGAATCCCATCTGCGCGCGGAGCGGGTGACGGATGGTCGCCTTACTTTCGCCTCCCCGCGGCCTGGGCGCCGCGCGTGGGGGCAGCAGGGAAAGGAGGTGACACTAAGAGTGGGGACGAGGGGGGGGGAGGTTGAGACGGGAGAACCTGCCACGCAATGTCGGTAGGCGGAATGTAATGCCGGTAGACGGACTGACAATGCAATGTCGGTAGACGGAATGCACAGTCGACTCCGGTTATAGTGAACTCGAATATAGTGAACCCTCGGGGCCTGAGACGGGAGAACTGCCACACAATGTCGGTAGGCGGAATGTAATGCCGGTAGACGGACTGACAATGTAATGTTGGTAGACGGAATGTACAGTCGACTCCGGTTATAGCGTACTCGGTTATAGTGAACCCTCGGTTATAGTGAACTCGGATAAAGTGAACCCTCGGTTATAGTGAACTCGGATATAGTGAACCCTCGGTTGTAGTGAACTTCAGTTATTGGTCCCGTTTCGCATACATTACAAATAAGTATAAGAAAACTCGATTATAGTGAACCTGAACCTCGGCTATAGTGAACCTAAGAAACACAACGTCCTGAAAATAATTCCCTTCTAGAAAAGAATATATCGCCTCAGTGACAAATTCCAACACTAGGCAGATTGAATTCCAACAGTGCAAGAGGCATTGAAGGGTGTCAAGACTACATTACGGTACTTAAGACACAGGTCAATGTAGAATCAATTATGGAATGAACACGAATTCTTGAGAATAATCTAGAGAAATTACTGATTAAAAAGTACGAAGCAAACAATTGAAAAGAAATTGAATTTTTAACGACAAATAAAGGTATTGAAATTTTCAGTTCATTCTGTTAATGTGTTTTGCTGTATCTCTACGTTACTAAAATTAATCTTTATGAAGAAATTTTCTTAAATTTTGACATCATTGGATATAGTGAACCTCGGATATAGTTAACTAAATGTTAGCCCCCAGAAGTTCACTATAACCGGAATCGACTATATCTGGTAGCTCCTCCATCTCGTTTGGTCGCTTAAGAATGATTTCGGTTTGTTTGGAATTAGAAATTCAAAAACGCTTTGAAATATGTATTCTTAATATTTCAGATTATTTTTTGTTTTTTTATAGTATAGTGACATGTACCAAGATATACTAAGGGAAATTTTGATATAAAAATAATCAAATAATAGATTATTTTGAAACATTGATACCCGGAAATGTAAATATGAGAGTACATAGTATGTTTACTGCAACCCGCTAAAATCCCTCTCTTGTAAAATAATAATTTATTTTCAAATACTAATATTTAATTGTCGGGTGCCTGGGCTTGCTCAGTATTTATGTCTTTCATTAATTAATTTATTTCATTTCTGTTACTTTGATAAATGGAATCGTTCGCGGGTCGTAGAAAAATGTATATACGCAGGTCGACAGACTTGTCCATACGGGATTTCGAGCATGAAAAATTTACCTAGGGAATTCAGATTATTGAAAATAACTATTTAACGCTCGTGGGGGAGAAGCTTGGATAGAAGATGACGTGCAGTGAAGTGATACGTGGGTTCAGTCGGGAGTACCTGCCATGCAAACTGTAACGTCCGTAGACGCAATGTATCTGATAGCTGTTCCATCTCCTTTGGTCGTTTACTAATGGTTTCGATTTCTTTGAAGTTTGAGATCCAGAACCGCTTTGAAATAAGCATTCGTAATATTTCAGGTTAATAATTGCCTTATTCCAGTGAATCTCTTGTATAGAGGGATTCACAAATATGTGTACAGTCTTTGACTGAGAATATATTTGGAATGGGGAAATATGTGGATGTTTTATTTTACGATTACGTGTGTTGAAAATGACCTCCATTAGCAACATCATGGAGGCCACTGAATGTATATAAGGGTATACAGTTTTGTGATCTCTCTATATATTGTTCTTTTTATTATTGTCTATAATAATTTATTCAAACATTTTCAAATAATATTTTTTTGGTCTTAAATACTGGTATTTATTGTAGTAAGCGTTGAATTTAAGTGAGGTTTCGGATCTCAAGTGTACCCCTCATCAGGCATAGATTAAACCAAACATGACAATAAACTGAAACTGAATATGTGACCTTATTACATATACGATGCATCTGAAAACTGAAGTGAATGGGCGCGTATAACAAACATAACAAAGCGTGGAAACAAAATACCTTTATAGCGTCGGAAAGTAACATCCGTTCAGCACAATAAAGCATTTACATCGGCGATAAAGCTGCTGCAATGAGACAGCAAAGCCCCCTTCGGAACTCGTACGAAGCACAGATGTCGAACGTCGTTGTATGTCTGACACCGCTGCCTTTCAAGACCCCTTTTGACGCGAGGGAACAAAAAGACCTTCTGAGTTACGTGGATGTGCAGAACTATCGACCCAAGAAGATACGTACACCGATTTCGATGTACATGCGAGTGTTGCCATGCAACTGAGTCCTCTTTCAACTCCTGTACTTCTGCGGGCAATTTAGATGGATGAGCAGTGCTAAGCGCTGCCAAACTACCTCATATAATTCGACCATTGACGGTTTTATCTTCCGGGACAAGTTCGTGGTGAAACATGCCTTTGTGGCCGAAAATCGCAAGCAAGAGTTTCTTTATTCTGGACTTTTGTGGGCGGTTCTTTTCAGAATGAGGAGACGCCGATGAGAACTATTCCATTTTCCCTCTTCGACTTCGGATCGTGATCGTAGCAAGCTCTCATCACCTGAAAGAATGGTGTGAGGAAAATTTGGATAATAGTCAGAAGTGTCAATTGAAAACCGGGCAGTCAGAATGCGTGTTTCCTTCTGATTGTAGTAGAGTCAAGCGTTGATTCGGCAATAGCATCTGGAGTATCCGCTCAATGATGTCTTTAGTCGCTGTATGGAGGAGAATCCTAGCGGCCGGCAGCTCTGATCGGTAGTTTTCCGTGGTTTCTCCGATCAACACCAGGCAAATTCTGGAGCGGTATCCTAACAAACGGGCCATGAATCGCGCACTATCTTGCCTTTCTCATCGTTGTCCTGTCCTGACCCGTTACTTACACACTTTATACTTACGTGCAGTGCAGTATCACACATGGCAGGAAACCGGTCGGAAGCTTAGAGCTTGTACCGGCTGGGGCGGTACCCCGTTACTGGGAGATACTTGATTGAGGGAAAGCGACGGTAAGTCGTCACCTGATCTCATCATCTAGCGGGGGAAGATCACCGCCACCTCTCGAGGAAAACACAAATAGGGGTTTAATGACCTTTGCAGGTGACGCGGCCCACTAATCAATCAATCTCAATGTTCTCGTTCGTCTCATTTGTCGAGAGGAGACTGGAACGTTATCCAGGTCTCCTTTCCTTCCCGAAAACGTTGAAGCAATTAGTTAACGCGTGTTCTGCCCATTCTAACATTTCCACCAATATTGAATGCGTCTCCTTGGCCGTTTTACTTAGTCTGGTTACAAACTTCGTTTATTTGTTGTTCCATTTGACTTCATGGACGCAAGCAGCCCGCGCAAGCGCCTTGCTGCTGGTCGCAATCACGTTGCTTGTGAGTTATCTCTTTATTCTCCGAACTTTTCAGATGCACCTTGTATTCCAATTTTATTTTTTTGCCTTTACGAAGGTTCTTCATAAGAGAAAATGATGTAATCTTGCGTCAGAAAATGGCAAATGTTTGCCAGAAAACCTCTTATTGTCGGGGCCTCGTAACGAAAAGGTGGATAAATCCATTTGCTAAAAATAGACACAAAATTCCTCGAACACAGGCTGTAGTCAGAATTCGTGTTGTGTAGGTGCTTGATAGCGAAAAATTGATTGATGACAAAACGACCGTCTTTACTTTACATCAAGTACCCATTTACGGTTGTGATCGTCGGCCAAAGTCGAACCTATACCGCCCTTCTACGGCTTATAGTTGTGTATGAGTGACAGCGAGTTAAACCTGAGGATCTGAGTTGGCATCGCGGATTGGAAAAAAATCTGGCTGAAAACATTTTGCTGGTTTATGAAGTAGTGTAATGTAGTTGAGCAGTTAGAAACAATGCGAGAAAGTTTGTGCTTTTGTAGCGCTAGTTTAATGTATTACCTATCACAAATGAGAAAATATTACACAATACATTTTGAAAAACTCTTTAAACAATATTGTGAAAAACAATGAAATTAACTTATGTATTTTTAATACAAGAATAGTACATGGAGCATGAGTACGAAATATAACAACATATTTGCTCACCATAGATCATCCTTAAGGAAAACGTACCACTTATTAGGGAGTTTTAGCCCCAGGCGTAATGACCTTAATCACCTATGATGACGTAACTAACGACGTTATATGGTCGTATTGAACAGCTTTCAGATGAGAATTAGCATTTGCGACATTGCGTTATGCATTATAACGCAAATTTTGCTTAACGTTGCGTTATGCAAAATAAGCATTTCAATCGTTGAACAAAGATGTTGCATTGCATATCAAAGAGTGTAGAAAATTGGTGAGACTTTTGATCTATGATATAAATAAAGAATAAACAAATCTGCCTTTTGCAAGGAGTTTTAGATTATCTAGCCCTGAGAAATGGGTATCCATTTGGGGATTTCGAATCGACTTTTATCGGGTGAGTATGGAATATACGATAACAATTCGTTTTGGGTATAAGACATAGCTTAATTCGAAGATATGGTTTCAAAGAGTTTTTACCTTTACCGGGCGCCAATTTACCTATGTCACCAAACAGCATTTCCAGAAATGAAGAAATAACGCGTATTCACCAAACGTGATAGAAACCGGAAGATTAAGTAACTTCGCAGAAAGCACTGGTATGCCATAAATGGCCAAAATGTTGGTTTAGAAGCTATTAACACTTGTCTCGCTAGAAATATTTCAGTGTAAAGAGAGAAAAGTGTTCATGTTCGCATTTCAGAACTAGATCATTGAGACAAGAAGCTTTATTAAACATATATTAAAAAACAAGCTTGAGATGTATGTAAAAAGTGCAACATTCACACGGATAACAAACATCACATCTTATCCTTAAGTCTAATTCTGGCTCAAGAAAGAACCTATTGAGATGTTTTTTTTCTTTTTCTTTAATAAATTTACTTTATGAGTAAAAATAAAAATATCCACTTAATAACTTGTTTAGGGCTGATGATTCTATGGCTTACATCATAGATTCGAATATGGTAACTTAGTGAAATATCAAAACGCTTTAAACTTCAAAATAAAAGAGAAAATTCATTCAAAACAATAACAAAATACTTTTTAGAATAGTTTACAAACTGAAAAGAACGATAAAACATTTAATAACTTTAATAATTTTCAAGAACAGTACCTAGGTTTACCTTATTCACCTTGCAAATGATCAAAAGTCCTTTTTCTATGCCCAATGCCTTATGTGCACTTCACTATATCGACACTACCAATTATTATAGTGCATTTACTTTTCCGTAATATTACCCTCAATCTAATATACCGCTAATATACTGCATTTCTTACTTTCGAATCCTCCACAGAGTAACTCCACTCCGACTGAAATGCTCTATCAATCATTTACATCCTCAATTCAGAACGTCTACTTTTTTTCTGGTTGTCGATTCCATTCGTCTTCTTGACTGTGTCCATGACGTCAAAACATTGCTAACCTATGTTTTTTTATTTCAGTCGGCCGCGTATATACATATTATCTTGATGCAAAATACGGACGAAAAATCATCTTTAATTTCGACACTACAATATCAGGGCAGTGTTGCCGCCGACACGTGGTCCTATCTGTGGAGTCATCTCAGATACCTCATTACCTCATTACAAGGCAAACAATATTACTAATTAAAATCGCCAATAGTCACAGACAATGAACCATAGATACTTTGGAATATCCCTGTAATCACCAATTAAACCAATCCCGTCAAAAGAACGCACGTTATTCTAGGGTCTTAAAGCAAAAGAAAACCTTTTCATTTAAGTTTCTATTCGTAACTCCAATAATCTCCAAAACAAAATTTTAAAAAATATGTCCCTCTGTATAGACCTGGCTGTAGCAGTGGAAATAGATATTAATCAGTATTCTGCCAGTAGATATATCAGCCAATATTTTCCCACACATTTAACTGAACATGTGAAATAAGGAACACCATCAATGACAAAAATCAGCCATCTTGGACAGCTATCATGTTATAAGAATCTTTATAAATTCACAACAGTTTATATTGTAGATATATGGTATATTTGTAAATAAATAATTAAAATTTGTAATTTTTATGTACTTAATTTAACATAGATGGATTTTTTGTTTAATTTCTTGTATTGATAGCAAATTTGAACACTTATGTCAACGTAAAAGTTGAGAAAAATGAATAATGTAAATAACAATTAGAAGAATAGCACCATCCGACGACTTAGACTGTCACCAATTTCAATAAAAATTTAGCTTTATAAAGGGTTTTGTATGTAAAATGTTTATAACTATATTGTGTTTGGTGATCTCTGTTTCCGCAGGATTTCACGTAACGTTTATATATTTAAGAACAAAAGCGAGTGCAAATCTGAAAATCCGTTTCTAAAAATACACCTCGTCACCAGTCCTTGGTACACTCTTTTTTCAGTAGAGTTTTCAGAATTATTTTCTCTAGATCTCTGTGTAAAGTGAAAAAATTAACAGTTTTACATTGTTTTGTTGTTAATTATATCATAATGTGAGCTCTCAGAGATCTATCAGCGACTGGGCAACCTTCCAAAATTAATAGCAGGTTTCAGGTTGGAGAACAGAAATTTCCTTCGGTCTGTGATTTCGACAGCGTATTGATCGTCAAAGCGATGTAAAAAAATATTGTCAAAGTGATGTAAAAAAATACTGTCTCTACTCTTCATTCGTCTCAATTATTTAAATAGGCTGATCCCTCTAGGAATAGTTAACCGTAAAACATCGTTACTTTCATTTTTATGTACAGTAAATAGATATATAGAAAATTGTTAGTGCCAGAAAGGAGTCCCGCCAGGGCACGAGAAAATACTAACTTTTTTTAAACCCGCCTCTCGGAACGGTAGGGCTTTGCCATGGCCTGGGCAGAATTCCTGTTCTAATTGGCCTCCCACCCACCAGGAGCGCTAGCTGCCTACCGTCGGAGGTATCTTTCCCGACGGCGACTCGGAGCCGGCAGATTAAACGAGAGCTCCTCCTAGGGCGGTGAGGCAGTGGGCCACCTCGCACCTCGAGCACACACCTGACAATTTCCGTCATTGTAAAGCCAGGATATAATATTGCCTAATTGTCCAATAAAGAACAAATAATGAGCCTGAAATTACGTATTTCCCGATCGAAGCCGTGGATTTTTAAGGCCGAAAAAATCCTTCGTACGCCTACCTTCGGAGGGGAAGTAAAGCCGGCTGTCCCATGTTAGTAGATTTACTGCATGTAAAAGATCCTCAAGCCTAAATGAAGCCTCTGAGCTAAATTCGAATTGCCTGTTTCGTCGCCCAAATAATATCTTCTTTCTCCCTTAGTAGGTGAAAGAAGCGTAACCAAATTTGCGAGGTCAGACGAAAGAGCAGGTCTCATGGCCTGAGCCTCGTCGCGTAAAATAAGGCATTCATTCATTCATATATATTTTCTGTAATTTCAAGTATTTTACATTTATTTAAAATTCAAGTTATCACAAATATACATTGCCTGATACTGCGGGTAGATCCAAGGTTTGTAATTCATTACAAAACTTATATATGAAAATTTCTATACGCAGTTATTTATATGAGCCTCATGGTTTTATTTTCACTCTTGGCATATCCTCCTGTCGGGCGCTTGAGGAGGGGTCAAGAAGGTGAAATAGATTGTCCATTTTTTAAGATATGCTCCAGTATTTTCCTAGCATATTGGGCATATTTTGGAGAAACTAAGGAAAACTAGTTCTTCGGGAAACCCATGACTAGAATTCTCACTCAGACAGCGACTGAATTCGATCTAGCTATGTAGCTCGTGCCGAAAAAACGCCACCGTCGGGATTCAAATTCCAGGACCTTCCGGGCAGAAACACTGCAATGGTGACAAGTTATAGCCGTGAGCCACTTGCCAGCCGGTGCCAGACGTGGAGATAACATGTATGCTTCTTCCAGATTTCGGACTCTTCTGAAATGAAACCGCGTGACAGAAAATTGGCCGCTTCCAGTCCTTACGAATTCGCCTCTACAGTGTCGAATGACAAGTGTCATCAGTGGTGTGTGAACACTTGATAGTGAACATTAGTACTAGAACATTGTCAATGTTAACCGGTAAGTCTTGGAACACCTCTGACTACCTTGTCCGATAATTGCTAAGAAAATTGCTCATGGAAATGTAACTTTAGCGTGCACGCATGCCTTTTTAGCACAGTGATCACTCATTTATTAGTGATTCATTATTTGCTAATTGCTCTAGAGTCGGCTTTTTAACTATAGAATGTCAACCGCGCTGTGAGAACTCAATAACCAAGTATTCAGTTGGATCATATGATGGGTTTTGACGTATCGTCTCTCCAGAAAATGTTTTTTTATAAAAATCATAGAGAACCCACGGTGCCAAGATTGTGACCTAGTTCTTGCATACAGAGGTTCTATTGGTAAATTATTAGCTCCTGCCCGAGTGTCCAGCTTTTTGTTGTTACATCATTAACGCCAAGGTGTGTTGCAGTACGGAAATACAAGGTGCGATGAACAAGTAGTAGGACTGATTTTCTGTAGACCAGACAATCCAACGGAGGATGATACTCGCAATCAAAAAGTAGCAGGACTGATTTTCTGTAGGCCAGACAATCCAACGGAGGGGAGTCCGAATGGCTGGTCGTGGTGGTGTGGAACGGACCTTAAGAAGGGAATGCGACCTTCCGCCGTTGCCTGCGTGCCATTGGAGAGTGAGCACATTGTTTCCCGTAAACCACTGATAAGAGATGTCTCGCTCAGCGTGGAACGGAATCTCGACCTGCTCTACAGCGTGAAGTTTTGCTTCAAACATGGAAAAAACACCACGGAAACCTTCCATATGAACAAGCAGGCCTCCAAGGCAGGCTCCTGGAGGAGGGCAGGCCTCCAAGCAGGCCTCCTGCCATAAGCCGCTCAGTGGTTTTTGAGTGGCACAAGGTGTTCCGGAGGAGAGGAACCTCGTCGAGGATAACCAACGCGCCAGTCCTCCGTCAACATCAAAGGTCAAAACATCAAATGTGACAAAAGCGAAACAACACCTGGACTTTGATCGTCGAATATCAATTCGTCTGACTAGCGAGAAGTTAAAGTCTTTCTTACGGCACCATTCAAATTATTACGGAAGATTTGGCAATGAAGGAAATTTGCGCGAGTTTTGTGCCAAGAATCTTGACTGATGAACAAAAAGCGAATGGTTAGTAACCTAAACTAGATGTATAAACACCAAAAGTAGCGCATATACGGTCTGTATGTTTTCTGCACGAATGGCCACAAGCCGTCGCAAGGGGATCTAACGAGAACTAACTTGATTGTGCCATCCGAGTACTATCAGTGATGGTATTTCTGTGCATTCGTTCTCGCTGTGATCTTTATTTCGTATTAATTAACCATGAGGAGCATAGAGAATAAAAATAAGAAGGCAGGAATTCGGAAAATGGAAGTTTATCACAATATATCACTTCACACAATCGCACTTAGACACACTTGACCACAAAATCGAAATGGTCGATTACCATTTGTAAATGATTCTGCCACTAGAGGCGCTTGAAGCAAACTGTTGGCTTTCTGGATGAAAAATTATGAACATGCTCATATAGAAAACGTGCTGTCTGCACGATTTCTGTACGTCCAATCTGCACGAAAACATTACCGCATATACCGGGCTTTAGAGAAAACCCAATTTTTCTCGTCAACATTATTGAAGAAGAAACCTGGTGTTTGAATTCGATCCAAAGACGAAACGCCAAAGTTGGGGATGACGCACGAACAAATCTGCTCGTCCGAAGAAGCCCTGGATGAGCAAATTCAGGGTGAAAAAATGCTTCTGGGTGTTTTAATCATCGTGATGTCATCCACGTTGAGTTTGTACCCCCTGAGCAAACCGTGAATATGTAAATGATCTTGGCTGTCCAGGTGACGCCGCGTCGAAGGCTGTGTTGCCGACGTTTTGACCATCTTTTCGTGGTCTTCCTCAGGGCTGCTGTGCCCAACCTTCGACGCGGCGTCACCTGGACAGCCAAGATCATTTACATGACTCTGGCCGCGGAAGCCTACGACTTCAAACCGTGCAGGTTTGCATGGAAGTGGTCGGTCGGTTGCGAATGCGAGTCAATCGCGTGCGACGACACATTGTCCGTTCGTGAAGGATACACAACGACCCTGCGCCGTGACTCATCGCGCTGTAGGTTGGTTGGTTAGTGATTCCCGGCGCGTCAACAGCTTAGGTCATTAATCTCGTAAGTGTAGTGCATGTTTTCCTTCAGGAGAGGCGGTGATCTTCCCCCGCTGGATATGGCGAGATTCGGCGCCGACCTACCGTCGGATAGGGGGGTTTAACCCCTAACCAGGACTCTCCCACCAGCGGGGCACCGCCCCAGCCGGGACAAGCTCTAAGCTCCCGACCGGTCTCCCGGAATATGTGATATTGTAGTGCATGTTAGTGTAAGTGTGTGTATGATGTAGGAGGGTAGGACAATGAAGAGGAAGGAAAGACCATGCGCGGTCTGTGACCCGTTTTTTAGGGTACTGCTCCGGCATTCGCCTGGTCTTGATCGGAGGAGTCACGGAAAACTACCGATCAGAACAGCCGGCCGCTAGAATTCTCCTCCAGACAGCGACTGAATGCGACCTAGCTGGAACGCTAGTGTCGAAATTCCTGCCGCCGTGGGGAGTGTAACCTAGGACCTCCCGGTCAGAGGCGCTGCAGTGACATCAGTTGATGCACTGAGCTACCGCTCCCTGTCATCGCGCTGTTGCTGCAGGACCCTCTGGCTCAGTACGGCATTGACATGTTGCCTCACCTCTCCTGCAGCCCAGACATGACTTCGTCCTCTTCCCTCGCCTCAAACGGGCCATGAAGAGACGTTTCGACTCCATCGAAGAAGTCTAAGCGGCTGCGACAAGGACTCTCAATAGCATGTCGGTCAATGACCTCCAGAAGGCATTAGCGGCTAGCCAGACGCGCCATATTTGGTGGGTCGAAACCCAAGGGTCCTATGTCAAAGATGATTTGTACAGATATGTGCAATGAATTATATTTTTTTTTAAATCAGTCCTACTGCTTTTTGATCCCACCTTGGATATTGGTTGTTCAATATGGGTGGTTCAACCCGAAAGCTCCCCAGTTGAGCTACATACGAGTATTGTCTGTGGCAGTGCCCTCTGCTCATGAGGTAGCGAGGAGAGATTTGTCCCGCTGTATGTGTAGCGTTGAATGACTCCAGAACCCATTTAAAAAGTTAGTAATTTTTAAGGTAGCAGGACGATCCAACCCAGGTTATGAGAAGTTTACTTTGCGTTCTAACTTACCCGAATATCAGTCCAGTGGCGTGCTTGTACCCCGAATTACGTGGGTTTTACGGTAACGAATGGGATACGCGCTAACCCAGGCTCATGAAATCCCTCTCTTAAAAAGGCTAGTCTTCAAGTAGAGTATACTCTAAAAGAGTTTATTTTTCTCAAATGACGAGGTCGTCAAACGAAGTAACGCTGACTTACAGTTCAGTGATCTGTTTACTTTCAAGATATTCTGAGTTGGAATCATGTTCCGATAGCAACAATCATATTTTAGCATTCATTTGAATGGATTATTGAATGCTCTAGAAATTTAAAAGCTTTGTTATTTAATTTTCTTCGTCGCAGGCGAAGCCACATTTTACCGATAACTGAATTTTCCATCTAAAATGCATCCTATACCCTGACTTGAGCTACGCATAAACTCTTCTTCCGTCCCCTCTTTGTTTAGACATAACGTACTCTTCCCTACAATTTCAAATTCTCATTACGTTTTTGACTTACTACTCTTTACCTTCAGCGGTTCAGTTGTCATTCTTAACAGTGTGATTATTTCCTTACGTACATCATGCTTCCACAAAACAGCTCGTGCCTTTTATCGTCGCCATCTAAGTATCAAATTTCATTGTCTTTCATTGCGTTCCGTGTATCCGATTCAATCGCTTCACCATTCTGTGTCGTTTAGAAGGAGATGTGTTAGCATAATAATTGTATGTCCATAACTAAAACTAGTTCACTGGGAGATCTTGACTTCGCCTCCTGACGGTGGCACATCTCTTTCAGCAACCAAGTAGCTGGATGAGCTGCCATAGCCTGGAAGAAAATTCTAGAAACCCGCTTCTCTAAGCGGTAGCTTACTACAATTGGTTTCAATTTGTGCGAACATCCTTTCTACATCATGTCCTCATCATCATTAGAGTGAGACTCTTATCCCACTCTAGTCCATTTCTCATTATCTTGAAAACCACGGTAGTGCTGTGAATACCCGAATGACACGTCATAACCAACTTACATTGTAGTTCCTTAGGTGAAAGGGAATGAGTGCAAAAACTTAAATAGAAAGAAACAGAAAAAAGGGAAAGAAAGTGCAAAATATTAATTGTGAGAAATTTTGCGATGTGGTTAATACGATAAATTTGAAATTAAAAATAGTTTTTTTTCTTTTTTGAAATATGCCTGGATGTTACTGTAAGAAACTTTGTAAAGTATCCAATACATTGCAAAATCCTCCTTATAATACGCACAAGGTAATGATTATCGATTTAAACTCAATATTTATTTATTGTACAAGATTGTCATACTTCATGTATGTTTTTCTTCTCAGGCTAGGAAAGCACAAGTGGGAAATCTATCTCCAAAATGATGAGTAGTGTAATATTTTATTTTCCTCCACGTTTAGAACAATACAGAATGTCACTTGCTAGTTTATGCTGAATTAAAGAGTTTTCTGATTCATCGTCAAAACACCTGTACCGCCATTCAGACTCTGCGAAAGTAGATAAAAAAATCCATCACTTAGGAGACTATAAAGAGGTACTGTAGCGACATTTAAGATGCCAACCGACAACCATTTAGATGCGTATTTAACCAACTAAATAAAATATATTTTTTTAAATTAATTGGATATTCAGAAGTTACGCCCAATTAGACAGAATGATGTTGAACAGAATGATGTTGACTAACTGGTTACTCAAACGTTACGTCCAATCAGAGAGAATGATGTTGACCAGAATGATGTTGACTAATGGTTGCTCAAACGTTACGTCCGATTAGAGAGAATGATGTTGACCAGAGTGATGTTGACTAATGGTTACTCAAAAGTTACGTCCAATTAGAGAGAATGATGTTGACTACAGCTCAATGTGAGCTACAGCGTCGTTAAAGTAACGTATATCCTATTCCAGTCCGTTTCGGCCCAGTGCTCGCCTTCGCCCTGTTAGGAACCGCTCGTTTCGGCGCGCGACTCCACAGAGCCGCAGGTATAAAAGTTTTCCATTAAGGTCGTTTCCTCCGGCGCGCAGTGGAAATAAAGCAAAACGCGTCCGTAATCCCTGGGATTTTTTTTAGGAAGAACAACTCGGAGGGCTAGACTTTCATTTTACGCCAGCGGAAGGGGGGGAGGAGAGGCAAGTCGTGAGGGTTGCTGAATGTAAGGAGCTCTTCCGGTTCGCTTGAATTCGTTTTCAGAATTTTTAACTGTTGGAGTTTTCGTGTATTGTTGTCCCCTCTATATACGGTTGGACCTTCATATAACGAATTTGACGTTTCTTTCGATAATATACAATATATAGACATTTAGGTTTATAGAGATGTTTCGATATCCTTCTACAGTTTCAGGATTTTTGAAAATGTGTTCGAGCTGTTTTATTATGGTCGAAAATGTGCTAGCTGGTATTCCATACATTTTTAAACTTTTATTGTATAAATTGTGAAAAGAGTCATTGTAATCGTCCATTATCAATATTGTCTGTAAAACAAAGCAGAATGCATTTCTTAATACTATTCCATACTCGTAGTTGGACAGATTGTTCGTACAAAATGGAAGAACATAGTAAAGTGCCCAAGGCAATATTATAAAAAGTAATAACACTACGGACAGGTTGGTTTCGAAAATTGTCGAGAAATATATGAAATGGGTAATGGTGTATTGAAGAATTGGATAGAAAATAGCAATGTGAATCGGTACATGAACGGTAGTTTTAGGCTATTGGCGTGTGTCTTACCGAAACCTATTTAGAAGATTCCATTACATCAAAAGTAAGATTTTGAGTAGGTTAGCGGTGTGTCTTCTACATTTGTTAGTAATAGTAGTAGTAATACTACTACATGCCTCAAAATAAAATAATTATATTAAATGTAATACATAACTCTGAAATAAGGGTGATAAGACCTTTAAATTCAAGAGAATATTTCACAATTACGATTTTCATATTAATTCAACAAAAAAATGTTTTCTTGGAGTTAATTGTTGGTATTTGAGCATTATATCATTGATTTCAGTTCCTTGTTTCTGAAATGTAATAAATCTAATTTCTCAAAAGTAGTGTTATACTTGTATGTTGCGTTGGTAGTGGTAAGTGCGTACATTATTCAAATGGCCCGCACTAGCTTAAATATTGTAAACGTCGTCAGTTATACGTTCCATTTCAGTGTCAGAAACACACAGTAATTATAGTATCCAAAAGTAGCAGGTGTTCAGTGAGACAACGGTTCCTCAGATATACCACCATACTTTAATTAAAGGAACTGGTTTAAATTCACAAGTCTTGGTTGTGTGGCTCTTGAATATTGTGTGGGTGTCGCAGTTGTTCTGGAAGATCGCTCGTTGACCCTTCCGACGGGCAAGACAGAGCTAAGAAGGCAGCACCTGCGCGATGAATTGACCGTCCGTAAATTACGTAACGCATATTTGGAATATTTTTAATAGCCCCTTCCCCCCCCCTGCAACGCGACCGTAACACACCCTTTAACTTCCCTAAAATAATTACGTAACACTTGAGACATCCCCCCTCCATTTAGAAGAAAATAAAATATATCACAAAAACCATTTGTGTTGGTTTTATTTGTGTTTCTTTTAAAATTTATGGTAATTAAATCAGAATTAATTGGCGATGCTGACATGTAACAATAACATTTGTGAACCCGTGCTATGTGAAGGAAGTGAGCACAGACGTGAACATATCTTACAAGTCGTGCACACGTCGTAGATGACGCATGAGCGACAATCTACTGCACCAATTTAATTGGATTCTATAATATACAATTATCAGTTTTAAATATTTTTTTGTAATCTTACAGATTCTGTACAACATTATGAAAAAATACTTTCTTTTATTGTAAAAAATTACAAAATATCACTACCGCCCTTTGCTGCACTAACAGGAGTACTGACCGAAGCAGTGAACACACTCCGAAACTTCAAATATTCAAATATATCATTCGAAAATTCAGGGGAAACAATGAAATTACGTCAGTGTCGTCTATGCTTTTTCCCCGGATAAGAGCAAACGATGCTTAAAATGGCGCTGGTTCATTGATTTTCGTGAACTCAGTGAAGTTTTGAAAATTGCAAAAACTACAAATAATGCGAGATAATGCTGCTGAAAAATAATTTATTTCGAGTTAAATTTTTTTTATTTTGAAAAATTTTAATTATTTTGTTTAATAACAAAAAAATTACAAATACATTTCAGAAAGCACAATTCCAAAACAAATTTACATTTTCCAAACGTTTTGGGTACTGTTCTTCATGCAATGGCTGTTTAAAAATTAAAACACAACAAATGCATTTCTTGCAATACGTTATATTTAGAAAAATCATATCTTCATAAAGGCCCATGCCTCCGACGACTTAATCATCCCCGTCTTTGCTCCACACCCCCGTCAGCTTCATCATCTCCGTCAGTGTGCATTGCCCCCGCCAGCTTTATCACCTCCGTCATTGTGCCTCGCCCCCATCTGCTTCGTCTCCGACATTGTGCCCCCCCGTTGGCTTCATCATCTTGAATATGGTGCCACCTCCGTCGGTTCCATCATTCCGACATTGTGCCCCCCCCCCGTTGGCTTCATCACCTTCAACATTGTGCCACCCCCGTCGGCTCCATCATTCCGACATTGTGCCCCCCCCGTTGGCTTCATCATCTTCAACATTGTGCCACCCCCGTCAGCTCCATCATTCCGACATTGTGCCGCCCCCCCGTTGGCTTCATCATCTTCAACATTGTGCCACCCCCGTCGGCTCCATCATTACAACATTGTCCCCCCATGTTGGCTTCATCATCTTCAACATGGTGCCACCCCCGTCGGCTCCATCATTCCGACACTGTGCCCCCCATTGGCTTCATCATCTTCAACATGGTGCCACCCCCGTCGGCTCCATCATTCCGACACCGTGCCCCTGCTGGGTTTCATCATCTTCAACATGGTGCCACCGTCGGCTCCATCATTCCGACATTGTGCCCCCCCATTGGCTTCACCATCTTGGACATGGTGCCACCCCCGTCGGTTCCAGCATCATTCCAACATTGTGCCCCCCATTGGCTTCATCATCTCCAACATTGTGCCATCCCCGTCGGTTCCATCATTCCGACATTGTGCCCACCCCGTTGGCTTCATCATCTTGGACATGGTGCCACCCCCGTCGGTTCCATCATTCCAACATTGTGCCCCCCATTGGCTTCATCATCTCCAACATTGTGCCATCCCCGTCGGTTCCATCATTCCGACATTGTGCTCTTCGTTGGCTTTCATCATCTTCAAGATGGTTCCACCCCCCCCGTCGGCTCCATCATTCCGACACTGTGCCCCCGTTGGCTTCATCATCTTCAACATGGTACCACCCCCGTCGGCTCCATCATTCCGACACTGTGCCCCCCCCGTTGGATTCATCATCTTCATCATTGTGTCACGTCCCCGTCGGCTCCATCATCTCCGACATTGTGCTACCCCTGTCGGCTCCATCATCTCCGACATTGTGCCACCCCCATTGGCTTCATCATCATCATTGTGCCACGTCCCCGTCGGCTCCATTATCTCCGACATTGTGCTACCCCTGTCGGCACCATCATCTCCGACATTGGGTCCCCCCGTTGGCTTCATCATCTTCATCATTGTGTCACGTCCCCGTCGGCTCCATCATCTCCGACATTGTGCCACCCCCGTTGGCTTCATCATCTTCAACATTGTGCCACCCCCGTCGGCTCCATCATTCCGACATTGTGCCCCCCCGGTGGCTTCATCATCTTCAACATTGTGCCACCCCCGTTGGCTGCATCATTCCGACATTGTGCCCCTCCCCCGTTGGCTTCATCATCTTCAACATTGTGCCACCCCCGTCGGCTCCATCATTCCGACATTGTGCCCCCCTCCCCGGTGGCTTCATCATCTTCAACATTGTGCCACCCCCGTCGGCTTCATCATTTCCGTCATTTCGTCACCTTCGTCGTTGTTGTCGTCGCCGCCGCTGTCTTTGCCGTTGCCGTCGTCCTCCCTGCCGCCGTCGTTGCCGTTGTCGTCGCTGTCGCCGTCGTCGTCGTCGTAGTAGTCGTCATAGAACAAGTCTTACTCCTCCTCCATGTCCTCCCAGTCGCTGTCGTCGTCGTCATCTGCAAATATCAAGAATGACACATATGTGTTGTGACTTTGCTTTATAGAACATGTTCTTAAAATAAAAGGTCGAAACTTGGAAAATACGTGTGTGAATCGATTTGTTCATTTATTTTGTAAATAGTAAACAATTTACATATTGACGGGGTGTTTTCTACTTTTAGAAATGCAAATTTTTGCATAGCAAGTAATTTTAATACGAACATTTGAGTGCTTAAGATGACTCTACCCTTTGGAATATGCAAAAATATTTTATACCAAATATTCTTAAAATTGACTTGATAGTAAAAGTGTGATAATCAAAGTTTCGATGTTTTCTTCTTGAAACCCAGTATATAATTGATAATGCAGAACCCTGAGATAGACTAAGTTAAGTTATTTTCGTGTGGAAAACAAATAGGGTGAACCCCATTCGAAATTGTGAAAAAAAGCTTATTTAAAAAAAAGAAGTACTTAAAATACTTCAAATGCAGATGAAGAAGATAGTTTAGAATAGGATAGTTTTTTGTCTGTTTCCTCTAGTGAATGCATCTCATTTAAACAAAAATAAAAGCTCCCTTTAGCTGTTGAATTTGCATTCTCTTAATTATTAAATGAAAAATCTAAAGCATTAATAATGCTGGACAATTATCTGACAAAAAAATGATTTATTTGTTATAACAGGTTAGGATTCATATGCATTAAAAGTCCTGAAAATATGCATACAAATATGCTTTAAAAATAGAAAAAAATTCACTTAGAAAGGACAATATGCACATACAAAAGTGGGTGTTTTACTCTATACGAAGCAGTTTGATTTACATGTTGGATGGTACACTCTGAATTTCTATTGCAAGAGATTATGATATACTTTTCCAAATTTGTTGATGTAAGTTTTTTTTCTTTTATCTGCAATAATTTTCTTATACGAAGAAGAAGTTCTTTACACTTTCCATGAGTTTAGGCGACATTACTTAAAAGCTGCAATTTCTTTAGCTGTGTAATTTTCAACACTGCCGTTCACCCTGTAAAATACCACTTATTGTTATCACTGTTTTCCAATCGGGATTTATTTCTTCAATTTTCTTCATTGCTTGGATAAGACTTGCCCTACTGGTTCTCGTGAATTGTTGAAAGACGATGCTACAAGAATCCAATAAGTTAACTGCCGTAGTTAGTTGTAGATCACTTTCTTCAAGCGTGGTAGTGATTTTAGGCACAGTTATGTAGTGTGCACCAATAAATGTTGGTTTGATTTTCATTCTTTCATCATTTACAGTCATTATTGCTTAAATAATACACGTCACTTCTGCATTCCATAAAAGAAGTACCTTCTTAATAGCTTCAATGTGCGACCAGTAATATAGTGCAGAATTGAGCCAAAGAGAACTAATTTTTTCTCTCCAACTCCCAGGTTGAGGTTGCATAAAGCTTGAGGTTTTGAGAGTGCTGCATATGTTCGGGTCGAAACAGTATTCTTATCGCACTTTTATCCTTTGAGTCAAGGGAACATTCCGCCAACAAGTATTTAAGAACTATTCATGTACATCAGCGTAAGAATTATTGAGTATTGAAGAAGTCAGTGTTACCTTGTCTGGACGAATAGAAAATCGTTTTCTCTCGTAATTCGTGCATGAGCGCTAAGATTCCTGCTGGGGTCGCTACACCAACCCTACACAATTGAATCGACTGCCAGTGCCCTCATTAGTATAGGTACGTGCGTATTATCTCGAGCGAGACGAGTCACCACGAAACTTTCGGCGATCTGCGATCTTTATTTGAAAGGGCAGTTGATTCTCGGAATGTCGACAATATGCAATATTGTCATTTTTTTTATTAATTTGTTGCGTCTCCACCTTGACGAAACGCGTCTCCAAGCCCCGTTAAGTGGCGTTGAGCGCTTTAGCACTGGGGAGTAATCCTCCATTAAAGTGCTTTTTACTTTTTAATCTTTGTCAAGTCCCGTCACGTCGCAGTCAGTCATTGCCTTTTATCCATTCGGCCAGGGGCTCGACGACGTTAGGTCCCGGGGTTCCTGGCCAGTCACCCAACCACGAACCCGCGAGTCTCGAATGCGCTTAACCTTCGTTACTTCACGGAGCGTAGTAAACGCATTCGGCTAGCGCTGCCGGCTTTCTGATCGCTCTTCCCGTCTGGTCCTCAGCGCGGTCTCACGATCGTCCTAGATAGTAGCGGTTCAAAATTTCAAAGTAGTTCAGTCCTTCCAAAGAGTTCCATACGCAAAATATATTGCCCTTTTCTCTGGAATCCCGCCCGTGGTTTTTATAGAAAAAATGTTCAAGGCGGGGGGTTTGAAATGTATACCATTTGCTGTTAATTAGCGCCAAAGAATAGCTATAAATGATTGAATTCCAAGTGCGGCGCCAAATTTGAATGAATTTAGCCACCTAAGTCCCGACACCCCGCTTCTTTATTGCCCCTGCTCCTGCTGTCGTGGCCTTGTCCTTCGCATGATGTTCTGATACCGGCGACGAAACAGTTCAACGTAAGCAGGGAGGGGCAGGGGATGGAACAGGCCACGGCGCGGGGCTGTTTCTTTCCCGCGGGCGAGCAGACATGGCTGGATAGCGACTTTGGGATGAACTGTACCACTCCTTTCATCCAGAGATGATGAAAACTGGAAAGCCATCACAACGTTTCCTTTTTACAAAGGAACTAATAAAAATGTTTAAAATTGGAAAACAATAACATTAAAAATTTGTAAATACTCTCTTAATATGCATATATGTTCTTAAAGTGAAAATTGTTCAATTATCATAAATATGCAGAAATATGCACTATAGGAATTTTTATATCGAATCCAAACAACAAGAAATGAATTTGCGTTCTTTAAGCATATCTTTATGTTTAAGGGAAAAATATGCAAATATCCAAAATCCGCAGCCTAGTTATATCACTAGTTTATGTTCATCCACGCCAGTTGAATGAATGTTTTCCTTTGTAAGTTTTATACATTCGCCAACTATGTGTTTATTCTCTGATGATTTGTTTGAAAAATTAGTCGTTTTAAAAGGAAATTCCGTTTCTTTGTATAAGATATATTTTTGATATCATTTTATATTGGAAAATACTAAACATGTTGTTACAATACATTATAATAGTTATTGTTCAGAATTTTTTATGAGTGTCAATTACTAATTTACTGTAATGGACAATTACGATGTATTGTTGCTATAAAAATATAGAATGCAAAATTATTATATATTTACAGTATTTTAAATACGTATGCATTTAGCACATAAAGTCGTAATGTTTTGTTGATGTATTTAAATATTTATTTATAAAGTTTCTCTGCGAAGTATTTAGATACTAAATTTTAAGTATTTTATTTAAAGGAACCTTAGGTTTTTGATATTCTAAGAAATGATAAGAGGTGAAGACAAGTTTGGTGGTAGCTTCCACTGTACCTTCTTAAACTGCACTGACCCTATATCCGCCGATTCTCTTACACTATTTGTTAACTCAGTATCGTTATTTCCACCTAAGGAATTCTGTGCGACCGTTCAGATCTGTGCAGAAACTTTCAGAAATAATAAGCAGAATGGCAGTTTTAAACGCGAGAAATAAACACACCGCTGAATTTATTTATTCCTTATATTTTACACACAATTTTTATATTAGTCGGTTCATCTTTTCAAATCATGATGACCATATTTTTAATTACAAACGTAGTCGTCAAGTTGTGTATTTTAAAGTAAAGTTTACGTAATATTGAAAATTGTATATTAGGACACTTTTTATGTTTATTAATAATTAAGTATACTTAATTATTTTAAATCAATGTAGAATACGTTTTAAGTAGCTTCAAAATAATATGATTACTTCTTGGCACAACTTCCTCAATGTGGAAATAAAGCCTAATTTTGTAAGTTCCTAATGTTTTTAAAAAGACTTTGAGTTAAATCTAAAGTTTGAAATTTTTACAGTAGTTTGGTATCACAGCGATCTAGCATGTGCACAGTTTTCTGATTTTTATCTTGTTCTCCAAAAGAGATATTACATATATTAAAAAGACAAAATTCCAATTTTTAAGAGTATGTAATTTTTAAGTGGTACGTTATTTAACAATGCTATTTTTTAAAAAGTAATTATACTGTTATGTGCATAAGTACAGAAAAGTAAGGCTGTGATTTTTTCCTTCTTCGAGGAATTACTCTCTGACAATCGAATTTCGTTCATTTGCGTTTCATAGATTTGGTTGCAAATATTTTCCAAATAGAAACATATAATATTTCGATTTCCAGGCCAGAGTATATTGAATCCAATGCTTTTTATTCTAAAATGATAGAACAACCCACAGCTGATTCATTTAGAAAAGAGTCAATGTCTACAAACGCAAAAAATGGCGCACGGTGTAAAAGAAAATATGACCTACATTTGCAAACCAGATACAATAAAAAAAATTAAAGATTCTTTTCAACAGCCAAAACAAGGAAATTTAGGTAGAAAGTATTATTTTTTTCGAGAAGGTCGAATGATCAATTTATTAAATTCTGAACCAATTAAAATGCATTGACTCGAAAATTATTTAATTTTCCAGCTGCATGCTTTATCAAGTTTCAGTGGATAATTTTACAATGAGCCAATGCATTTTAAAATGAATATTCGGAATCAGAAAAATCGTTTGCGCTCTTTGATTGAACAGATTAAATAATGAAACGTGCCTACCTGCATTCACAGCGCTCAAGTAATACGCGCCCATCATGTAGGCCAGAACCCTGCCGCAGAGGAACATCTTCCCGCCTGTTGTCAGCCCTGTAGCCCTGTAGCAAGCTGCCTTCTCTGGAACCGGGGCTGTCTCCGAGGTTACCACTCCTTCCAAGAATGGCGCTGCGCAACAAGTGACGTGGAATTCCACACAGTGATTGTTGAATTACATTTTTTTTCTTTCTCGCTACGTTGCAGAGAGAAAGTTATGTAATGCTGAAAAACTTTTCCGCAGAAAAACTCTTATCAGAGGTCCCTGGTAACGAAACTTTAGATAAATCGAATTGATTAATTTAGAAAAAAATTCTCTGAGACCTTATATAGCCAGAATCCATGTTTTGTGGGTTCGTCATTCCGAACACTCGAATGACGGCGAAACGTCCGTCGAGTTGTCCTTCCGTCCGTCCGTCCATCCGTGAACAATGCTCACAGCTAAACCGTTCAGCTGAAATTGATATTCTTCGATCGATATGACTGATGTCGTGGCTCCTTGAATTTGAAACCGATATTTTAATTTTGGGATGTACTTTACATGAAGCGCCTGTAACATTTCCCAAATTATAAAAAATTTGGCTCCTTTGTTTTTTTAATAATTTTTTACTTTCTCGCATACGTACGCATATACGGAGAATATACGTATTGATAAATTTATATAATGCTGCGGAAAATCGATTTCGAGATTTCAATACCCGTTTTGGGGTCTTCTGACACCGAAAAAGTGTTTTTGAAATGTCCGTCCGTCTGTCCGTCCGTCTGCCTGTCCGTCTGTGAACACTACTAGAATCTAAACCGTACGTAGCATTTTTTCCCAAATCGACATTCTCCGGTCGATCTGGATCGACCTCAAGGCGCTGTGATTTTAAAAATCTTTCTTCGACATTTGGGGCTACTTTACATGAAGCCCCCGAACATTTTGAAAGTGTTCTCAAAAACCTCCACAACTTTTTCTTTAAATTTCTCATAAAAATAGTAAAATACACTTAAATGTGATAGAAGTCCGATTTTCAGTGTTAACACTGAATTTTTAAAAACTTCAAAATTTTGATTTTTTTTCGAAGTTTTCCTACAACTACAAAAGTGAAGATACAGATTTTTGTTTGAAATGAAATTTGTTGACCATAATTACTTTTTTCAATAAGGTCATGTACATTGTCTTGAACATTTTAGTAGTTTTCGCGCAACATGGCTTGCAATATTTGCAATTTTAAAAAATTACAGAAACAAATTTTTTCTCAAAAAGACTCTAAAATTGTTCTTTAAAATGTTGGTAGAAATGGTGCTAAATGCATTCTATAAGACGACATAAACGCCATACTCCTTTGTTTTTTCAATATTTATCAAAATGGAATTTTTTGACTTGTCGTTAATATTTACATTTGCGCAATTTGTTCACATTATTATATTTATGAGTACATGCGCTTTGAAGTTTGTCAGATAAAGTTTCTCGAAAACCGAACAGTTTTCTGTTAAAATGAGCTCAAATTTCCGCATTTTCAGAAACGCTCAAATGCCTTTTTCTCACAAATGTCTCTAATTTTTTTCTTCAAACTTTTCCAACGGGTAGTGCTAACTACCCTGTTAGAAATGACATGAATTTCATTTTACTGTATTCTTTTGGTTTTCCAAAAATTACACTGTTTCGTAAAGTATCTTTCACGGCGTTAATATTCACATTTCCAGCGATTTGTAAAGACTGTTTCATTTGCAAGTTAAGTGCTTCAAATGACTTTAAATGAAGTTTTTCGTTAACTATAAAAAATTTCTATGAATGAGCTTCAAATTCGCATATTACAGTAATGCTTAAACGCCATTTTCTTAAAAACGGCTCTAATGATAAAAAAACTTGCCATATATGACTAGGTTTTACTCTTCTGTAATATTCTTAAGTAATATTTTGATTCGACTACTAGGAAACCGAAAAATTGAGAAAATGGCAAACAATGTACTTTGGGCGGCGATAGATGGCATCGGGCAAGAGGATGGGGCAAGTCTGTGTCATTCCGTAGCACCACTTGTTAATTTTGTACTTTGTTTATCATTTCCTCTCATTTCTGCATGTCCTTCAACTTTCTTTATTTTCAACTATTCTTCTAATTATAATTGATATAATTGGGTATTGTAAAACGCTTCCTCTTGGTTTTATCTTTAAAGCTTGCCATTTTACCTTATTATTATGAAGAAAATTTAATAACATTTTATTAAACACAGTGCATATTGCGACCTCTTTCAATACGTCAGTCTTCATATAAAAACAGTACGAACAACTGCTCTATATCTACTTCCATGGCCTCATAAAATTTATCACAGGTACAGGAATACTTTTCATACAAAATCATGTGTTTGAGGAAGCTATCAACAATCCATAGAGCGAGACTTTTGTCAGACGGCGCCTCTGATGATGCGGCATTGGGAGGTCCACAAAGACGACTACAAAAGCTACTCTTCGTTTTTTCTCCGGCTGTCAATGCTCGCATTCAAATTGCCACCATTTTTTGACGTCCCGTCACAGACGTGTGCCGGCTCTGAACAGACGCAAAGAGCTCCAAAATAAATATATTTTTCTCTGTTTTGCTGGAAAATGTGCAAAAAAGTTTCACATTGGGATTGAGTAAATAAAAATATTGAAGTACGTCTTCAATTTCAGTTTGTATTTGTATGCGTAGATTTTGTTTTAATAAGTTTAATATCCGTTTTTTTCTTTTTTTCTTCTGTAAACTTTCATCTACCTATGTCCTGTTGCTTCTGTCTAAAATATTTATTGTATATTTTGATTCAAAATACTGTCTTTCTATCAAAGAATTAAAACGTTCTTGTAATGAGAAATGGGTTTTGAAAATGAGGTTAAATATTGCTATGAAGAATGTACTTCTGCCAATTGCATTTTTTTCTGTTTTTATGTTAATTGCATTCGCACATGATATTTTCGTGTGATTTTCGTAAAACCTCTGTTGCTGCTTTTCTCCCTCCATAGAACTTTTGTAGGCTCTCTTCATATCCATGTTTTAAGTGTTTCTTATCTTGTTTTGACATTCTTGACATGACAAATTCCGTACAACAAGTCTACTCTATGAGTTGGGTTTACATCTAAAAGACACGTGATAGAATCAGTGGGCTGGAAATAACAATTGGGAAAGCAGATTCCTTTCGTTAACTTTGTCATTGTTGAGTCGAATATTTATCTCATCAAGATTCCAATAATAAATTATTGATTAGACTGTCAATGGTCTTCTTACGTCACATCTAGTGCAGACAAAATTAAAACTGTCAATAAACAGACAGAACTATGTTCAATACGTTTTTTCTTTCCTTAATTCAGTTTCGTTATAATGTTATTTCAATAATATATTCATTATTCCCTTTAATTGGCTGTCTTAAATTTTATCTGAATTAAACAATAGGCTAAAACAACCTGCTATTACTTTCTAACATTAAAGACTTCCCGCAAATTCTTAATTTTTCTGAAGAATTCACCCTAGCGGTAAGCGACGGAAAGACCGAAGGCGGAGATGGAAACCTGATAAAAAGAGAAGCACTGTCCTGTGTGAAGCTCAAATAATTTCCTTCTTCTTGGGGTGCGGCATTGTGCCACTGTAGTAACCTAAGCAGTTGACGCGCCTAGAATCATTATTCAATCAATCCAAAAATAATCAAGACAGTCAATGAAGAGATACATAATACGTAAAATATTTGAAACAAATAATAAAAACATATTTAGATCTTTAAAATATTGTATTCCCTTCAACAGTTTTTTTTAATGTTTGGAGGTGATGTTTTTCCTTGTCTAGAGAACGTGATTTTTTACTTCTGAAATGTTACATTTACAGCTTCTTCTAGTTTAAAACAATCAAGCATGAACTCACATATACATAAAATATCAAACACGAATTCACATCAACGTAAAAATAAAACATAAATTCACATCTACATAATAGTAGTTTATGCAATTAGTTTATAATGTTAAGCTTTATTGAATGAGTACATGTTTTGAAAACGAGCGACGTTAGGAGCGAGTTTTCAAATTTGTACGAACATTATAAACGAGTTGCATACGCTATTTTTTTGTATAACAGCATTATAAATTTACAAGAGAATCAAACTTAATTTCGCGAAACAACTTTCTTCTGACGTCTCGGGTGCTTGACATCCAACGCCCTCTGGAAATCAAATTCAAGATGGCATTGTTGACATCCGTGCGAGAAAACGGTGGTCGGCTGTTCCGTCTTCTTCTACCTCCCCACGATTCTCTCGCTACTATTGGCTGAATGTGTGATGACGTCATGTCGCGTTTAATAATGGCGATGACGCCATGTAGCGTGCGATAAAATACTGGATTATGCACGATTCGGGGTATCGAAAAGGGTCGTTTATAATGATGGTATACAAAAAAATTATTTTTTGTATACCAGCATTATCCACGACATTTTATATTGGAAGAAATCGTTCATAAAAGGGCATTTTACAGTACAAATGCTGACGTATTAAACATACGGCACGAATGCTTGATAGATCACACATTCAGCCAATCGCAACGAGAGAATCTAGGGGAAGTAGAGGTAAACGGTTCAGGCGACCACAGTTTTCTCGCTCAGATATCAAATACCCGAGACGTCACATGAAAGTTGTTTTCGCAAAATTCAGTTTGATTCTCTTAAAAATTTATAATGATGAGATACAAGAAAGTAGCGTATGGAACTCGTTGTTTACAATGTTGCTTCAATGCATTCTTTCAAATTTGAAAACTCCCTCCTAACGCCGCTCGTTTTCACTACATGTACTCGTGCAATAACGCTTGACATTAATTGCATAATCTCTTATTTTATTATGTTATAATACATTTCTTTTTTTATTCGTTAATTTCACTTCATTATATAAATTTTTCAACTCTTTAACATACTTGTTCTGTCTCATCTTTGGCTGGATGACATTACTTTCTAACATTAGAAACTTCTCGAAAATCACTTTTTAAATGTTTTTAGGAATGCACTCTTTGCACCCTCCGCAGTAACCGGTGAAAAAACCGACGGCGGAAACGGAAACGTGAGAAAATGAGAAGCGCTGTCTTGTGTGAAGCTCAAAAAAATAAAAAAAAATAAAAAATAAAAAAAATAAAAAATAAAAAACTTTCTCCCTTGGGTGCGGCATGGCGCCACTTTAGTAACCTAAGCAGTTGACGCACCTAGAATAACTAGTCAATCAATCCAAAAATAATCAAGTCAGTCAATGAAGAGAGATAAATAATATGTAAAATAGATGAAACAAATAATAAAATAAACATTTAGATCTTTAAAACTTTATATTCACTTCAATACTTGTTTTCTTAATGTTTGGAGGTCGTTTTTTCCTAGTCTGGAGGATTGCATCTTTCACTTCTGAAATATTACATTTACAGCTTCTTCTAGTTTCATACAATCAAACATGAACTCGCATATACATAAAAGATCAAACACAAATTCACATTGACATAAAATTATTTTATTGTAATTTTTCTTTTATTTCGTTAATTTAACTCAATTATATAAGTTTTTCAACTATTTAACATACTCATTCCGTCTCATATTTGGCTAGATGACATTACTTTCCAACATTAAAGACTTCCCACAATTATTTTTTTTATTTTTTATTTTTAGGAATGCACTCTTCGCACCCCCAGCAGTAAGAGGCGGAAAAACCGAAGTCGGAGACGGAAACCAGAGAAAAAGAGAAGCGCTGTCTTGTGTGAAGCTCAAAGAATTCCCTTCTCCCTTGGTGCGGCATCGTGCCGCTTTAAAAAGTTTAGCATAGCGCTGGAAGCTGCTGGCGGGTGTTGCCCCGTGGGCTCACTCACTCATTCATAATGGATGCGGAAAGGGATTTCCGAAAGGAGCCATCCCTCGCCGATAGATGTGGCAATCCCTAGAGCTGCACCTCGGTTGGGGTGTTTTCTTTTTCTTTTCTTTTTTTGGTCGTCCCGGGTATTGAACACCAATTTTCACCTGTTTCTTTCGGAGTATACCACATCTCGTGTGTGTAGGAATAACGGTGAGCGTCTGGAGATGATGATGCTAGGTTGTAGTTTGCGAATGGACTGCAGTATAAAGATTGATTTAAAATGTTGCTCCAAGAGAAATAGGTGCTACGAGCATATTGTTTTTACTTTTTGTGAAAATTCAATTTTTTAAAAATGTCAAACGTAACGTTTGAAATTAAGAATTACACATTATATTAATTCATTTATTTATTCATTCATTCTTTCAGGTACAAATATATTACAAATTGTATCAAACATGACATATTTTATAAATTTCATATTTTCATATCTGTGTTGTACGAGTTTAGGAATAGCAATTGCACACATGGAAAACAATATTCTAAATGTTTAAAATAAAAACTATAAAAATGTAAATACGTAGTCATTAGCATATACGGTTAATTGAAACTGTTAATATACAGTTGACTCCGGTTATAGTGAACTTCTTTGGACTAACATTTTTGGTTCACTATATTAGAGGGTCAATATATCCGATAATGTCAAAATTAAATAGAATTTCTCCGTAAAGATTGATTTTATGAATATAGAGGTACAGCAAAATGTATTAAAAGCCCGGACTAAAAATTTCAATATCTTTATACGTCATTAAAAACAATTATTTTCCATTGTTTGCTTCGTACTTTCTTTTAGTAATTTCTCGAGGTCCTTCTCCACACTTTGTGCTCTCTCCACACTTCATTTTGCATTGTCCTTTGTGTTCAGGTACCGTAATGCAGTCTTCACACCCTTCAATGTCTCTTGCAATTTTGGGACAACGACCTACTCTTTCCGAAGTCCCTTTCACTTGCCTAATAACATACGAGATGCTTTCGGTAGCGGGATGGCGCAAGCGGCTAATGAAACTGATCGCTTTTCCACGTGGCACGGCGGATATCGCCAGGCTGTGCCAGTCGCGTGCTTCCTGTCGCCTACGTAGAACTCAACGCGCTTTGTCCCGCGACATATCAAGTAACATCAAGATCGAGACTGACGCAAGCAATCGCGCGTCGCCGCCGCCAGTTGTAGCCCACGCAGCTCACGGCCTTTGTTTCCGCAGTGAAACTGAGTGGCATAAGGTCATCAGTAAGGTCCCCCCATTCCGGACCCGCTACATTCACGACAAGGGACACTTCTTTGATCATGACCGGTAGCGGTAGCTCAGTGCATCAACTGATGTCACTGCAGCGCCTCTGACCGGGAGGTCCTAGGTTCGAGTCCTGACGGCGGCAGGATTTTCGACACTAGCTTCTCAGCTAGGTCGAATTCAGTCGCCGTCTGGAGGAGAATTCTAGCGGCCGGCTGCTCTGATCGGTAGTTTTCCGTGGTTTCTCCGATCAACACCTGGCGAATGCCGGAGCACTACCCTACCAAACGGGCCACGGACCGCGCGCGATCTGTCCTTCCTCTTCCTTGTCCTATCCTCTCCCCATACACACACACTTACACCAACATGCACTACCCTACCACATATTCTGGGAGACCGGTCTGGAGCTTAGAGCTTGTCCCGACTGGGGCGGTGCCCCGCTGGTGGGAGAGTCCTGGTTAGGGGGAAACACCACTAGCCGACGGTAGGTCGGCGCCGGATCTCGCCATCCAGTGGGGGAAGATCACCGCCATCTCCCGAGAAAAAAACATGCACTACACTAACGGGACTAGTGACCGAAGCTGTTGACGCGCCCGGAAACACGAAAAATCAATCAGTCAATCAATCTTTGATCATGACCTTTGGCCGTCGATATTTTTATCAAGTGTTGGCATTTGTGGCACTGAGGCGATATATTCTTTTCCAGGAGGAAATTAATGTCCAGGACTTCGTTTTTATTACGTTTACTATAGTTTTTCAGTTATGTATCATGTCAAATAGTGCAATTAAAATAAATTTCAGTATACTACGGACAAAAATTGTAGGTGGCTCTTGGTTGTTTCGAAGGTCTTCCCGCTTCTCACTGTCGCGTCGCCGGTCCGTTTCCATTTTCTGATCATTAGTGGCAATCGTTAATCTTTCACGTTGGAAATTGAAAATGCGATTGTCGTATCGGTATGCAGACTGCCCAGTCGGGATAGGTCCGCGTATATAAATTGCCGTCACTATAGTTTAGGTTATTGCATACTAGCAAAATACCTGGCGTTGTCGGGGATTTCTTCATATTCAACCCTTGCGAATAAAGAGAAAAGATCAATTTTAGTAATATTATCATTTTATTAATATTTTATCAATATTAAACCACGGTGTTTAATATTACTTTTAACGTGATTGGTTCAAATTTTAATAAAATGCTATAATTTTATTTCATTTTACTTTACAACACATTGCCAATAGATGAAGTTTTTCTAATCTTATTGCACCGCTTATCGCACCTCTAGCGAGTAAATTAGGTACCAGTTTTGCTGCAGCACTAGTGGGTTCTGGCGGAATATATTAGGAACCATGTGCTCTAAGCGAAAGGCGAAAAATGGTGGCGGTGCATCTACAAACATATTATTTAAATTATTTATTTTCCGCATTTGGGTTGTGTTAACCTTTACCAAACTTTGCAAGAACATTGCGACAATCCTGAAGAAGAGCCTGTAAAAATTTCAAATCTATTTATACGCCACGCTTTGTGGCATTGATGACAGTTACACATCGTTGAATTCACTTTTATTGGTATAGATATTCCTTAGTTCAGACGTTGATAATATTTATCTCCACTCTGCTGTTATCGTTTCCTTCTCTTCCTTCTAGTAAGACTTTCTTTTTTTTTTTTTTCTATAACCCTTCTTGCGTACATTGTTCAGTTACATCTTTTTCCGATCAATCCATCTTTTTCTTCTTCCTGCTCGTTTTTTACGTTTTATGCCTTTCAAAGAACACGTGCGTAGAAGACCCTCCTCTGCGACTTAACATTCGACTTCCGCCTTTCCAAGAGTCTTGGCCCCGGGGAATCCCCAAGGATCCGCGGCGGCGGAGGAATATCAAAATGGAGGAATTGGGGGTCGAATGGCAGGGCGCGGGACGTGCTTTTGTTACCCTCGCCGCTCTGCTCGTCGCCCTTGAGACGTACGGAGGCGCGAGGACGTCTGATAGGAGAAATGTGTAGAGTCGGTGCAAAGAACCTTCGAGCCCTGAGTTACTTTTATTGGATTGATTGATGACCCCGGGCGCGTCAACTGCTAAGGGTATTGGTCCCGTAGGTGTAGTGCGTGTTTTTTTTCTCGGAATGTGGCTATGACCTTCCTCAGCTGGATGGTGAGATCCGGCGCCGACCTACCGTCGGCTAGAGGGGTTTGGCCCAAACAGGTATGTCCCACCAGCGGGGAACCGCCCCAGTCGGGACAAGCTCTGAGCTCCCGACCGGTCTCCCGGTATATGTGGTAGAGCAGAGCATACGAGTGTAAGTGTGTGTAAGTAAGGGGTGACGATAGGGCAAGGAAAAAAAGAAAAGATCGCGTGCGATCCATGGCCCGTTTGTTAGGGTACTGCTCCGGCATTCGCCTTATATTTATCGGAGAAACGGCGGAAAATTACCGATCTGAGCGACCGGCCTGTAGAATTTTCCTCCAAACAGCGACTGAATCCGACCTAGCTGTCTAGCTGGTGTCGAAAATCCTGCCACCGTCGTGACTCGAACCTAGAACCCCCTGCATTGACATCAGATGATGCCATGAGCCACTTCTCCCGGTCTGTGTTACTTCTAAATGGCCCGGTCTTCATGAACTATCATTTAAATAGTAGTGGCTTGAAACAGCAAAAATACTGCCGAACGAAAGTACGAAAAATGGTTTTCCTAAAGGTAGCACGCGGATTACTCAAGAATAACAAATAAAATTCTGTGATGTAACACCAATAAATTAAATATTTTAATAAAAAAATGGCTTCACGAATACTGCAATAACGTAGTACAGTATAATACAGTTAATCAGTTCTTTACAAACCAAGAATATAAAAATATGGCTGTACCATAGCGCAATGCGAGAACACGAAATGTTGAATGGAGTGTGTCCTCTTCATTAAAGCCTTGCTGTTGTATGACTAGAAAGACATCTCTTTTGTAAGTAGTGACGCACTGAATATGAGAAATTAGTTGGGATGTGCCGTATGTTAATAGGCTGTCAAATATTTGCATTCCTCTGTCAAAATCGAAATGGTTTAATTGTTTTTGTATTTTTTTCGAGTTCTTTGGTGTCTGACAAAACCATAGATATATTTCACATGAATGAATACGACATAGTGTTCTTTCAATTTCTTTGCGCTTCCGAAATTAATATTATAGATTGAACTATTTAAAAATACAAAATTTCATCAATAATGAAGGAAGAGTAAGACTTTTTTTAAGAGTTCAAATACAAATTATGTTGATGAATTTCGTCGGTAGCCTTGTGTGTCTTTTACGCGTTATAGGATCCACTTCAAAACACATATTTGTTAGCAAGTGAAATCTCCACAACCATTAAATGAAATAACCTATGCTTTAAATAAAAACAAAGAAACAATTTATCTCCAGAACATTTCTATTTACTTTAACAAATTTTCTTTTTCAGACACACATTTTACTTTAATAATTCCCTTACAGTGTGAGTAAATTTTCCCTGAATTTAAATGTAACATTTCAAAGTTATTGCGACCTGCAAAGTACCTTCACACGAAATTACATACAATCCTCTTTACCAAATCTCTTTCAGTAATCGCCGAATTTACATTCAAAGTCGTCTGGCTCGGTGTGTATCTCAGTGGATGGAAATACGATTATCTTTGATAATATAACCAATGTCACTGCTTTATTATGACGACCAGTACTGTCTTAAGTAGAACATGGGATTTTAACTTCTCTTTCTCAGCGAAGAAATATTGATTTTATTAGTGTCTAAATCTTAATGTGTCAATTTCGTCAACATAGATCTTTATAGTTTTGTCTTCTAACAATTTGTTCCCTAGATATCTTTGGATATTGTGATTTCTCTCAATTTGCGCTATTAGAAAACAAGATACAGAACATAATTAATTTAATTTTGCCGAGGAGTATTTTCCAGATTGCTTAAAGCAAGGTACAGTTGAATCTTTAGAAACGAAATTGATAAAAAATATCAAAAAGAAATGAATAACTGAAACATTTATAGTTTATGAAATAATAAATGTAAATGACGAAGAAAAACAAACAATAATCAGAACAGACCAAGGTAAAAAATGGGACTTATGAATAAATGTAATAATTACTGTTAAAAATAAGCATTCTTTGCATCTACTATTAATAATGATATAAGAAATGCATTATAAAATATGTTTCTTATGGACTTAGAAATTTAATTTATTTCATTTTTACGCTGAAAATTTACTTATAAGAAATATATTGTTACAATAACTAATTAGAAAAAAAATAATATTTTGATAAAGGTCTTCTGACTTTTATGACATTACTTCCTCATGGCACGATTGCTCTTACGTCAAGAATTATGACATAAAGTTTGCGGAAATATAAAATCATAAGGGAGCAGGCAAAGCGGAGAAGAGAAGCTACTGGATGATCTAATGTCGAGAATGACGTACGTGGATAGTGTGTTTTACTTAAAATGTGGCATTTTTTCACGTGAATGCATCATGGCCTGGAAACAGGACGCCAACGTAATTGCGCGAATACGAAAATGATTTAGCGAGAAAGATAAAATTTCCGCTGCAAATCGTCGATTTGATTGAAATTCTCATCGGACACCTGTCATTGTGCGTGAACTAGGGGCGTTACACTGGAAGATTGCGTAATAACTTCGGAATCTGTGCCGTCCGCGCAGTATACATGAATTGTGCACCTGTCGAAAACTGATGCGTGTGTCACTCATTGTGAGTCACCTTGTGGTCAGTTTGCGATGTGCCATTCATGCTGAGCAGAATGTTTCATTCTATACTTTGCAAAAAGTCTTCTGATTGTATCGTTTGTTTGAGTTGTTCATATTGCATTGAAATATATATTTATTTTGCTTCGTTCGAATTTTAAGTAGTTATTTATTAAACAGATTGCATTATACATTATTTCTTACACACACACAATATGGGGTAGCAATCAAATTAATATTACTTCAATATTTTCTACAACATGAATCCCAGTCAATGCGAGATTTGAGTTTATGAAATCTCTTAAATACTTTATGTATGTGTATGTCTGTTTTTGTATACGTTTTTGTGTAACGGAAACTTTGTAATCATTGGATCGATTTCTCGTAAATTGTGCCTTTGAGCGACCGGAAAAGAACATAATGAGGTTTGCAATTAAAAATGTAACACGTGTTTTTAAGAAAATATATTTTCGTAATACTGTATTGCAATATTGCCTTATCTCAACGGAAAAGAGAAACGAAAGACACTCTTAACGGCCAACGTTTATTAAAGATTTCACAGACTCCCCTCGGTTAATATTTCGTAAGTATCGAAACATGTTTTGACGCCGTATGAGCGAGTATACTTATTACAAGAAATGGTATTTGTTTTTAAGTTATTCCTCATATAAGATGATGATGTTTTGAAACGTATTGAATGACACACGTCCGGTAACACAAACAACAGACAAATAACAAATTTATTACAGACCCAGTAATAAATTTCACCTAGCGCCTTGGTTTACAAGCTTCATCAACGTCTGTTATTTGCTGTTTATCGGTCTAATGACTTTAATAACTATTAATGCGTGCAGCAACGTATCTTGGCGGCATTATTGCTAGTTGTTCCCGGGCAATGCGGAATCGGACGGTGCCTGATGAAGTGAACATGCAAATGGAACCAATAGAGAAATACTGTAGTTTGAATGATGTTAGTTATTTTCGGATCCAGTACACAAAGTGAACTTTAGCGTAAGAAATGAAATGTTAACGGACGAGGCAACCAGAGAAAGCAAGTTGTACCGAATGAAATTATGCAAAACTACTAGTAGGATCAATCGTGTCTATTATGATGCAGAAAAGTCAACTTTTCACCTGTACTGTTTGTAGCAAACATGGAAAATACTGAATAAGTGCCTTTTGGTACTAAGGTCGAGTACAAAGAAAAAAATAACTTAAAACTTGCAACTCTTTAAAAATCAAAAGTGTGTATCCCATTAGTCTCACCTGATAGGGCTAAAGTGATACAGCTTGATATCTCTATGATTTTTGATTAGGAAACCACGAACAGGCTATAGACAAAAACTTTCGAGTTTAGTGTCTCAACAGCATTATCATTTTTTCTCTTTCGCTATTTCTAAATACTGCAACATGTTAAGTTCCTACCTTTCAGTCTTTGATAATAAAGTTTGCCATTTTTATTAATTTTGTATATCAATAAGTAGCAATACTCGAAGTGTATAACATTAGCCCCAATTTTTTGCTGTCGCATAATAGCCCTGACTGACCCTATATGCTCTTGGATTCATTCTCATAATGTGAGGCCGCATCAATGATTATTCATGTCTCCCTAATGTTTTATTTACTTTGCAATATCCTGTGCTTGTATATGACTGTGCCTTCTTAAAAGTACGCGTACGCAAAAATCTCCATTCCCAACCAATGAACATAATAAATACTCTTTTCCATTCATGAATGGCAAAAAATTAAAGAAAGCAAACATATATTTGAAATCTATCATAATTTGTATTAGTTATTCGTTCCGGAAAGGAATATTACTTTTCGGTAGCGCAAGATAATATTTTTTTCTAAATTCTAATATAATGTATAATTAATAATGTTTAACTGTAATATAATAATCATCATTCTTTTCACTAATAACACAATAAAACATTGCATTAAATAATAAATAATTAAATTGAAATTAATAAATAAACAATATTTATATTATATGTCTACCCATCGGTGTGATAATTTCAGATCTCTCATTTAAAGTACATGGAAAAATATTTTGATGATGTAATTGCTTGTGTGGTTTATGAAGTGCTGGAGTCAGTCATACAAAATTAAAGGGAAACACATAAATTAAATTACGTATGTTTCCACATCGGAAGTCTCATTACGAGTTATTTATTATGAATTAAACATTTTGTTTTGAATATTTGAAGTTCTTTGAAAAACCACATGATTGTTTTTCACTTGACCACACAGTGTCGTTAATTTCAAACTCACTCTCAATTACATTTTTAACAAATTCCATATGCGAGTATTTACGTAAAATAACAAACAATATTTTAGACCTTATGGTATTTCGACTATTAAGTTACTTAATTTTGCTTGTGTCAGATAGAATTATTTCAAAAATAAAATAATTATATTGACCTCAATTAATTTATAGTTAATAAATCCTGGAAATTGTACTAATATGCGATGCGTATTTTTAATTATGAAAATAATACTATTTCAAAAGAAATTGTTTGTATTTGACTTTTATTCTTTCGCTGCTTTTGGTACTAGATAATTTGCATTTAAAGAGAGATTTTGATTAATGTTTCTGATATGGTGGTTTGACATTGTCTTTCATACTATAATCCCTCGTTGTATGTTCCAGAACATTAAGCATCAGTGTCGATTCTTGCGCGTCGAAAAATAGTATCTATATTTATTTCACTACTACATTAGTAATGGCAAGTAATTTATTAACATATTACTGTTTTATAAATAAAATCAATGTACTTTTGTTGAAAATGCAAATGTTTACGATTTGTTTGATACTGCCGGACCTATAATCAACCATAGGCGCAGAGACGCATTTAAGCCAGAAGACAACTGCGTGCTGCATACTGCCGAGGAAAACATTCCAAAGACCAGGTACTTCACTTTAGATTTTCTTGCTATTACATTAGGATGCAAACGTGCCTGGTGGGTTTTCCACTACTAGCGGGTTTTCCTCCAGAGTCAATCGGAGAATGAGGTGGTGTGGTTTGTACCAAGTAGATTATAGTGGATCTGTGTGAAAGACATCCGCGAAGAACGCAGGCACATAGAGCACATAAAGCTGTCATTCATTTAAAATTTTACCTCCATCTTCTGTCTTTGTATTTTAAATTACTTTCAAATAATTTTATAAATATTTTGTATTTTTTAAACGTGAATCTTTTGCTTTTTAAAATTGTTTCGAAATAATATGTGTATAACTAACTACTCATTTGTACACTTTACTACTTTTACTTTCTTGTATACGTACGTATATACGGAGTAATAAACGTAGTATGGAGAAAGTTACATATTACACATACAAAAACGGCGAATTTTCGACAGAAAAAATCCATTGCCGGGCTCTGAAAACAAAAAAAGTGGATAAATCCAGTTGTGAAATTAAGAAAAAAAAAATCCCTAACACGTGGAGCAGCCAAAATTCCTGTTCTATGGGCATTTGACGCCGAAAACCCAATTGAAAGTAAAACGTCCGTCTGTCGTATGTGAACAAACTTATCCCCTAAACCACACGTACGATTTTTTCCAAATTGAAGAAACCCTTGTCCATCTGGCTCTAGTTGAAGCTTTAAAATTTTGAAAAACATTCTTTAAAATTCGGGGTACGTTAGGTGAAGCTCCCCAAACATTTTCAAAATTTTCTCAAAAGCGACTTCAAATGTTTCCTTTAAATTTCTTGTGAGGGTAGAGTAAAATACACTTATAAAGGTGGCATGGGTCCCATTTTTATGGTTAACTCAGAATTTTCGAAAATTGCAAAACCTTGGATTTTTTCGGCGACTTCCTACAACTGTAAAATAGGACACAGATTTTTCCTACAAATGAAATTTGTTGCTCATAAATAGTTCTTTCATTAAGGTCATGTAGATTTTTATGAAAATTTTAGTAGGTTTCGTGAATAGTGCATCAAATATTTGCAATTTTAAAAAATAACAAAAACATGATTTTCTCAAAAACCGCTCTAATTTTTTTGTTTAAATTTTTGGTATAAATAGTCAAAACACTGTATAAGATGACAAACTCCGTATTGCTCTATTTTTTTGTTTTGTTTTCAAAAATTACAAAAATATAATTATTTGTATTTGTCTTTCATGTCAGAAATATTAACATAGAAACATTTTCCAACAGATAGTGATAATTGTACTGTTTAATATGACATAAAGTTCAGTTTGGTGTATTCTTTTGTTTTTTCAAGAATTACACAAATGTATTTTCTTTAAACATCTCGCACGCTGTTAATATGCACATTTACATCAATCTGAATATAATATTAAGATACTATTAATTAATTACTCAAAGTCCTCCCCTGAGGACACCGCCTTGAAGTAGCACTGTCCGTGCGGGCGGGGAGGCTTGCGTGCTTCAGTGAGGTGGAGGGCTAAGCCGGCGGTAGCATGGTTGTTTTTTTGTGTACATGGCTACTGGTAGGGTCACCCATGCCGGACAGGCCAAAACTGAGGGGCCAGACTAAGTTGTGTCCTACCACGCCCTATCCATCCCAATCCTAACCGCCCATTCTTTCCTATCCTTTTTATCCTTCCCCCGTAACGACATGTTCATGTTGTTAGGGTTCTATCATCTACCATTGTGACATCTTTACCTACTTGTGCCACAATGCTTTTATCTATTCTATCGGCCTCCCTTGGCCAACTCTTGTTTGTTTCTGACCCCGATGCTATTAGGTTTCGAGGGCTAGGGAGTCTTTCCTATTCTTTTTTCCCCTTAGTTCTTTAGAATGTAGTGGGTAGGCCTTATGCGGTAATCACCCCAGAATCATCCAATTATGAATGGCGGATGATCCAACGGGGGAAGGTGGGGTTCACTAACCTTGGGAATTAAATCGTCACTAAAGAGTGGATCAGGAGTAGGCTGGACTCCTTAAGCTATGGTGGAAGCAATCAGCCTAAGGGATGGAAACCCCTGAAAGAAAAGCTCCGGTCCTCCAGGATTGGGGGTTGTGCTGTAGGCCAGCACCCTGCACACGTAAAACATCACACCGCTAAAAATCTCAGTCATGTGAATGCCTCGGATATTTCAAAAGGGAAACGACATCGGCAAAGAAAATGGACTCTGAATATTGGTATATGGAATATACAAAGCATCTCAAACAAACAACAAGAAGTAATCCAGGAAATGATGAGAAGAAACATAGATATAGCCATCTGGTCTGAAACAAAAAAGAAAGGCAAAGGAAGCGAAAAACTGAACAACTTTGTGCACTTCTACAGTGGCGTAAACAAACATGAAAATGCTAAAGCCGGAGTTTCCATTGTCATCAGTGAAAGATTCGGTAAATGTATAAAAAGTTGGGAATGTATAAACGAACGTCTTATTAAAGTAGTGGTAAAAATCAGAGGAAAATACATAAGTGTCATTGGAATATATAATTTGAATGAAGATGCCCCAATAGCTAGGAAAGATGATTTTGAAATGATAGTCAAAGAAACTCTAGACAGTATTCCTAAGTCCCATGAAATAATATTTGCAGGAGACTTTAACGGTAGAGTTGGAAGGGAAAAGAACCACAACATTGTGGGTCAATATGGAGAGGAGACACGCAATGACAACGGTAAGAGACTTATTAATATTTGCGAAGAGTATGAGATGAAAATTAACAACATTTTCTTCCAACATAAGGATATTCACAAGTACACCTGGTACCAACATACAAAGAAACTAAAATCTATAATAGACTTCTGTATAACCAAACAAAAGACTTTACTCAAAATACAAGATGTTAGAGTGAAACGTGGAGCCCAATGTAGCGACCATTGTTTGGTAATTGCTAAAATATGCATACCATTTACTTCAAATAGCGCGGATAAAGAAGATAAAGATGAATTTGTCATGAAACCTACCAAATACAAATTAAGCAGTCTCTTCGATGAAAGTACAGCATATCTTTTCAGAAAAAGACTTGAAGTTAAACTATTGGTAAAGCACAGACCAATAGAAAAAGAATATGAACACATAAAATAATGCATTCACCAAGCCGCAGAGGAGGCTTTAGGTACTTGTAATTTAAAACCGAAACACTACTGGTGGGACACAAGTCTAGAAGAAAATATTAAAAGGAAAAGAGAGCTGTATTTAAAATGGCTTAGTGACAAGAAAAATGAAACTAGTTTACAGTACAAAACAATATGTAGAGAAGTCAAACAAGACGTGTTATCTAGGAAGAATAAATTGTGGCTGGATAAATGCGATTATATAGAACAATTCATAGGAGGAGCACAGAGTTCAGAAGCCTGGAAATTAATTAAATCTATTAAAACAAATGACAAAAACAATATTGCATTATCAAACATCAGCATCAATAAATGGAAAGAGTACTTTGGAAGACTGCTGCTAGAAAAAAGAAACTTCCAGTCAAACAAGGAAGTGAAATTTGAGCAAAGGGTAGATCTGACAATTGAAGATTTAGAAAAAGCGCTTAAGACCATGAAATCTAATAAGTCATCTGGACCAGGAGACATTCCGGCAGAACTACTGAAATACGGTCCCTATAAACTGCACCAAATGCTCAAACACATGTTTTCAAGGTGCATGAATGGAGAGGATCCTCCTCAGGAGTGGCGAACATCTTACCTAACACCGATCCATAAGAAAGGATCTAGAGACAACGAAACGAACTACAGAGGAATAGCAGTTATTGGATCTATAGGTAGACTGTATAGTAAAATAATCCGAAATAAAATAGAAGAAGAGATAAAAGGTAAAATCGGAGAGGAACAATGTGGTTTTACTGCCGGTAGGTCGGTCATAGACAATATATTTACATTGAAACAGCTTATAGAAAAGAGAACAAGGAGAGGTAGGAAAGTTCATCTGGGTTTCATTGATCTTCAGAAGGCGTATGACAATGTACCAGTCGCTAGAGTATGGGAAGAAATGAAGGGACTTAAAATCAATGAGAATTTAATTGGAGCCATACAGAATCTATATAAGAACAACACCTCTCAGATTAAGATCTACAGTAGGCTCTCGGATCCATTCCCGGTCAGTAAAGGTCTTCGTCAGGGCTGCTGTCTTTCCCCAACACTGTTTAAAGTCTATCTACATCAAATTTTACAGCAGTGGGAGAAACAATGCAGAATAATGGGAATGACAATCGGTGAGGATAAATTATATACATTATATTTTGCCGATGACCAGGTAGTAATTGCAGAAGATGCGGACGATTTGAGTTTCATGATCCGTAAACTCAATGAACATTTTTTAAAAGCAGGACTTACTATCAACATGAACAAATCTGAATACCTGGCAGTTGGTAACAATGAGATTGAAGATCTTCTTCTGGAAAACGGGGAAAAAATGAAAGGAGTAAACAAATATAAATATTTGGGTGTACTCTTTAACAAAAAGGGTAATAGTCAAGAAGAAATTGAGAGACGAATAAGCTTGGGGAGAAACGTGACACGAAGTATAAACTCTGTGTTATGGAACAAAACCATCACTAATACTACTAAAAGACGTCTTTTCTCCACACTAGTCAAGAGTGTTACAACGTACGGTTCAGAAGTTTGGGAAGTTGATAAAAGAACAAGAAATAAGCTGTTGGCCCTTGAAATGGACTACTGGCGTCGAAGTTGCTGTTACAGTAGACGTGACAAAATCAGGAACGAAGAAATAAGAAAGAAAATGGATGTTAAGAAATCTATCCTTGATGAAATAGAGAAAAAACAAATCGTTTGGTATGGTCACGTTATGCGAATGACAGACGAAAGGTGGCCAAAACGAGTCCTGCAATGGGTACCGACAGAAAGACAGAAGAGAGGAAGACCCAGACTTGCATGGCAGCAGGGAGTGCGAGAGGCTATGGTGGCAAGAGAAATGAAGGAAGATCTATGGTCAAATAGAGAGGCATGGAGACTGAGAGCGGAGACACGGCGACAGCTGTAGAGCAACTCCGTATTATATATATATATATATATATATATATATATATATATATATATATATATATATATATATATATATATATATTGTGACTGTACTTACCTCACTTTCCCAATTAGGAATCCACATCGATTGAGGCAGTGACCACATATTGAATTTTAATAGCAATATTTGCTGTTTCTAAAATGATAAAGGGACAAGGGATTCTTTTAGGGGGAGCGCCTTTATAAGGAAGATGTTGGCTGTTGAATTTTGCTACCTTCTTTTCTTTTATACAGTTCGTTAGTCACCAATTTGCCACTTTGTAATCACACATTTATTCGTCAAAGAGAAATAAGCATAAAGAAAATCTGATACCAGTAAATACATGAATCTTCAATCTTAAGTAATACTACATCGATATAAGTCAACATCTGTTCTTAACTATATTCCTGGATTACACTGAATTATTCGGGAGCTCCCATAATCAAATATCTGGTGATAAATCATGAATCTTTCGCTAATTATTTCTGTAGTTATTATTGCAACCATTGCTAACATTGTACGTGTATAACCTATACTTCATTCTCCTATCTACGTGATGGTTCATTGATGCGCCCTATCCCTTAATATACTCTCTGACCCGCGTAGCTATGTTGGGTTCACTTGAATTACATGACTATTATATGTTCGGTTACTCATCTTGTATTTCCCAATCTCTTGGCGCAGAAACACAGCTGCCTTTATTCGAGGCCTTCACGCCACGGCCTGGTGGGACCCCTCACGCTGCCGCCGGCTTGTGAACTGGAGACCCGTGAACATTGTACCATGATCTGATAAGACCCTCCGATATGGTCCGGCCACGTTGAAGATCGCTTTTAGTTTCTTCAAGCACGTTTGTGCGTTCGTCCTCTTAATAGGGTAAACCTGGACAAACTTTGAAAAGACGTCAATCGCCACACAAAAGGGTTTGTGGCCATCCTTGGTTTTTGGCAACGGTCCGTTTTTGGCTACGGCCACTAGGTCGTTCTTTTCCATTGGAATTATCGAATGCATGGGTCCTGCATAACTCTTGTTTGGGTACTTGGCTTTCTGGCATAACAGGCACTGACCAACCACCTACTAATCTGTCGTGCCATTCCTTTCCAATAACATAATTCCTGCAAGATTTTCATTACTTTCTTCGCTTCGAAGTGCGCCATCGACGTATGAACATGTCGAATCAACTGCCCCGTGGCACTTTTGGGGATCCACAACCTATAGATCTCTGGATCTCGCGCCACCCTTCGAGTTACCGCTCCTTGGACTAACTTCCACTCATCTTCCTTCCTTCCTATCGTCTCGTAGTCTCGGTCATCTTGCGATAATATGTTTTCCTTGCACAACTTCACCTTGCCGATGTCTTGATCTTGCTCTTGCAATGTCACAAGATCTTCCCAATCAAATAATGGTGCGTCGGTGATTCCAAGGTCTATCGCTGCTACCTGGAACTGCTTAACGTTCACGTACGATTCGCTGCCCTTAGAAGTTTTCCTGCTCAATAAGTCCGGTAAATGATTCAACTCTCCTTTGCAATGCTCTACGTCGAATGAAAACTGTTGTAAATACAGCGTCCATCTATATAATCGATCATTTTGCGTGTGGCTTCGGTTCAGGAATGTTAGTGCCTTATGGTCCGTGCGCACCACAAAATGTCTGCCCATCAAATAGGGTCTCAACAGCCCATAGAATGGCGTTGGCCTCTTTCTCCGTCGTCGTGTACCTGAGCTCTGGGCCTTTAAAAACTCGACTAATGATAGCAATGATTTTATCCTGTCCTCCCACCTCTTGATACAGTACAGCTCCCATCCCAAAGTCGCTACTCTCAGTTTGTAAGATGCATGTTTTGCTGAAATCAGGATGCGTCACTACACAACATCTATAAAACATAGCCTTAAGGTTGTCGAATGCTTCATCGTACGAATCGTCCCACTTCCATTTTCTACCTTTCTGTAATAGTTTCTAGAATGGTGACATGCCTAATGCAAAATTTGGGCAAAATCGTGCGTAATAATTACACGTTCCAATTAGTCCCCGAACTTATTTCACATTTCACATCACTTATTTCTTATTTCACATTTCACATCACCGGAATCTGTTGAATTTCCTTAATAGTATCCAGTCTAATACTGATGCCCTCCGTCGTAATTTCGCAACCTAAAAACACAATCGTTTTCGTACACCACTTTGATTTCTTGATGTTCAATACCAAGTTGTTCTCCCTCAGTATAGTGAACAATTCCTGTATGTCTCGGAGATGTTCGGGAACAGACTGGGATCTGATCACTATGTCGTCCACATACACCGTTACTCGGTCTTGTAGTCGGCCCTTCACGCCACGGCGTGGTGGGACCCCTCACGCTGCCGCCGGCTTGTCTGCGTGGTTGCCGCTCCGACTCCAGTATTTCGCTGTCCAGTTACACGTCTTCGATGTTGTAAGAATTCAGTATTATTACGACGATGCGTTTTCTCAAAATTGTTCATCTAGTGGTATGTCCATGGCTGATGGCCCACGCGCATTCGCCCGCCACATGCTTCCATCTTCATTGTATTATTTATCACTAACAGACGTTCAGATCACGACTCCTTCGATTCAATATTCCTGTCCACTGCATTTAGTTATTATTCAATCTCTTATCACTAATTCTCCGCACATATATTCATCGATGTTCACCGATAACACTGTAGTAACTGATACATGTTACCTCACCCGTGCGCGCCATGTCAGCTCTCGCTACTCACTGCCTCTATGACTCGCGTCTCCTCTTGCTCTGCGCGACTCGTTCACCAGAACCGTTCGTCTGACTCTCGATTCTCTTTCCTGCGCGCCCGATTCAAATTGGCGTCTCGTTTTTATAGATAAATGGTTACATGACTATTAGGTATATATATATATATATATATATATATATATATATATATATATACAGGGTGCTTCAAAAAATGTATACACACTTTAAACTATCGTAGTTTTCCCGCTCTACAAGGCTAATGTTATATTTCTTCGCCAGGTGCCAGCATAATCGTCCCTCTATGTTATATTGTCAGTTGGAATTTGTAATATCAACATGGCGGACGTACGTTTGAGTTTTGAAGAACGTAAGCAGGTTATTAAGTGGTACTGGAAGTTTGAGAATGTAAATGAAGTTCAAAGACAGTGGAGAAGGGAGTATGATACAGAACCACCTTCAAGATTAACAATTACACGCATACGAGACAAATTCGAAGCTCATGGAACAGTGTGTGATGTGCATAAAGGTCATTCAGGTCGACCTCGAACAGCTACAAGTGATGAGTCATCAACGGCAGTCTTGGAACTGTTTCAACGCTCTCCTAATAAATCTTCAAGGCAAGGGGCACGTGAAAGTGATGTAAGTGCTAGCAGCGTGCTACGCATTCTGAAGAGACGCAAGTATCGTGTTTACATTCCAAGGCTGGTGCAACAGCTAAGTGACGACGATCCAGATCGAAGGTTGCAATTTTGTGAATGGATTCAGGAGATGGTGATACGTGAACCGGGATTTATGGGTAGCATCATTTGGTCGGGTGAAGCCCAATTCAAATTTAATGGAACTGTCAATAGGCACAAATGTGTTTACTGGGGTGAAGAAAATCCTCACATTATAATTGAAAAAGCTGTAAATTTGCCTGGTGTAAATGTGTGGTGCGGTTTGTCTTCAAAGGGACTCATTGGACCTTTTCGATTTGAAGGCACTGTAACTGGTATTAATTACCTAACAATGCTTGCTGATTCCATATTTCCTGCCATTCGTGCATTATACGGTAATGATAATTTTTATTTTCAACAAGATGGTGCCCCGCCGCACTATCACAGGGACGTACGAGCTTACCTGGATCAAAATTTGCCGGACCAGTGGATAGGACGCAGGGGGCCAATCGAGTTTCCAGCACGCTCTCCAGACCTTACACCACTGGATTTCTTCTTATGGGGCACAGTAAAAGAGGAGGTGTACAAACGTAAACCACGTAACCTAGACATTCTTTGGAATGAGATTCAAACCGTGTGTAGAGAAATCTCATTGGACGTTTTGATACGATGTACAGAATCAGTGGTGACTCGTACTCAGAATTGTATTGATGCTGAAGGTCACCAATTTGAACACTATTAACATTTGTTATTTATGTTTCATTTACATTGGACTTTCAGCTTTCTAATTTCCTGAAATTTAACTTTGTAGAACGTTAATAAATTTTCTATGGAAGTTCAAAGTGTGTATACATTGTTTTGAAGCACCCTGTATATATATATATATATATATATATATATATATATATATATATATATATATATATATATATATATATATATATATATTGTGACGGACCGGCGATTCGGTCCTATTCTACAGTAAATTTGTAAAAGGGGTCAGGTATTCTTTCTTGCGAATGGACTCTGAGTGCATGCACAAACAATGAAAAAATTACTTTTAATGTAAAAACACAGAGTGCTTTATTCCCAGAAAAGATAATAGATATTACAAAAACATCGTTCCATTGAATGTGTAGAAGGTAAACAAAATAGTGGTTTAGCATTAATGACTTTCTTACGATATTGACAAATGTGAACAATTTTCTTATTAACTACGTAAATATTGCTAATGAACACTTTCTTTCTGTCTTAACTTTACACTTCATACTGTAAATGGGAGCTCCCTTTGCATGCACTGATTCATAATCACCTCGTTATTTCAATACTTACTCTATTTACAGACAATGTGTACCCTTCCAAAATACCCTTTCTATTCTCCACATCAAATTAGATTATTTATCATTACATGGCAAATTCCCTCATCTAATACCCCCTCTCACAATCGTCTACTCCCTTTCCCAACTCACTTGATTCTTTTACCGCCTAATAATAAGTTCCTTCTAGTAACAGTCTTACTGGTTTTGCTGCGTCTGGAATTCCTTCGAGCTCACCAACTCCGGATGCGCCGGCGCGATGTGACGAGTCGGGGCCGTTTCGCCCGCCACGTGGCCATGGCGCTTGCCCCCGCCGCTTCTACCCGGCCGCCGGTGCAAATCCCACGCCGCAGTCGTGCTTCGCCGGGCACGGCGATGTCCACTCGCCGCCAGATCAGCAGCCGTCCTGATTTCCAGTTCTTCCAAATTCGTTTGTTAAGCCCGCCGATGCTGTATCGCTATGTTCGTTTCACTCATGCTGCCTTTGCCGTACACGTGTCTATACACTCATCACTTTCCTCGCCTCACGCCGTTTAATCTTTACTGTATATCACTTAACTCGAGATCAATTAATAGTTCTTACTGTTTCTCATTGTCCTACGTTTCGATTTCTGCTCGATGTCATCGGATTCCTCTCAACTATTTTTCATCACCGCCATCATTAGCTTTCCGCACTACCGCCCGTTACTCTTCCTCTTCGACTCCACCTTCCGACTGCCGTCGTTCCCACGATCCTCTCCTCAACTGTCGAAGTCTCGTACTTCGCGTTCGTTTCGTCTCGCTTGCCGCGGGACACACTCTTGCTCGGCCGAGTCCGCCCGGAACGGCCGTCTCTACCGCGCTGTTTAAACCATGTTGGCACCCGCGTCTATGTTCAGAAACGCGGTGCGTTTCATATATATATATATATATATATATATATATATATATATATATATATATATACATATAGTAAAAAGTTCAGCAATTCTTCATTATTGCGACCAGCGACCACTACCGTAAATACACGCTACCCGCGTTTAATTACAGCCCACGATAGCTGCGCACGGCGTGTGGAAAGCCTGTCACTTCCGCTTGGGCAGTGGGCGGCAATGACCTTTGTGGAGCAGGTCAGTATGTGCGAGAGTGGGCCTCCGACGCGGCGTGCGCGCCACGCAGCGGCGACTGCGCCAGCGGAGGCAAGGTCGCGCTCCCTGGCGTGGGCGGAATCGGTTAACCGCTCTGACCGGCATCTGCCTGCACACACACACACACACACACACACACACACACACACACACACACACGTGCCCCGCATGAGAAGCTCGCTGCCGCGGTCTTCCCCGCCTTGCCGCACCCGGCGCAGCGCGCGTCGCCGGAAGATTCATGGAGACGGCGTGACGTGGATCTTGTGCTCTCTGCCGGGCGCCTCGCCCGTATCTTTTGCGGGGATTCCTTTGTTTGCCGGTGAGGTGATGTGCCGATGTGGAAAGGCAGGCTTGCCCTTTGCAGCATGTTTAGCACGAGTTTTATCCGATCTTGCTTTTGGGATCTCTTTTTAGGGATTCAATACAATATCCAATGATCTGATTCATGTACTGTTGTTATTGAAGACATTGATGAATTATTCGTTGAAGCTACTTTCTTACATCCAATGTTTTCAGAGACTATAAAATAAGTCCCGTTCTCTATTACTCCCCCTGCTAATGCTACAATTTAGTATTTGCAGTTCCGAAACCCATCGCTATTGGAACGAAACTCGTACATGTGCAATAATAATTTAAACTAATATAGATTTCCAAGAATAATTTTAGATTAAGAGATTTTGGAACGTCGGCAGAATATTAATTTACGTTCCCAACTTAGAAAAATCTTTGCCTAACGTCATCAATTGATTAAATGCACCGATTGTGATGAGCCCGGCAATTGCTTTGTCATTTAATTTTATCGAAACCCAAGAGCATTCAAAATGTGGTATAGAAATTAAACATTGAAAAAAAAGAAGTGATAAGAAATTTCATTAACATGCGAGTGATCTTTTAAAAATACTTTAATGACTAAAATTACTTTCATCACATCAGTCTTTCATTCTTTACGAATATTACAGGACATTCTTATATAGCCACTTTACAAATCATAGAAGAATGTAAGATAATATTTTCAATTTTCTTCATATTTATATACCATAACAACAAACTGAAACCTAAAAAAATGTGTTTCAGCGCATAAATGACTCATTTAAATTAGCAAACCCTATGTGTTATACTCACTTTTCGTACGAGGACTTAACGTTTTAGAATATTAGCGGTAGGCATCTCGCAAGATTACTTATGTTCCAATATAGCCCCTTTGATTGATTGATTGATTGATTATTTCGTGTTTCCAGGCGCGTCAACTGCTATGGTGATAAAGCTGGTAACTGTATTAAATGTTTTGTATCGTGGAATGGCGATTTTCCACTGCTATTGGATGGTGAGATCAGGAGACGACCTCGACGTTGTCTCGCGAGGTGTTTTTTGTTGTTATTTTTCACGTATTCAGGGGATCAGTTGGGACAAGTTTTAGGCTCCCGACATGTATAGTAGTATAGTGCATGTAAGAAATATAAATGTAAGTAAGAAGTGAGGAAAGGACGAGAAAGAGGAAGGAAAGATCGCGCGCGATCCGCGGCCTTTTAGGGTACTGCTCCGGTTTTCGCGTGGTCATGATTGGAGGAACCACGGAAAACTATCGATCAGAGCAGCCGGTCGCTGGAATTCCTCTCCATACAGCGGCTGAAATCGACCTAGCTACTGTCGAAAACTCTGCCACAGTCGGGACTCGAAGCTTAGAACCTTCCGGCCAGAGACACTGCAGCGATATCAGTTGATGCCTTGAGCCGTCTAAGCCTGTAGCCCCTTGATCCAATCGCGCAGTGCGCATGAATGTTCCTCTTCAGTCCGTTGGTCTTCGGTGACTTGTGCACAGAACCCGACGGAGAGTCGTGCGTTCCACTAACCTCACAGCCGAGCTGCCCACAAGGGTCGGTGCTGAGGAGCACCTCCCGAGAATGTCCAAGGAGAACCGGACCAAGCGAATATGCTCTAAAAATGGAAAAATGAAGCTGAGGCGTGCCTAATTGATCAGCCGGTTGGTCTGCGAGCGTAAGTGATTACGTCAGGGTCGGCAACATTCAATGGTCGCAGATTTTAATCTCATTGAGAGCGTGATATTTGTCTTTCGAGTGTTGTGTTGGCTGTTTCTAGGTTTTCTCGACAGATTGCTTAAGAACACGCCTTTACATGCAAGGATTGCCTGGTACAAAGAACATGTGTGAGTGGTACATAGAAAAACGTTTGATTTGGAGTTATCAAGAAGAGAAAGCAGAATACATTAAACTTATTGTCGGTACACAAGAAAAGTAACACATGAAAAAAATTGTCATCTGCAGCTGAACAGACCCGTTCACTTCGAGGTCTAAGACATAGCATTTTACTCTACACACCTGCTTTCGTGTGAAAGAAACATTTATGGAATGTATGTAGTAAAAATATCATACCATTCTCTTTAATTATTTCTATACGTATTTATTACCAAATATTACGATTTTTTATATCTGTCACTTTCCATAAACGCCGACTTGTTTTGACAAGAAATTATTAACGAACTAAAACCAAATTGTTTTCTTTTAAAAAAGCTTTCGAGACCGTGATGAAATGTCACGTCCAGTGTTTCTGAAGTTTGGATACCACCCGCTTTTGTGCAATTCGCTACTTTAGTCTCAAATGACATTTCTCAATATTTGTGGTCTTGAATTTCTCAGTCAAAATAAGTCTATAAAAATGACAACTTGTAATATGGCCTCAATAATCCAGGTAGTGCAAAGAAAATGTTCTCCACGGCAAGACGGCGGCAGAGGGCTAAGAGAGGTTGGTGCTTTTAGCTGGGAGCAACCTTGACGTTTTAAATGTGCAGAAACGTCGCACAACAAAAAAACTGAATTAAAAAATGAGAATGTGGCGTCTTAAGAATGGCGCGTGTGTGATTACGGTGTTACGTCAATGAGCCTCAATTCATGGGACTGTTGATTCTGCTCATTCAAATCGCGGTATGCTCAATTAACTCATTAATCGATCTTACACTGAGCTTGATACAGGTCTGAAAGGATCTTTCGATTATCTCAGAGGATTTAATCATATATTCGGAACACGAAGACGGGTATTTTGTCCTTTCAGGATTGGTTCTTTTCCACAACAAGCGTCTTTTTATTTCGTTAATTGTTTCATCAAATTGCTTTTTTGTAAGCGGAGTAAAGAAGAAACAAGTGTAATTTCGCATGAAATTAATCTCAAGGGGTTTTGGGTGTTGCCCATGCCGAAAAAAACTTTTTTTTTCTTTTTTATAACTCCCCGTTTATCTGCTGGACCAATTAACCTCTATCCATCTGTGTACATCATTACTAACAAGGAGACTTCCCAACTAGAATCAAAAACATTCCCTTTCAAAGCGTTCTTATAATTTTTTTCAATTAGTTGTTCAAAGCAGGGGCTCTTGCAGTTTCCTACACCACGAGTAATGTAGTTTAGTGTTAAGTTTAGTATAATTTATAATGTAAACCATCACAACACATGAAAGAGTACTATGATACTGAACTGTGGAATTTTCAAACATTCAATAAATAAATTCAAAAAAGGCATCAAGGGTTAGTAAATGCAGAATGAAACGAAATTCGATGTGGAGATTACTGTCATGTTGAGTTTTCGGATGCGTATTTATAGGGCACAATGGCCACGCGTTTAGGAGACAAACAAGCAAGTCGGTTCTTGAAATTCTCAATTATATTCGTTGAAGGTTTTCAAGTGATAACTGAAGTGTTAGTAGAATATAATGTGTAAAATTATAATATTGCGTAGCCCTGACCAATAATTCGAGAACGTATGTGGTGTCGAAGCGTCATTAGTTTTTCTATGTTTTATTCAAATGAAAAAGATACCTTCGATTCATTTAAAGTTACTAAATCAAGGTTGGAAATCCTGACGAAAGTTATTTCAAAATTAAATGTATCTGATTAAAATATATCAGTCCTGATATTGTTTGTTAAGTCTCATCATTTTCATTGAATGTATTAGGTACAAAAGAAGGCATTGCCACATCATTAAGTTGGATCTTTTAATGAAATCAAATATGAAGTGGAACAAGCATATGATAGAAACGAACACGAAATTAAGGGAATCTGGCTATTCAGTATCCTAATCAATTAAGTAAGAATTAAAATCATTGCCTGTATATTGTAAGCGCTAAATCACATCTTAAATATACTACCGTATGTTTACAAATATGTCACAATTTTATCCAATTTTGTCCTGTTCGAAATTGGAATGCGCATTATATTCACACCATATTACCGTAAGCTAGGCTGGTGCAACCAGTGAACCGCATCGGCTCCCTTGAAGTCATAGACCCTTAACAAGGACCCCCGCAGAGAGGGATAGGCAAAGAATAAAACAATGCGCACTGCATGCTTATTACTTGAGTTTTCGTAACGTGGCGCGTGAGGGACTTGTCTTCACGATGGAATATGGCATGGCTTTTCATGTCTTTCTCTTTCGCGCTGCTAGATGTCGCTTGATCTGCAGCAGTGCTTAATAAGGTCGCAATTATGAGACATATGGTGGCACGAACGAGAAAGACGCAAAAAAACCGTGTCATATTCCATCGTGAAGACAATTCCCTCACGCGCCACATTACAAAAATCGAAGAATATTTCCTCCACTGCCCCAGCCACATTCAAATAACAATTAGATCTAAATCACTCAATTTGACTTTCAGTGATAGCATATACTGGTCTCACTTTGACCTTCTGCTACCATGAACCTCGCTTCGCCACTATGTCTGTCTATAAACGCACACTCAAGAAAGTCATTCGAGTACTACGTGGGTCATTCCATGCAAAACAGGTGATTTTATGACATGACCCCTTCAAATTTGAAAATATTTTGGGATATTGTTGTCCATGATGCCTACATCGTCGAGGTACAATATTAAAATTTTCTGATTGATTGTTCGGCAACAATGCATTCTTAAAACCTAAGACTACTTGTGAACACCCCTATATTCTTTAATTTTTTTGCCCTCAATTAAACGTTTCTACAAATTCTAAAAATATGTGAGTACATATAAGATACAAAGTAAAATTGTTCATTAAATATCAATTTTACATCGTGCCATTCTTGGCACACAACAATAAAAAACCTTTTAAAACGCAATTACTCGGAAGACAACCTTTTTAAATTTATGAAAATCTGCAATAACATTGCATTCAGTATGTTCTAGAAGTTATAAAACTTTCATGATGATATCTTAAAAGGAACAAAAATGATCTTAAAAACACTCACCTGAGCTGAAAGGGCAATATGCAACCCGCCACAAAAAAGCATTGTTGCTGCGGTTCTGCTTGCGTGGCGGCTGATGAACTACTGTCCTAGGTGCCTTTTGAACAACTTCCTTAAGCATTTCGGTTGAATTTGATATTGATTTTACTGAAAGTTTGTTATCACTGACTGGAATGACGCAATGGATGTTCCGTGTACCCGCTACTGTTTTCAGCCCCATAAATCTTTCGCTTTTTAACCGCACAGCTACTTTCTCTTGTTCTTCTTTGGTGGTGTACGAAAAGAAACTTTCATTGACATTCTTGTGTGCCCATTCCTAAAGTTCTCTAGGGGTAGTGATTTGAGTTTCCTGAAGACTGGCATACGCACCAAATCTCTTTACAGTTCCTCCTACGTCATCACAGCGATCCTTGCTGTGACTCGTAGCAAAGAAATGCCACCTAGCATTGGCTTCAAAATATCTCCTATGTTGTAGTAAATTCATAGTTCTTTTTGTTTTTGTATTGACCTGCCGCACCGTCACTAAAGTAGTAAATTTTGCTGACCTCTGAAAAATTCGGGGCGTAGATGGTTAATTATCTGCTTCTGAAATAAATGAACTGCGGCACTATCATGAATCAAATAATACGATATGATTTTCAAAATGCCTGTAGTATATCACGAAAGGAGTTGCGTGAAGTGTGTTCCGATGATAACCATGTATGGCGTCCTGAATAATGAATCTGTAATTTTCGGAATAATCTCCAATGACGATGAATTCCCCATACGAGATCACCGTTTTCAGTTCTTTTAAATACGAAGACTGAGCTTTTGCGATGAATTTTTGAGTTTTGAATGAAAGACGCAAAGAATAAAGATTTACCGCATTCAAAGATACACTCGGGAAGGAACACTTCCACTACTTTTGGATACAACTCACAATTCACTATATTTTTACATGACTTGCACTGACGAGCCGCTTGAACGCTTGGAATGATCTGACTTTGACAGAGACCCAATGTACTTGAGCCGTGAAATCTCACACCGCTGCCTTCTCCGTCGCAGGATACACCCCAACCAATAAATAGCACGAACTGTCACAAAGCGACCCATCCCTCAAAGATACCCTGGTACGAGCGGACTCCCATGCGACCCTTCGGAACTCGTCGTAGAAAGGAATTCGCAGTGGACTTCAGGTCGTGAAAATCATTCCTCCTGAAAAACGGTGGAACGGGAATAGTTTTATTTAAACATAAAAAATTAACCAGAACAGAGGTGATTACAACAATAAAATAGTATAGTTTCCCGCGTCCACATATATCTCGCGAACACAGGTGAAAATAAAATATCGTTTATTGTTTGTAAACAATCACTGATAAAGTGCACCGCGCAACGCGCGCACGCCTGCATCCAGCATGCGACTTTCGACCTTAAGCGCAAAACTCACTAAAAATAAAAAATCGAAAACTCTGGAGTGTCGCAAGATATCATCATGAAATTTTGATGAGAGTTTGAACACATAACTATCTTTTCTAAACAAAAAATGAAAGGAAAAGGAAGGGTGTCTTCAGAAATGTTATTATATTTAGTTTTGTTATATTTTTCAAAATTGTTTATATACTAATCACCAGTGAGCGTTAATAAGTTAAAAGCCTATCTTTTTAGCTTTATGGTGGTGTAAAGTTCGTTCAAATGCATTGCGATACATATTGTACAGAATTTTTTAAACTCCAGCCAACATTTCAGCATTTTTGAAATTTCACCATCCATTTGGGAGAAGCAACTGACGTTTTGCGTGTTATATTGAGGATTTTAACTTTTCATTATGAAGGCATTCATATGATAAAATCTTAAAAAGATTCGAAACATCACTGGCAAAAACTTTAAATTTTGTATGGAATGACTTTCAGCAAGGCAAGCTTGGAGAACACGGTTTAAAACGCGACAGCAAACAGAACACCGGCAATTAAAACTTATGTGGTCCTAATACATTTTTAGGATTTGTTAATAACTCTTATTTCCTCATACATCTTCGAATTTGAGATGAGACTAAAATTGTTTTTTCATTCAGGTATTTGCGTTATTTATTTATTTATTTATTTATTTATTTAAAAATAATGTTTCTTTATTAATCAAATCCAAAATAAGTTTCAGCCTAACCTCACTGGTGGTAGCAACGCCGTTCCACCATCCTAACGGCAAATTGGGCGGGCATGCCTTCCTCGGGTGAATCGTATGATAGTGTAAAGGAATACATAGCAAAATAGTATTCCGAGAGGTAGAAAAGGCGGCCCAGTAAATCCGCACAAGACTTATCAGAAATAAGTGAACCGAACTCCTCTCATGGCAACACGTCTGGACGTCGTAGTAAGATCGTGCTGCTATCGTATTCAGCGCAAAGGCCTCTCGGGAGAATCGCGAGAGGGATCAAGTTTTTGCTCTGGGTCTCCGGCTCAATCTCACCTGATTCGCTCAGTCTCACATAATGGTGCAGGAGACGACCAGGGAATTCCCACAAAACGAAATACGTAACACACCATGAAATCTTCGTCCTCCCAGCTCATTGGGCAGATAAGTTTCACTCGAGCGAATCGCGAACGAGATAGTTTTCGTTGGGTCTCCGGCGCGTAATAAGATAATGGCGAGTTTTTTAGCGCCCGCCCGCGGTCCGCGGATGCTAATTGCGGTCATTAGGAGCGCGTCGCAGTCCCCAGGGCGCTCGCGTGAGAGATTCTTGAGCGAATCGCCTGCGAAAGAGGCTCGCTGACGTCAAACTAACAAAACAACGGGTAATCGTTGTGTGGGGCTGTGCCGTGATTTGAGATGTTTTCATGCCCCTGGACCTAGAAGGTGAAGAAGTGTGTATGGCCTGAGAGAAGAAATGAGTTTCTTGAAATTTCCTGGGTTCTGTCACGCAATAGATTTCGGAAGCGTCTCTTGATGAAACCTTTTGCCTAAACGGTTAAATTATTGAATATTACTTGAGTTCTCGGGTTTCATACTTTAAAATACATTTCTGATTACAACTAACACATAGTAACTATGTGGTTTTCCCGTTTCATGCGATTTTGTAACCATCGTATCTTCATCACATCATTATCGTTAACAATAGCATGTGCTTGAGGACTGACCAGCAGATTTGACTATTCTTCATACTTTTGATCTTCTTTTAAGATTCAAAGAGAATGTCGTTTTCCTACACAGATAATGTATGTATGTACTTATAAGTTATTTATGTATCTAGGGCATTAAGTAGATGTTTTTGCCCCGAGGGCTTCTGGCCCGAGGGATGGGAATTTGCCTGAGTGGCAAAAACATCTAGTAACGTCCGTGGTGCATACAAAACTTTATGGTTTACTAGTTCGTTGCTGAATCAAACGAGAATTCTAAATATTTTATATGTTTTCCTTCGTTTAAGTGAAAAGACTCATTGTAATCGTCATTTGTCAATATGACGTTAGATAACACAAAACAGTGTGTGTATCTACGGATCATCCTCGTAATTACTATTGCATAAACGTTGTTGGACTGATATTTTCGTAGAAAATGAAAGAATATTGTGAAATTCTGCGGAAATTCTCGCGAAAGCTAACAAAGCTACGGACAGTGTTTTCCAGTAAAATCTCGAGATATATATGAAAATGTTCATGGTGCATTTGAAAGTTATATAACGGTGTGAATTGCACTGATGAAAGTGTACTTTTAGGTTATTTGTGTCTATTGCCAAAAGTTATTTAGAATATTTCATAACATAAAAAAATAACTTTCCGAGGATGTTAGTCGATGTGCCTTACACATCATATTACTATGTGTTGTACTGCTACTCTAAATGCATGTCTAAAAAAAGCTGACGCGAAACAGTGATATATGAGTACTGCTGTATGTAATGTAATGAGCTGTACTACTCGTAGTATTAAGATGTACAAAGAACATAGATCGATCAGGTTTTTCGTCCATCTCGATCGTCCATCTCGAACCCCATCTCGATCAGGTTTTTCGTCCAGTTTCCCTGATCCATTGAGCAAATGCTGAGATGGCCCCTTGTTTTGCCTCTGGACATAAATGTAACTTCATTTTCTGTGCACGTCTTCTAGAATTCAGTGGGAAATACAATTATTCAAATTATCGTTTCCATGTTGTCGCGGCAGGAAGTATTATTCCGAAGGACAACATGGATAAGAGCCAAAATTTATTGCTTATTTATCCTTTAAAATAGATTTTATTACATGGGAGTTTTTTTTTAAATTTAAGTAGTATATGACTTAGTGTAGGGATCACAGAATTTTGAAAATGTGCACACAATTAATTTTTCCCCATAGCACGTCATACGCAGTTTGAACTGTTTTTTGACGTTAAATAAATAAATAAATAGACTAACGTCCTCGAAATGTTACTTTTTTGGTATTATGACATATTCTAAATAACTTTTGGCAATAGAAGCAAATCTATATCTATACTAATATATAAAGACAGAAGTGCGTTGTCTTCCAGCGCGGTAATATCTGAATCTACTGAACCAATGCTGATGAAACTTTCGTGCTAGCATCCTTTAAAGGCCTGGAGTACTATAGGCTATGATTTACAAACATAAACGGTAATATATTTTCAAAATAATTACTTTTCTGGACATTTTTCGCCTAGCCTTACATCACAGATTCAAGAGTGCATCAATGTTAATAGTTTAGCTGTGCGCCACCAGAGGATGACGTCTGAGATCTACTACTGGTTTCATCAATGTCCAGAATTATTGCGAAATTCATTGGAGTTTGAATAAGGTTATGTAATGTCCCTGTGTGAATATTTGAAAGAAAGCCGTAACTGAAGTGGTAAATAATGTCAATGTTCATGTATTGCCCTTTGTCCGTGTTATATACTAAGTGGCAAGAAATCATTGTGAGTTTGAAAGTGTTTAATAATTGGGGTAGGTTGAGAGAATAAAAAGTACAATAATATACAGTACAGAATATACAGTAATGTACAATGTACAATATATAGATATCGTTTACAACCTAAACAACGTCTTATTTTACAGACATTTGTGAGAACCGAATAGTTTGACGAAACGAGTGTCACAATTGTCAAAACAAAATGCCAAGAGTACTACTAAAACTTTGAATCGGCTACTCAGAGGGAAGATCGACTTGCTGAAGTACTCACTCGCCCCATAGAAAATAATACTGCATGAAGGGAAGAAATATGAATAATTCTCTAAGTAGTAGGGCAGCTGTTCATTAGGACTCTCAATTTGATTATTCACACAGATCTTAGGTTCAAAATGGTAAAATGGAAAATGTGTATATGTTTTCACTCCATCCAGTAAATATTTTTCTTTAATATTTGAACAGTGGTGTGTAATTTAGGAATGATCATTTACATATTAAGATTAATTTGTACAGTTGTTTGTCATATTAATTGCAGCTGAACGTTTTTCTTCTGTATGTGAAGAAGTTTAGGCCAGTGGTTGGTAATTAAGCAATGATCATTAAAATATTAAGACTAATCTGTGCAGTTGTTTTGCATGTCACTTGCTCCTAATGAATGAATTCATATATATTTTTCAATAAATAATTGTAAAAAATTAATTTATCTAAAAATATTTTGTCCAAGCAAATAAAAAAATCTGGGACTTCTTTGTTTTTGTTATTCAGCTCTCCTCTACCAATTGGAAAAATGGAAAGTAATTTATGTTTTTGTAAACCCAGTAAATTTTTTTCTTCAATATGTGATGGATTTCTGTGCAGTGGTATGTGATTTAGGAATGATCATTTACATATTAAGACCAATCTGTAAAGTTCTTTTGCATATAAATTGCTCCCAATGAATGAGTTCATTCATATTTTTCAAAACAAAAATAAGCAAAAATCAATTTGTCTAAAAATACTTTTGTCTAAGCAAATAATATTTGGGAGTCCTTGGTTTCTATTATTCATATTTTAGGATCCATAATCTCTATCACTTGAGATAAAAAATTATGATGTTATAATATTGTTTTTTTATGTGGCTCTGTGCATTGTCAATTTATTATTTACACATAATGTAATGTTGGTGGGTACTTATTTTTCTAATATATCAGTCGCATGATGAATTGATTTACCTGAACAAAGAAGTTTTATACATGTTACTAGCACATAGGACATTAAACATATATACTTTTGTCGTCTTCAGAATTATAAAAGCTGGTAATTATGTTTCAGAATAGATAAAAGTGTTTTCATTTATTTTATGATTAAGATTCATCAATTACGTTATGACATCTATAACTATTACTCCGGATCTACCAACTACCGTACCCGCGCATGAACTTCTGCATGTTATACTCGGCTTAAAACAGTAAGTCCCTTCAAGGTCACGAGTTGACAGATCAATTTCAAAACTTTCTTTATGAATACAATAGAAGACAAAATATAAAAATAGGATAAGTTTTACGTGACAATTTATTGATAGTGTTGAAATATTATATAAAACTCCACAAAAATTACATATGTGAGTTTACAAGTATTTTATTTTGTAGTTTAGATTTGTTAATTGCTTTTAGTTATAAAGTGAATATTTAGAAGCTGGAACTTCAAATAAGAAATAGGTAATTATTTGTGGAAAAGTGAGCAAGGTAATCCCGAAATTTTCAAATGAGCGTCAAGAGAAGACAGCTATCGTGGCGTGGCCTGGCAGGGAGTAGGGCGGAGAAGGGATTCAATGGAAGAGATAGAGGTAGGTCCCGCCGTAGGGCATGAACAGATCGAATTCCTCTTCATGTAAAATAATTTACTGTAATAAATACCCGAGCAACGCCGGGTACTTCAGCTAGTAACCTATAAGTACTGTTTCATCAACGCAACACTGTTATTCACACTGTTATATAACTCTCAAAAACACGATAAACATGTTCATATATTTTTTGAGATTTTACTGGAAACCACTGTCCTTAGTTTTATTAGCTTTTGCCAGAATTTCCGTTGGGGCTTCACAAAGTTCTTTTATTTTGTATGAACAAATCATTCCAATAATATTATATAATAGTAATTACATACACACTATTTTATCTGACGTCATATTGACAAATGACTAATACAATGCATCTTTTCACTTTAGACGCAAGAAAAATTATAAAATGTTTCAATTCTCGTTTGATTGAGCAACGAACTAGTAAACCATGGAATTTGGTATAAACCACGATTACTAGATTATTTGCCCCTCAGGCGACTTCCAATCCCTCGAACCAGAGGCCCTCGGGATTGGAAGTCGCCCTCGGGGCAAAAATATCTACTTAACGGCCTTGATACACAAATAACTAGTATGTGTTGTATTGGTAATGGAGCGGGCCAGAAAGTATTCAAAAGGCCCGAGGGCATAAAGAATCAGAAAGGGCCGCAAGGGTATCAACAAAACCATTATGTTTTGTTTTAGGTCCGTAAACTCACAGCAATGAACTAGTAAACCATAAAATAAACAAATAAATAAGTAGATAAAGATAAAAATTATTTCATCTGCTATCAAAAGGAATGCGATAAGCGCGCACAACATACGATAAAAATGCGAACGCGAATAAAAACACGCGAATAAAAAAAATAGAAATAAAATTGTTTATCTATTCTGTCTCGAATTTTGATTAAATAATATTCATGAAATTATGCATTTATTGTAAATATTCACGTGAAATATTATGTCGTTTTTGTACAGGATGTGGCTCCACAGGTTGAGGGTTATTGTAGACCATTATTACTTAAATACATATTGAAAACGTAAGCCACACATGAAATATATTATTTGAAAACGCCCATTACCAATGCATTATTGTGTATTAAACAACTTAATCTCACATGAATTATTCACATAGTGTGTGGTCTGTTGAGGCGGTAGGAGCAACAGCACTAAGGGTGTAATGTTTCGAATTCTGTGTGGGGTATAACTGTCGTGATTACAACTTCGTAAACAATAAGATTTGCCAGAAGTACGGATAAATTAAAAGGCATTAATGCCATACGTAAACTGCAACACAGTCAACATCTGAGCGCCTCGTATGACAAGTGCTTCGGCCACTGGTGAGAAATAACGTCAATGGAAACACAATTGTGTTAATTCACATATTTAATTGTAATTTGGAAACAAAAGCAAATTTTTCTTCTTTCAACTTTTCCTATAGATTTTCTATTATTTTTTCTATTGGTCCTAATAGACAGTAGTCAACATGGTATTACACTTTACACTTTCTTATTCACCGAAATTGAGATACAGCCACAATTTATGAAAGATAACTTCACAGATGGGTATTTATTTTCTTGTCAATAATCCGAGACGTATACGATGATAATCATTCATAAATACCAATATGTTTCATTATGTATTAAAGTTAATTATTTTAAATACTTTCTTTCTATATTCTCTATTTTTTTTTAAATTAACTGACACAATTACTTCGTCCATAGCTCTGAAGGTGGTGCAAGAAACATTGTGTGCAATGCTGGACAAATCATTCTTCATGGTTACCCCTAGTAAAAAATGTATAATGATGTGAAGTAGCCTTCAGACTTCGCATATGACGCTTAACATTATTAAATTAATTGAAATAATAATGTAGAGTAGTATACAATAACGACAGATTGCCTATTATTCAAAACATAATGTGTTTGGAATTGTGTGTTTAATTCATACCTTTGGGTAGATGAATGAGGCTAGTGTTATTTAAAAGGAGATGTATGTTTGGGCCATTATCTTGTGATCAAAGTTACGATTTAAAGAGGAAAAATTTAGTTTGAATTTATAAATGACAATAATCTCAAAATCGTAGTCTTATTTTTTAACTTAAGTATCTAAACAGCATACAGACATAACGCTTCAATTTTCCAACGTCTCACTGACTTAGTTGATAGCTTACGAAGCATAAAAAATAATGTTTGTTTCCTCTTTACCATGCAGAATATATGTTTATGAATTTGATTTTTTTATTACTTTGTATAAAATTCAACAATTTCAAATTCTTCGGAAATATATGAATGATAATTCAACGCAATAATTCAACTGGATGTCCTCATGGAGACAAAAAAGACATTACTATTTTTTGTTTCGAAATTGAATTCTATGAACTCTCAAATGCAGGAGCACTTGTTATAAAATAGGTCACAGAACCATACCGGTATACTGGCATCACCAATTCTACAAGCACATAATGTTACATCTCAGAAACACGGCAGAGTTCAGACTCCTCTTCCCACGGAAATAAATTTCATTATCTTTTAATTAAATTTGAAGACACAGAAAATCTCTATTCAATTTGCTATTAAGAAACAGCCACGACCAAATCTCCTATTAAATCCTACCTGTTTCATTACAACGAAATTTAGATCAAAGGTGCTGACAAGAGCTCCCACTGTCGCGTCATGCTGACTAAGCGAAAACGCTTGAGCAAAGCGAAAGCGTGCCAATAAACGAACCACACTGACTACACAACACTTCTGCAGCAGCCTCTACCATTGTCAAAGTTCTGAATGGACATCTTCATTTCTTTTTGTGTGCCGTAAGTCAGTTACAGTGAGCCGTTATATAAACTCACCGTAAACGTTCAAGCATTGATACCATTCTCAATTACATAATATATGGCATTACATTCATTAATTCGTGACAGTTTCTTAACTTTTCCAAATTCCTACTTAAGTTTAGTGTAATATACTGAAATTCAACGAGACAATGTAATCTAATGTCTTACCAAACACCTAGACTTCTAACATAAAATACTCGCTTGACTTACACACATTCTCTTCAATTAATTAAAAATTGGATGACGACCGGTCATTAGATCAGTTTTATTGTTAAAACTGTTTCGAAATTAGTTTCTTCTCTAACATCTACTTCGAAACCTTTACCTCTTCCCCGCCCAGCGAAAGCGCTTAATCGCTATTACCACGCTGAAATATCTGGAACAAGATTCGAGTAGCCTGAACAAATTGTTAAGAATAAGTGTCTGAAAGAAATTGTTAAATAATACTATTGAATAACATAACCCTAAAGAAATTATAATAGTGAAATTGTAGTATGAAGAGACTTTCAGGCAAACATTTCTTAAATACACCTTTCAACTTCAACGGATTTTACTTTTCTTGCTCTGCCATTCGAATACAAATTCATTACAACTGTTAATCTACATTGATTCAAAGCGGTTCAACTTGCACTTGCGGGTGCGTGTTTGACTACACCTGAGCAGTTCTTTCCACAGAAACATTAAAGTCCTTTATCGTAACTAATGTCATTACAATACCACTAAATTGCATGCACATCGAAATTTCAATTTATTATGGACAGAAATATTGTAAGCATTTTAAGAATTCAAAATAGTAAGAGATGAGCATTTCGATATGTGGTTAAGAATGATAGTAGACCAAATAATTTTTTTGACATATTCAAGAGGAAGTAATAAAATTCTCTTTCAATAAATTATTTCAAAAATTTAATTATCACATGTAACTGTTTTCTAGTCTCTATATAATGTCTCTATAGAATGCTCACTGAAGAACTTGAGAAAATGCTTTTAGCATTCTTGGGAATTTGAACACAGAAAGAAAAATAATATGTAAATAGAAATAAATTGTGCATCACAGCACCAATATGCAGAAAGAAGATTCTTTCAAGTATATCAACGTTAAAAGTAGCAGGACAGGATAATAAGAAATATACATAGGATAGAACTGACAAAAAGAAGTAGCCACTGATTATTTTGTAATATTCTGAAAGCAAATAGCATTTACTTGATGTTTGAGCAAGATGTAACTGAATTTTTATATTTGTTATGAATAGTTAAAAATGTTTAGAAAAAATAGAATATGATTTCTATGTCTAAATAAAACTCGTCATTATTATGTAAAATCCTTTTCAGAAATACTTTAGAGGTGAATGTTGTCGAACATTTAAATTTATGTTTCTATTTTGTCTTTTGTTAATTTACAATATCCAAAATATTTTAACGCATTCAATCCATAGAATTCTTTCATGGCAAATATTGTACATTTTTTGTTAAAAAGCTCTTATGCAACTTTTGGGACGTTTGAGAGTTCTAGGGTGCAAGAAAAATCCGTGCGTTTCAACGTTAATAGTTTGTCGTAGTTCAAAAGAAGTAATATCATGTCATCATGAGACATGATAGAGAATGGGACACAATAATTCATTCATTCATTGTGAATAATCATATTGACCATATTAGCAACGATAATTTTCAGTTGCTTATAAAAAAATTTTTATAGGGTCCTTTCGGTATTATGGGTAAACATGTTTTGGACTCACAAGGAGCAATCCGTGCGTCTTTAATCTCACACCACAAAGGTCGGACTAATTTCACTGGAAACGTATCTCCAAGTACTGTTGTCAGAAACAATATGCTAACGAGACCTTTCATTATGCTACCCAAAAAAGTTGTTTTGTTGCTTGAAAATCACTTTTTACCTGTTTGTATATATGTTTAAATCACCTCTTCCCAGGCTATATTTTAGCCTCCGTACATACAATATTTCAAAGGAAATATCTATCAGTGCATAATGACAATGGCGAGGATTTAACTTTGTACATGTTTTATAATAAAATTCAAATGACAGAATAAATGAGAAAGTTTTCAAAAACCTAACATTACGGTAATTGAAAAGAGTTTTCATTGACATAACGGTCATTGTTTTCTTGTTACTCATAAGGGAATACTCGAATACGAAACCTCATTTACGCATTCGAATATTCTCTGCAAAATCCAGATTGACTTTTAATTATTTTCAAAAAGGTGAGTACAATTAACATTGAAAGATTGAATTCGAATGGATACTTATATTAGAGACAAGTTTAGGTGAAAAATGAAGAACAGTGTCTATGAGCCGAAATTAAATACAAAATAGAGAAAACGTAAGCATGTGAAAATTTCCTCTCACAAAGAAGAAATTAATAAATCAGAAATTAATCAATTTGAAATTTGCAGTCATACAATGAATATTAATGTTTTAAATTATTCACTAAGGGAGAAGGCTAGTTTTAAGTGCTATAAGGACTTATCCGAACGCCTTTACTTCTTTCTTAAGAAAACCACACTACATTTGTAGGCCCATCCCTTAAAATGTAACAAACTTTTAAGTATAGACGGCCATTGTGAGTCAACGAAGGTACTTCAGAACACATTGACAATATTCACAGCCAATTCCATTCCTTGAATTGTTGAGGAAAAGAAAAACAGCCAAAGATCTAAGTAACGTAGTTAGAACGAGGATATGGCGATATCACGTGACGGGCCTCTTGATCGTTCATGTGTGCCCTTGGCACTCGGTGCACATGTAACACACGAGGAAGCGACGAGTGGGCGGCGTGGGTTCGCTCCTATCTTCTCGCTTCATCCTCTCCTCACCTCCGACCACCAGGGGGCGGAGCCTCCAGGGCAAAAGAACTCTTCCCACGGTCTTCGTACGCATCAACAGAAACTCCAAATCACTGTTGCCACGCACTTACGTCAATTGTTGCCAGTTTTCCTCACTGCGCTATTGTATAATAAGGGAAAAACCGTAAAAAATTATGCGACGAAATCAAATTGTTATAATTCATTGTAATAAATAGTAGAAAGTTCCATTGAGGCAGCCGACCGAGACACATCGTGCTCCGATCGCGGCCAGTGAAATATTGTCATTCAGACAGTGAACTTAGTAACATTTAATTAGTGGTAATACTATAGTTCCACGAGTTGTGAGTGTCTGAAATCAACTATACGGCCAGCCGTTGCAGCGACTACCCTGCTCAAGGATGGAGCCCATGAGCATCGGGTCTCCCATAACCTCAACACCACCACCTCAGGTATCTACTCAACCGAAGCTGAAAACTTACGCAAATTCCATGTCAACTGAAGTGTTTCCCACCAAGGACCAGGCCATGATCATTGACTCACTAGAAGGTCTCACCATTGAAGATTACATAAACAGTCTCTCCAACATTATTGACCCTAATGAAATAAGATTTATTTCAAAAATTGCAAACAACAGAGTATTATTTTCCTAAGCTCTTAAACAATAGCTGACACCCTTACAAACAACCATAAAGTCATTAAAATAAAAAACCATGAACTGAAGCTTTAAAGCATTAAAATAAAAAACCATAAAGTCATTAAAATAAAAAACCACTTCTAACAAAAGCCAAAAGAATAATTATTTCAAACGTCTGCCCCACATCATCCCTCACTCAGTATTAGAGAATGTACTCACCACAAACAACATCAAATTGGCATCCAAAACTTCATTTGTTAAAGCTGGTATTCCTGGACAGGGGTTCTCCCATATTATGAGTTTACGGAGACAAGTATATGTTTCTCCTGAAGATATAGGTCTACTAACTGAATCCACTACTGTATATTATGAAGGCTCAACATATAAGATATTTTTCACAACTGATGAAATGGCATGCTTTAATTGTCACCAAACAGGGCACTTAGGTGGACAATGCCCTTCACCCAACACTTCAAATCAACATAAGACTACCAATTTAAGTAATGCTCCCATGGAATCTGAACATTAGTGAAAAACCCTGTGACGTGCCAGATCCAGCAACCAATGAAAAAGACACTGAAGTAGCAGATATGCAATTTCACCATGAGTCCATGAAAAAAAATGCCCACAACTGATTCTCCCCCATCTTCTAAATCTGTACTTTCTACTAATCAAGCCAAAAACAATGAAGAAATCTCAACTAATAACAACATAGTCTCCCTCAATATCAATAAAAGATGCCTCCAGACTGACTCCTCCTCACCTTCCAAGTCTGTAAGCAACACAACTGAAACAAATAATATGGAAAACTCTCAAAACAACCAAAAAAAGAAGAAAGAGAAAAACATGGAAGAGTTGATAACCCCTATCAAACACATCATTGAAGACTTTCAAAATAACTACCCCCTTACCTACATGCAGTTTAAATCCTTTTTAGAGAACTCTTTCAGTACTAATGATCCTATACTTATAGCTACTGACTATTCACAAGACATATCATTCATCACCAGAATGATGCATAGTTTATATCCACATCTCACCAATAAAACCATAAAAGGCAGATTCACCAGGATTATCAGGAAAATCAACTTGGTACTTCATACTGCAGATGAATCAAGCACTGAAACAGACTCCAGTATAGAAATCAATACCAGTCAATGAAAATTCTTCAGTGGAATGTAAATGGCTTTTACCCCAGACTAGAAAGTATACAGTACCTATGTAACTTAACACATCCTGACATCCTCTGTATTCAAGAGACCAACTTCAAAGACTCCATGCATGGCAATATCAAAGGGTATAATTGCTCCTTCAAAAATAGAATTAACTCCAATCATGCCAGTGGTGGTGTAGCTATATTTATCAAAGATCGTATTCAATATCAAGAAGTGAATATTCAATCAAACATTGAAGTCAATGCTATGAGGGTCTTGTCACCTGTTCTAATCAATATATGTAATATCTACCTACCAAATAGCTAGAAGTTTGATGAACAAGAAGTAACTGATATTATTAACAAGATGCAAAAACCATTTCTCATTATGGGGGATTTCAATAGCCATAATCCAATTTGGGGATCCAATAAAACTGACAACACAGGTATCATGCTCGAGGAAATATTTGATAAACTAGATACAATTGTTCTTAATACTGGAGAACCTACTCACATCAATACCAGTAACAACAATTACAGTGCCATTGATATTTCCATTTCCTCCACCCAATATGCCTATAAATGTTCATGGAGTATCTTAGATTATCCCTATGATAGTGACCATTTCCCTATTTTTATAAACATTAACAACACTCCCAACATGTATAAACATGACCAAGCAATCCCAAGACGGAATTATAACAAAGCTAACTGGAATATCTATAATGATCTGATCAAAAAGTACCTACCTAATACTAATGTGCTTCTAGAAACAGAAAACATCGACACTATCATCAATTAAATTAACGATGTCATAACCACAGCTGCAAATGGTTCAACTGAAATAATCAAATCGTCAAAGAGAACCAAAGTAGTCCATTGGTGGAATGACAAATGTGAATTGGCACTCAAAAATTCCAAACATGCCTTCAACAAATACAAAAAACATAATACTGAAGAAAATAAAATACAATACAAAAAGATGAGAGCTGTTACTAGAAGAACCATAACAGAAAGTAAATCAAACTCCTGGCACAATTATGTCTCAAGTTTGTCAATACATAATACTATTAGTGAGTCATTGGCAAAAATAAAAGCTATCGAAGGAACAAAAAAAAGGAAAACAAATACATTTTTTACTGTCAAATAACCAAATCATTACAGACCCTAATGAAATAGCAAATTCAATTGCATGCAGCTTTGCCAAAAATTCAAGCTCAAAAAACTATACAGAAGCCTTCTTACAACACAAAAAAGATCAAAACAACCTTACCAAACTTACAAATAATGAAGACTTGGCTACTTATCACCATCGTAATGATCTTAATTCTGCAATCAACAGGACTAGGAACTCCTCACCTGGACCAGACAACATTTCATACATTCTTTTGAAGAATCTACCTCTGGAAGAAAAAGAAACATTATCAAAAATATATAACATAATATGGGATAAAAATGTATTTCCCGAGCTATGGAAATCAGCTTTTGTTATACCTATACCAAAGCCTGGAAAAGACCCCATAAAAAATGAAAATTACAGACCCATTTCTCTAACATGCAATATGTGCAAAATTCTGGAAAAAATAATTAACATAAGACTCAGATGGTTTCTAGACTTTAAAAACATCATATCCAACAATCAATTTGGTTTCAGAGCAGGACACTCAACTACTTCTCACCTAGTAAGTATTGATACTTACATCCAAGAAGCCCTTGCTAACAAACAGCATGTTTTAGAAGTGAGCCTAGACATTGAAAAGGCTTACGACATGGTGTGGACCCATAGAATCATGCCAAAATTACAAGAATTTGGACTTAAAGGCAACATATTTCAATTCATCAAGAATTTCACCAAAGAAAGAACTTTTAATGTTAGAGTTAATGGTAGCTTATCATCAGTACAACACCTGGAGAATGGATTACCACAAGGTGCAGTACTCAGTGTTACCCTATTCCTATTGGCCATTAATGATGCAGGCTCCGAAATCATCCATCCGGTAATCATAAGGAAGTATGCAGATGACATTACCATTCTTTGCAGAGCAACATCTATTACAACCAGTCAAGAGATTATACAATCTGCCCTAAACAATCTACATGGATGGTCTCTCAAATCAGGTTTTAAATTTTCAGCTTCCAAAACTCAATGTATAATATTCTCAAGACAAAATATTGTGAATCAGCCCATATTAAAAATGGACCTACATAAACTAAAGTTTGATCAAAATATTAAAATTTTAGGCATGCATTTTGACTCAAAAATGAACTGGAAAAGACATATACAAATTTTTATCTGAGGAATATAAGAAAAGACTAAATATACTCAAGTTCATTTCCCATAATAACTGGGGAGCAGATAAACATCTCCAACTAATGACGAACAAAGCAATAGTACGATCCAAGATCGACTATGGATCCATATTATATGATTCAGCTAGCAAAAAAGACCTAAAAAAACTTGATGTTATACATAATAAAGCTCTACGAATAAGCACTGGCTGCTTCCATAGACCCATTGGCAGTATTCTAATAGAAGACCCACCCCATTGGCAGCATTCTAATAGAAGCCAAAGAACCAACTCTAGCTCATCGTAGACAAATGCTAACTCTCAAATATGCCATCAAAACAGCTGAGTCAAATAATCCTATAATCTACCACGATATATACCCAAAACTTCAAAATTACTACAAAGAACAAAAATGCTTTTCACCAGTATATACCAAAGTGAAAAACCTACTAAGACAGCTAAACCTTCAGGAACAGATATTAATGGAAAAAAAGAAAAATAACAGTATACCACCAAGAACAATTTCTGATATAGTAGCAGATATAACACTGGACACTCTCCAAATAAACAAAATGGCTAAAAAAGATAAGGAAATAAATTTCAAGAAATAGAAAATAAATACAAAGATTCCTTTAAAATCTATACTAAACTTATCAATAATAGTGGTGGAAAATATGCAACTACATTTACCAAAGATTTTAAAATTATAAACAGACTGCATTCCTACTACAGCTGAAATATGCTCTATAATGACAGCCTTCAAAATGTCACAAAAACTCAAACATAACAAGTTTGTCATTTTCTCTACTTCTCTTGAAGCAATAAATAATATTCACAATAACTACCCGGGTATACCAATGATAAACAGTATTCATGAAATATATCAAGACATTATACAATCTACAAAGACTCTCATAATTGCCTGGATACCAGATTACAAAACAATACCTGAACACAACACAATGAGCCTTAAAGAGGAAAATGTAAGCCCTGAAACTGAAAGTATTTTAACAATATCACACACATACAAGGATTTATGGACACATATCAAGAAAGTAATGGATGAAAAGTGGAGCAACCTTTGGAAAACCATGAAATCCAGCCCTCTACACAAACTAGTTAAAAATTTTTACTCCCTAAAAACTTCCAAAAAATTCTCAAGAAAAGAGCAAGTAACAATAACAAGGATAAAAACTGGTCATTGCAAGTTCAGTCATCAACACTTGCTAACTGGAAATCCCCCACCCACCTGCCAGCACTGTGATACCCTTTCAACATATCTTAACTCAATGCCCTATGTTTCAGCACAGCAGACACAGATACCTAGAAGATGAGCAAAACTCCGAATTGAGTATTGATTCCATCCAACGAATTTCAAAATAAAATAATACAATTCTGTAAAGACATCTATTTTCTTAAAGAAATCTAATTGTATTAGCATAGATACTGGAAACTAATATTATAACATTATATGTATTTTCAATGTCTGTCTCCACAAATTTGTATATATTTAGTGTAATATTCTGTTAAATTGCCGTATTAATATTGTAAAGTTGTATTTAAAGTAGTCGCTAATGACCTCAGTTGTTGATGCGACTTTAATAAACAAAAAAAATAGTAGAACAAAAATCGGTTTTTTAACACTAAATTTAAGGCTTTTTTCATTTCAAACTTTTCTTTATTATCAAAATAGGTTCTAACAGAAGCCCTCTAGGAGACAGCGAAGCAATTTTCTGAAGACTGATTCTGAAACGATACAATCTCCGGAACGAAGGAAGTTTCCCTGATCCATTGAGCAAAAGCTAAGATAGCCCCATGTTTTGCTTCTGGACATAAATATAACTTCATTATCTGTGCATGTCTTCTAGAATTCACTGGGAAATGTAGTTATTCAAATTATCGTTATACATGTTGTCGCGGCAGGAAGTATTATTCCTTGACGAATGACATGATAAGGGATAAGAGTCGAAATTTATTGCTGATTTACCCTTGAAAATAGATTTTATTACATCGGAGCGAATACTTTTGTTAACATTCCTTGGTAAAAATGCTCATTTTTTCTGTATTCAACATTCAAGTAGTGTATGGCTTAGGGAAGATTCTATTTTCTATTTTCTACATATGAGAGCGAGAGAAACGTTTTTGGTATCAGGGACTCACAAGTTTTTCTATAAAAAACGGCTCTATGCGCTGTAGCATTACATAAGTTTCTCTGTACTATGTACCATATTAATTACTCCGTCTCATATGCGTACGTATACGAGAAAGTAAAATCAACTCTGGTCATATAACGCTGATCGTGAATATTGACACGTGTTGGAGATCACAGAATTTTTGAAAACGTGCACACAGTTCACTTCTCCCCATAGAAAGTCCCACAGTTTTTAACTGTTTTCACGTAAAATAAATAAATAAATAAATAAGTTTGAATAGTAACGACGTGAGGATTCAATGATAAAGTATATTTTTGTGGAAAATAAGTCGTATACTTGAAATACGTTAGCATTTTGACAGGAGTTACAAATCGATAACTAAAAGTTAGAATAATTGTTGCTAAAATGATAAATATTTACTGGTCTATGGACAATAATTCTGGACGGAAAACTCCGCTTAGAAATATTTTTTCGTCGTGGCGTACGCGCAGGCAAAATCTCTCCTTCGGCAGGGAAATACGACGATATTTCTGTCTCGTACGTAAACGAACTAGCCCCCTCCCCTTGAGTCAGCGTTCTTTCTGCCCCTTGGGATGTTGCATCAATCGCAGACAACTGTGGTTCTACCTTCTAGCGATTGGTCAACGCGTCCCTCCCTCTGCCCTCCCCCTGGCCGTGGGGTGTCCAAATTGTCGTCGCGGTTGGGAAGATAGAATTTTGCCGGTAAATTTTTGTGAGGGAAAGAGTACCATTCATTTTTTTTATTGATTTCGGAGGAGTGCAGTGGCCATAGCTCTCCAGTAGCTCAGAATATTGCTCCTGTCTTCCAGATCTTCCCATTGCCGTCCGAGAGACAAATACGATGATTACGAAGAATGCAGTGTGGTAATGTATTACCTATCGAGGTGAAAAGTAACGTCGAAGGAATCAATGAAGGAAATAGGTGTAGGAAAACGAGGACACTCAATGAAAATCTTCCAAGAACCCGGTTTGTCGTAAGTTGCAAATAACTTGGTGTCTATTGGACTCTTCTAAAGATGGAAAGAACGGTCACGTCATTTCATTTCGCCAGAGCTTCGTCTTACTCACAAGGGTCTTCGCGTTCCGCACATCGCGGTAAGATGTTTGACTTTCCCCACATAAAATACGGTTGACGCAAGAAGTTCCACAGACAGGGGAGGAGTCTTCTATGGATTGTACTGATAGTCTGATTATTCCTTTAGAGCATGAAGATGGTGGCGCCATGGTGGACGATCAACATCAAGAAGCCTTATTCGCGTTTCTTTAAATTATTTATATTATGGAACATAAAGGGTATTTACGAATTTACAGTGAGGCAGATAAGACGATTTACAGGTTGAAAGAAGTTATTTATATCCAATACATATTATTTTCACTTATAACTATTAATTTTGATTGACTAAGTGAAATAATTAATACAAAAATATTAGTAATGTAAATTATATTAAATTATTATAATGCAGATATTAAGAAAACATAATTCTCATGTAATTCTTGTTCCCTTTTTTTTAAGAAATCAAATTTTTAACGTACCCTTTTTACTGACGTTAATTAATTCCTAAAAACATTTGCAATTATTAACATAGATATTTTCATTGATGTATTTCTGTATCTTAACCAAACTTATTTCCTTCATGAAAAAGTTAAATTCGGCGCATTTTTTCATTAGTTTCACTTCATCAGGAAAGAAAGTGGGATGGCGCTCTGTCGTAAGACGTGCTTCATTGTATTATGTGCACGTTTCGTCGTCCTGTTGTGCGTCCGTTTCAACGGAACCAGAAATGAATGACTGCAGTTGGAAGAATCTAAAGGTAGTGCCAGACTACTGGGAGGAAGAATCTTCCACAATAATAGCGCTTTTAAGCGAAGAAGATTCTGAAGGGCCGACCTGGATGGCCGAGGTGGCTAAGAGCGAGTATCGACTCAGCGCTTCGGTCCGAAGGGTCGCGGGTTCGAGTCCCGCCTTGGGCATGGCTGCTTGTCCCTTGACTTTGTATGTATGTGTTGTCGCGGAGGGCCTCGCATTCTGCTGACCCCAGATCAGAGGAGCCCGCAAGTGTGTTGGTGTCTAGTGTATGGTCGAATATGCGTCCCATCGGGGCGTAAAGGGTAACCGGCTGTCGGCTGGATAAAAGCCCTAGATAAAAAAAAAATATTCTGAAGGAAGTCATGCTCACAATTGCAGGCGTATTAGGACCTACGTTTCTGACTGCGGCGCGTGATTTCAACTGGCAGACGTCTTTGGACCGTATGTAATAATGTCAATAAGTTTCGTACCTATGTATTAAAGATAATTTTAACTTTTATTCCATAAAGTGATATTTTACATGTTCGAAAAAAAGAAGACATGACTGTTATATTATTATTATTATTATTATTATTATTATTAATATTATTATTATTATGTCTTATTTCAGGTTGAGTAATTACACTGTTCAAAATTATGTAAGAAATATTTTTTTACGTCAAGAATCTTATTACAGCAGCGTTCGATGTTATTCAAACACTATACTTGGTCATATTAATTTAAATGTAATAAGATGTATTGGTATAATTTTTGTACATGTTTGAATCCAACAATGAACTTAAACATTTCATAAACTGTACGTGTACGAACAAACGTAAGATGAAAGAGACGCTCGAGCAAAAGAGAAGGATAATTTCCACTTATCTTGGGGTGTTTATTACAAAACCCATCGCTTGCGTTCGCCAAAAGCCTTCGTGTCCATTCACATTTGTCCCATTTCTTCTCTTATCGTCGACTTCGCAGGAGACGAGTTTTCCTTGATCTCATTGCCCTCCAGGAGTAGAGTTTGCATTGGTTCAGATCTCGTATCGTGCTTGACATACCCTGAGTTGACATCGTTCTGTTAGTTCCTTTTATGCCCGCATAGATTGGACATTACATTTCAATCTAGGTTACGCCGTAAGCACATGACATAACTCAGAAATGAAATAGATTTTTATCATTACACCAGGGAAGCTTAAGGAAGCTTAAGCTTAAGTTAATGCTATAACACTAAACGGTTAATTAGATATTTTTATACTACATACTCTACGCATCTTGTAACACTCCCATAAATTTATTACTTCATTTATCGAGGTATTTCCAACATAACTATTTGACTACAAAAATATTAAGCTAGATGAATATAAATTCTAAAAGTTTTATATATATGAGTTAACAAAAGAAAAATTAAGGTTATTGTTAAAGTTAAGGCTGCTTAGACCAAACAGTAAATTTTCTTATATTCCGAATATATATATATATATATATATATATATATATATATATATATATATATATATATATATATTCGGTGCAGAAGAAAGCTGAATTTTTTCAAAAATTGCTTTCCATACAAATACTATTCTTTAAAGAAAGTACTAACATTACAAGAAAAATATTTGTAGAAAATGATATATTTTTATAAAATTTCGTAACGATAGTGTTTTAAGTCAGTCGGTATTTAGAGGAAATCATATTGCATTTGGCCTTTGTCCGGGATAAAACCCGTATCCTGATAAAAGAACATTTATCTGTGTCGTTTTACTTGTGAGTCGACGAAAATATTTCATTTTTTATGAAGATTCGTGCCACACCTGCGAAGACGATACATTAATAATAGCGTTCGTCTTAAATCAAACTGATTGCTGCAAGTTTCAATGATTACATCAAAGATGTGATTAGCGTTTATGATGTGGCTTAAACAGCGGATTTTTTGACTGAATGTTTCACTTTTCTTGCCACTTCGAATATGGAACATCAAAATTTACCACACGTTTGACATCGAAATTGGTGCCTCTACTCTGACGCACTCGCGAAGGTGACCGCAGCGAGTTTCTAAACGAGGTCCTGAAGATGATACGTCGGTGGTTAGGGAGACCAGTCTGCAAACTGGCTTGACTGACGTCATAATCCTTAACTCGTATGACAGAATAGCATTGATGTGACAGCACCGGTTTTTCCAGAATTCTTTTTGAACGGGGCTTTCGATAGGTTTCTGGCATCTTCAGACACTGCTCTTTAGAGTATTTAAAAACGAATCATTTGACACGCGAGTCCCTGCAAAAAGCCTCCAGTTAATTTTGTATACAACTAAATACAAAAGAATATAGTAATTCATGATTGTGTAGAATGTTGGTAAATATGTCACTAAATATTTACTAACGAGAAATTCGCTGCCGCTTAAATGATATGTTGCCAAGTGGAGTGGCAAATAAAAGAAAATGTGTACTTAATTATTTTATTTAACATCGAACTTTCTCCAAGTATTCAAAATTTTGTTTCTGTAAGTTAGGCAAAGGAATGAAAATTACTGTTTGGTGAGAAAGATCATTTTGCAAAGATAACTTCATTCAGAATTTCTGTTTAATTTCATTTTATTTTAATCATTACGTATGATTAATGTGAATGCAAATATTTCTAAATCTGCATTGTGAGGGTGTTATAATATGACTTGACGTTAACTATTATTCACCAGATACTGTCCTGTATTGACCATACTTGAAATATTAAGTACATTCTACTTGTAAATATTCTCGGGCTCTTTCATTTTTCTTTCGTTGATTTTGAAACAATGGTGATGGTGAAATTCTCAATAGCAGTGAATGCTCTCATGCAAGCCAGCTCTCATCTGCAGTGAATGTAGGTTGCTGATGCAATTTGAATGGTGACTAATTCTGAGACTAATCTGTCACGTATCTGCTAATCTACAATAAATAATTATGAAATTCGAACACTCACGAGAAAAAATTGTAACATGTATGCAATAGGTACTGAAATATGAAATCTTAGGTAAAAGCCCCAGAAATAATTCCGGAAAAATATAAATCCTACGATTTCCCACGTTGCGGTTGAGAATGAATAGCACCCAACATACTACAGGAAAAAGGAAGTTCGCAGCTCCAACTATTGCAGTATTACACCATAAGCGTCGTGGAGTCGATAAATGGCGAAGGCCAATCGCTCGTTTGCGAAAATGAAGCGTGGTCGGGAGGGCAATTTGCCGCGGGCGCTCGCTCGCTCTTCCGGCCTCTTCGCGCCCCGCGAAGGCCGACGACGGGAGGGGCGGCCGGCGGCCGGAAGGAAACGCTCGGCGCTCGCGCTCCCCCCGCGTTTTGGGAAGGCGGTGCGACAAGGTCGGCTGCCCGCTTGCAGCCTTTTCGAAAGCGACGCCGCCGTGCCGGCCGGTGGGCGCTTGGCCACAGAGGATGTGGTGACGTCACGAGGCAGTCGACATTTTAAAGAGTTTTTTTTCATGTTCCTTATTGTTAAAAATGATCTTTGGATTTAATGCTAGATGCAGCGAGGTGCTGTGCTGCATGGAATATGAATAATAATTTTAGGAAAGGAAGTAACTTTCCGCGAGCCTTGATGACAGAGGGAGGATAAAGAATTTGGCAGGGTCAAATCGGGCATACGTTCCCTTGAATACAGAGTCATCTCAAGGAATTAGTGTAAAGGCCCGGGACGGCCCGGGAGAATGAGATACGCTTCGATGTATAAATGCGATCGTTGCTACCAAGTACAACTGCCGAGGCAGCCCAATGTCTCACGAACGAGGCAATGCCTTGAGATGAATGGTAGGTAATTTGTGAAAATGATTTTGTTAAAAGTTTGTTCAATTTCGTTCGAATTTTATAACATGGCAGTGCAACATGAATTGGCACGTATGTGAAGTATTATGTTTTGTTCTTTCTTTCAATTGGCTCTGGTAATTGCATCATTCTTTAAAGCTTCGTCAAACATTTCATTAAGACTCGTAGTGCGTACAGTGCGTCTACTGAAAACCGCAGAGTTCCTTTTACATTCCGAGCGATTGAGCCTTCAAGCACCCGGATTTCCCTGACCCAGTGCGCCGGCGAGGGCCGTCCCCCACTCTGATTTTCTTTGTTGCAGAAACGTCCCGTTGTTCATCATTGCTGTTTATTAACAAATCTACTCTCTCACCCTTTTAGTTAAGAAGGAACCCCTTAGAGTTGGAAATACATAATACAAATGGCAGATTACATTTTTAAAGAACTAGAATTTGGATGACTGCTTCATCAAATATCGAAATGCAAAAAAGGACAATAACAAAATATACGAAAGTCATTAGGCATGCTGTTTGACCGATAAGATTTCCTAATAGACCGCCTTACGTTTTCTGTGGATTATTAAAAGCAAACAAAAGCAATCCACAAACATTATCCGAGTTTAGGAGATCACAGAATGATAAAAGAAAAATCTCACGCAAATGCTAGATACTAATTTAAGTACAAGACATGTTAATAACTGTCGAAGTGATCAAAATGTATTGTCTCCGTAAGAGATTAGTGGAAAATTATGATAATTCAAAAGATAAATCTTCAAATTATTAGGGCCAATCTGCAGCCGCAAGCATCACCAAACGAAATGGCCCATTTGAAGCTAGATTAACATTTTGTGTTAACATCACCTTGCACCAAGCACTTAAGGAGTTGATGCATTTCCATCATTGCACCACAACCTAGAGTCAGAACACGTTTTTCGGAGCCAGAGAGTGTAGAAATGGTGGGAGAGCATTTTGAAGCTCTCGTGCCGCCGCGCGGGCGCCTCTCATGGATCCAGGTTCATCCGACCGGAACGCCGCGATCGCGCACTTCTCATGGAAGCAGACCTCCTACATGATGTCGGCGTAGTGCACTCTCTCCTGCGAAGCTGATTGTGGGGGGCGATTTTCGCACGGACCGTATCCATAATACTCATTTCTAATCCACATAGAAATCGAAAGAAACCTATGCAGCCTCCGGCTGCGAGATGTGTTAATGGTTTCGTTAGGTACCAAGAAACTTAGGGAAAAACCAAACTCAATAAAACAGTTTTCATTTTGGTTGAAAATGCAAATATTTGATTGTGTTTATTCTGCCTATTCTCATACTGCTCGTATTGACTGATTTCTCGTAACTCATTGCGCCTCTACTTACAACACTGCTGACGTCATGCGGCAGCAGGCTCCAAAGAAGAGGTCACCCGCCATTGAATATGAATTAATTATATGTTGCGTTATGACAGCAACATTTTTATATTAGTTGTATGCAAAGAAGTATTGTACAGAATAAATATACCTTTCTGTGTTTTCGCAGTATTCGTGAAGGCTGTTTCTGGTGTTTGAGGTAGAAACGTCAAAAATGTATGTCAGGAAATCGTTGGAAATACAACCAAAGGCACTAGCACTTTAATAAGCCTTCGTTACATGCAAATGCGAATCTCCCGAACTGTATAGTTGATGTTGAAATTAATTTCTCAGAACTGTTAAATTCAATCCAAAAGAATTATCTGAGGACCATTTTGCGGATCGAAAAGAGTTCATGTAAAAATCCAGCTCTTTTGTCTTGTAAATAATACTATTTCAACTCCAGTTTACTTTCTTTAGTCTCAGGTCATTATCGCGCATGTTCTTTTCTAATTAAGTGGCCTCTATATGAGCTGAATATAAATATGCATTTATATGTATACAGAATAATGTACTTCCATCGTTACTCATTAAATCAACTGTCCTGATCGTTCAGAGTACTTTTGATCTATCATTGAGCAGAGATCTTTTAACTTAGGATTTGAAAACCTTTGAAGATATTGTTTGATTAATAATATAATCGAGCTAATTGCTCATCATTCTCACTTAATCCTATTTCCCTTATTTTGAATAGCCGTTGCACCTTTTCATCAGGGTTAATTTTAAATACTCAAATAATAACTTTACGAGAGTCAGTATTCTAATCGTACTTATCTGACTTAAGGAACTCATGATGTTCGTACCATGATGTTCGTACAGGTTCGCTAAAATTCCGTAATGTCTGTGGTTCAGGAGCTGCAGAGGATGAAAGAGGAAGTTGCTGGCTGTACTTCCGTCTCTAATGCAAACGCCAGGAAGAGAAAATTAGTCTTGTAACTACTCCAGCATTGAGCCTTAGGTCCGGCGAACAGGAGAAACCACTTAAGCCCCGTCCATTGTTTGAATACATTTGCTTTTCGATTTTGGCCGTATTCCACTAGGCCCCACGCCTCAGAATAATCTCTATGGAACTTCAAAGATTCGGAGAACTTATTCCTCTTTCATCCGACGTTTACGTAATTTTACTAAAAGATATTAAGGGTAAGTTTGGAGAATACATGGTGTAACCTAAATAGGACAGTTTTCAAACCCCATTCATTCCAAAATATTTTCAAAATTATTAATTATTAAATGACTGAGGATGCAAGTAAATTCATTAAAATAATAGAGTATGATCTATTTAATTCAGTACTTTTTTCTAGCGGATTCATTAGTTTTTTCTAGTGTTGGAAATGACTGCGATCCGAACAGCATACTTTTCTAAATGTTTATTAAATTGGGAATTAACAGGCGCTTCTGTTAGTGCATCTTTCTATCAAGATCTTCGTGGTACTAAATAAAAATAGGTCCTTCAGATTGGTCATACAGTAATGACTTCTTGGCCATTAAGTAATAAAGAGACAACAATAATGACAATGGAGTCTTAGGTACCATTCTACTGCAGCAATGATCCATAGTGTTCTTTACTAATTAAGGTCGCAATATTGTGGGTACTTTCATGCACGACCTTCTGCAAAGCATTGGGAAGGTACAGATGATAAGTACTCTGATGTGATTTTTATCGTTTCGTAAAAATAATTATAAATAAACATTTTTAATGAGTGATTTAATGAACTTTTGTTATAATTCATTACAGTATCATTTAAAAATGTATATTATGTATAAATTAATAACTAGTATTGCTCTAATACATTCAAACAAAAAAGTTGTTATTATTATTATTGTTATTATTATTATTATTATTTATAGGTATTACAATTATCATTATTGTTTGCGTTCAAGATATGTGCCGAATGTGAGTACAGCAATAAAAATTATTAGGTTACGAGTTTGAAAACGAGCCTCTAGATAAGAGAAGAACAAATCTTAATTTCGCTTTTCTTTGTGAATCATCAGCGCGTTTGCAACATTGATGTAACCGGTCACCACGAACGAAAGGAAACTTCGCTCTAAACCTGGAAATGAGCGCTGCCCTGCGCAGTCTCCCGAGACGCCTTTGCGTGCGCGCGCACTGTTCCTCTCGCTGTGGGCGCCCCGCGCAGTGGCCCTGCCTCGCGCCCGCGCCCGCGCCCGCGCCCGCGCCCGCGCCCGCGCCAGCCGCCCCAGCCGGCCCCCCTCCGAAGGCGCTTCCTCAGCACAGGCCGCCGATAGGCGATGGACCGGCAATCTGTGCGGACCGATTAGACGTTGTTGGATGCTCTTAGAAGAAAAGGCTTTGATTTGTTTTCATATGCTATATTTTCACTAGAAAATGGTAAAAGCTCTGTGACGGGGAGAAGTGTAATGCGCGGACGTTATCTCGAAATGCATCATTTATTCCGCACCACTTCAATGATTCAATGATGAATAAATGATTCCGCACCACACATGATTCAATGATGAATAAAAGTGCAAACAATTTGTGGTAGGTAAAATTTGAAAACTAGAAATATTCGCTCCCGTGTAAAACAATGTTTTGCATCGGTAAACGAATTACAGATTCTATTTTGTAGTAAGAATTGCTAACAAAATAGCAACCCACGCCGCGGCTCTCCAGGCATTAAACGAGCAAGCGCGCGAGAGCTAAAAACATGTGCTCGCAGTAAAAGTACCGCTATTGAAAGGTAATATTTCGCGTCGAAAATGTCTTGGCCTAAGAAGCGATGGCGATGAACATCCCTGCCTGCCAACTTCACTATCTAACGCGGTTTTCCAAAACTACAATCTCTAGGCCAAACTATTAAGATTAAATTAATTTTATAGGAAAGCGTATAAAATATTTGGAGAGAGTCCATTGAGAGGTAAATAGTAATAGTATGAGGTAAAAGACTTCCGTGATTTCTGCTCATGAAACTGAATTGAAATTAATTTTTGGATACGTGATGCTGTTTTCAAATTTAGTTAATATAAAGCGTATTGTAAGAGAAGTGTTAGATCAGTGAATGACGGAACGAACAGCGAATACACTTCAATTTCAATCAGCTTCCCAAAGGCTTTACGATCTACAGAAACAAATGTAACGTTCAGTTCACTCCCTTTGATAGCATTGGATAGTGAAGAAATAGTACTATTTTTCTCTCAATATTATATTCCTAAGAACGTTTCTCATGTTCAGTTTTTTACATGCCCTAAAGCATGTTCCAGCTGGAAATTCCTTCCTATTAAAATAGCATGTATTTCACACTCGTCTCCATAATAATGTGGCATGTAACTACTGTATGTATTAATCGGATTCTTTACCCTTAGAAATTCTAACAGCAAAACACTTGGTGTAGTCAAGAGTTGGTTATCGCATTGCTGCAGACGTAACTGCACGTTCATCACGTAGAACTAGCGTACTAATTAAGAATTTATAATGAACTTCCCATGTTAGCAGAAGGTGAAAAGAGTGATGTGATTTTTCCGGGGAACATACGTCAAGGGAATTTATGCAAAGATCAGTAGATAAAACATGCTAAAATAATTTTCCACTCACAACATTTAACATTTTGAAAAACTGTAATTGAATATTTTCATTGGGCAAACAATATTTCATAAGTTAAATGAAAAAACTAAAGAAGAGATAATGATTCGGGAACAAATTGTCCGTTCAACTTACAGAATTTTCAGAACTGAAAATTCACTTGCTCCATTGATCAGTTATTGATCACAAAACTGTGACAATACCTGCTCAACAGTTTTTTTAACGATATGATACCCTTGTTCGGATTGGGGAGATGGTAAACGGGAATTGATAGGAATGGGAAAAAAAAATGGAAGGGAAAACAGGAAAGGGAAATAGTGTGTCGTCCGGGACACGTTGAATGGGGTGCTGTTCTGGCAATCACCTGAAAGTGAGAAACCACGGGAACGATCGATAAGAGCAGACGATACGCAAACCCTATCTCTGTAGGCAGTACAAACTTTGTGGTATTATGTTAAATTCTGTCAAGATTTTATTATTGACAGAGTTTTGATACTAGTCAAGGTTGCATAGATATTATATTAATGTTAATGAAAAGATTTAAGACAAGTGTGTTAAAATATGTGGCAATTAACATACCGTTCAAAGTTTCAAGAATATGTTTGGACTCCTCTTCTGGAGTAATTGCATAAGAGCGAATAGCCTTAGTTCGTGATCACAATGTCAAAAATATTGTTAGTAAAATATTCATAGAGATATTAATTTAGAAATTAAATAATTTAATATTAATAATCATTTGAATTGAACGTCTCAAAGTTAAATTATTTTAAAATCAAATGCTAATAAGAGTAAAATACAGAAATTAGTTTGTATTAGATAGAAACACACATACAATTGATAAGTAAATGCCTAATTGAAATAAAAAATTGTTTTTATTTATTTATTTTATTTATTTTACGTCAAGACACAGTTAAAACTATGTATGACGTGCTATGGGGAGAAGTGAATTCTGTGCACATTTTCAAAATTCTGTAATCCCTGCACTTAGTCATATACTACTCGAATTTTGAATGAGAAAAAAAGAAAAAACGCTCCCATGTGATAAAATCTATTTTCAAGGATAAATACTATACGACACAGCGGAGTCAACAGCACCTGCAGTCCAGAAATCCGCTTCCTTGCTATGAAGACCTGTTGACAGCTGCGTAAAGCGTGCGTGTCTAGTCGGGTCCGTGGTGAATGTCGCAAGGGAAATCGAGTTTTGCAGATAAAAACAGGTTCGAAAGTGGGGAAAAGCAGGAGGAGGTGGACAGGGGAAGGCGGAGAGGAGGAGCAGGAAAAAGACGTGTATTTTCGTACGACTAGAATATGACGAGGAATTGTTATGATTCTTGGGGGCGACTTAAAATAGCTACTTTATTCACCGATATTAAATTCATGAAGAAAATTTTCGGTCGCTGACCAGGATCAACCCCCCGACTCTCCATCCATTGGCCCCCTCGCGTGAAGTTGGAGGATTTGCTAGCCGCAAAGCTATGTAATAACGTAAGAACCTGCCATGGACTGCGTGCGATCTCTCGTTCCTCATCGTTGTCCCTCCGTTTCTCGTTACACACACACTCACACTTGCATGGTCTACACGATCACATATGTCAGAGATTGTTTCAGGTGAGTGGTTCCCCGCCGAGGGAGATACCTAGCGTGGGAAAACTCCCTAAGCCGATGAATAGGTCGGTGCCGGTTCTCTCATTTCAATAGGAGAGGAACTCTTTCATCACCTGGAATATAACGGAACTAATAAACATAGTACTTGATGTGCCTGTGCACATTAAATAATCAATCGATTGGAGGCGTTGTCTCACGTTAGACGCTACCGACAATAGTATTGGAGTACATACTTTACACCACCACATTGTAAATAATTGGTACACCATTAATATTTTATACAACAATAAAATTTCATATCTTGTATGTTTTAGTAAATAAACTATTAAACTGAAATTCACAGTATAAACTCATCACCAGGACTAATGTTTGAATGTAATTTCATTTTCATTTGTTTATTAGTTACTTACACATTTTTGTCATGTGTAAAGAATTAGGATTTTTAAAGGGATTTGAAACCTGTTTTAATATCCGTTTTTATCCATATTTCGAGGTATAGTACGTATTTTCCCATATTTAAGGTGAACTCTCATGCCTTTGTTATTTCAATATTTTACTTGCAGTATGTTTCATTTTATAAGCAATATGACTCATATTAGTCTTCCAAAATTATTTTTGAAAGATTAGTTTCTACTTTTAGTGCAATTTAAAGTGGCAGATCGGGTTTAGTAGATGTGGATTTAATCCCACAATTGCAGGATTAAAAATTGACAACTCCGCATTTCTGACTATTGATCCGCATTTTAGCCAGTAGAGAATAAACTTAATAGGTAAAAAGATCAGTTTCACATTTTGGGCATTGAAACAGTGCTTTAAATCCCACTGCTTTGGAAATAACCAATTATCAGAAAATAACCGCCTGATTTATCCTAGAGCTAGCATTACAGTTGTCTCAGCAACCCGGACCAGGAGATCCTAGGGTTGGAGTCCCGACAGTGGCCAGGTATTCGACACTAGCTAGGTTGCTAGGTCGAATTCAGCTGCTGCCTGGAGGAAAATTGAAGCTGCTGGCTGCTGTGATCGGCATTTTCCGTGGTTTCTCCGATCAATACCAGACAAATGCTGAAGTATTACCCCACCAAACGAGCTACGGACCGTATCATCTTTCATTCTCTTCCTTGTCCTGACCTCACCTTTTGCTTACACATATACTCCACTCGTATGCACTACACTACCACACTTGTCGGGAGACCAGTGAGGAGCTTAGAGCTTGTCTCGGCTGAGGCGGTGCTCGAATGGGGGAAGATCGCTCGAGGGACAAGTTCCTCGCAAGCCGATGTTACGCTGGCGCACTATCTCATCATCTAGCGCGAGACGAACACCGCCACCTCCCAGGGTAAAACATACACTACACTAACGGGATTAATTCTCAGAGCAGTTGACAGGTAATCAATCAGAACAGGATAAAGTAACTTACTCTCAACAGCACGATAATGTTCAGTCTATTTTAGAAAGTGATTAAATATTGTTCGACAGCTAATACTAAAATTAAGTTCTGTGACAGTTCTATTCATGTAACCTAAACATGGAATTAATACGAATGTTCACTGTTTTAATATTTTTATTCAAATGTTCACAAGTATTCTAATCCAGTTATTTTTAACATTTTGGGTCAACATGAATGTACAATTTTAGGTGTATGTCATTAAAATTAAATCGTAATCCGTCCATCGCTATGTCAGAAAGATGGTAGGAGAATGATTCTCCTGATGTGAGAAGAAACATGTCACCCGAGACGTGAGAGGTTTCGTTTAAACGGTAGCGCGGAATCAGGGGGAAAAGTTTTAACTAAATCCTTGACATGTTATTCTGCATTACAACTGCCTATTACGTAAACAGTAATTCATGGGGTTCTATAAGAAGGGTCCAATTAATTTTTGGAAGGCAAAACTGTGTATAACGGGGCTTCAGATTCTGGGGCTTATTGACTTCCACCTCCTTCCCATCGTACGGATTTCTAGACGACTGCATAACATTTAAATGACAGAAAATGGGCGTCGTAACATTAACACGTAATGATACTTTATTTAATCTTCATAACGATAAATTCCGGAAAGACTTATCTAGATGATCTACATACTACAAACCCGGGTTAGAGGAAAAATTAATTCCCAGGATCGGATTTATGTGTGAAAAGTATAATTTATCTCACACATTTTACGTCAAATTAAGTCTCTTCAAATCAATCAACCCGTCATAGAAGGTCTGAGTCTCCTTACTTGCAGGAGTGTAACATCTTGCTTGCAATTCGTAACAGCGCTCAGTGAAGTAAAAATCTAGTTTTCCTTCACCAGACTTCTTAGTTTGCCAATGCAGAGTAAGACATTCTTCTAGAACTGGTCAGTTTGGCTCTTGGATGGCTGACTTGCAGGATTAAAAAGAAGACATTTTGTTGGTTGCAAGAAGCTGACTCGATGTAGTAATGTTCTTATATAAAAGCTTTAGAATTACCAAAGTATGTACGTACCATACGTACCGTATATGGGACAATTATTAAAATTAGAATTCTAAATTGAATGCGAAAGTGAAATATGAATCTTCAAACCATGAAAGTGACACCCTAGACGCACTCAATGATAGATATGAATGTGGCGTAGCGTTTTGAGTATTACGAAAGGTGTTCGAGAAACTTGAATTTGAGTGCAGATTTCCCTTACGTCCGTCCAACACAGAAATGCCACATGGATTCACAGTCTACAGATTTGTATCCCCGAACAATATATTGCAATATTTATATCATAATGAATAAGGGTATAATTTATGGAGGATTCTTTTTTTAATATTTCTGATGAATAGTGTAATACACTTTAGACTAAAAAAATGATCATTATTGTAAAATCTTAACAGTAATTCAAAACTTGTTTAATTTTATAATCAATGTCATAATTCTTTAAAACGTTTCAAAGTGAAAATAATGTTTACCACTGAACAAAAATACATACCTAGAGATGGGGATACATTATACTTTTTTTAATAGTTAGAAATTAAAATAAGTTGGAGACTGGTCTATCATAATGAAAGACATATGTAGCGCGTTGTGAAATAATTTTAAAGTTTAAAATAAACCGAATGAAAAATCCGAAGAAAAGTATAAAATTATTATTTATCAGAAAAGGTTGACGACTCAAAATTTGTACGTCGATCATATAAAATTATTGAATTAAAAAGTGTGTAAATTGATGCATTACTCAGACAATGAATATTGGACCTGTCATTCAAAGATTCGACTGAGGAAAGGGAAAATACACATTCAGAACGAAAACATAGGACGCAGCTACGTTTATTTCACTCAAGGATGATAGTTAATACTTGCGCAATCATGACATAAAATAGGACCCCGTATTCAGTTATATATAAGAGAAATGTCCATTTATTTTTCGAGGACTAAGAGACAACTGTAATTTTCCATGTGGATCTCTTCCTACTTCAAAGTACCCTTTAAAGAGCAAAATATTATCACAAGGAATACACAACACGAAATAATCTGTAATCAAATAACTACTTGGTACAAATTTTCAAAATCACCGATGATTCCATAAACGCAGCTATTGCGGTCACAAATTCAAGCGTTATATTCAGATTTTTAGTTTATAAATTACATAAAATGTTGATGTAATATGTTTACGAGTATTATGTAGGCATTCCGTTAAGAAACTAACACTACAATTCCCGCGTCATGTAATGTTTTCATTCCAACGCAAGAGAGTAAAATTAGCTTTGAAGGGAAGCAGAATAAGATTGAAGATTACCTACATTAATACGAAATGGGAGATATATGAAAACTGACACCCAGAAAATCGAATGACAAAAACTACTTAAAACGGTCATCTTTTCGTAAAATTAATAACATTAAATACATTTCTTTAAGTTTTGCAATATCAAAAGTCAGTTTCCCATTTAGAAAAGAATGCCAAAGAAAGAAACATTTGTCTTATTTGCATCATGTTTCTGGAAAACCGAGAAAAATGCCAAGTTCAAAATGGATAGATTTAAGAAAAAATGTGATCTGAAAATGGTCACAATGAAATATATTTATATCTCAATTACTGTAAGAATTGTAACCACGAATACTTGGATCAGATATTGCGATGCTGACTCAAAGCAACGAGATAGAAACAGCCGAAACAATTATAAACACAACACGTGTTGCATACCAAACGCCCCGGAAAAATCGGTCAAGCGCTTGCCACACGCAAGGCAACTGCTCCGCTGTGTTGTGGGCGACCTGCGCAACGCTGCAGAGGTGCGGCGGGCAGTCCAACCGGCCGGTGCGGAGCCGGTGGGCGCAGACGCCGCCTGCAAAGGCGGCGGCCGGCGTCGCCGTGGTCAGCGCGCCGCGCCGCGCCGCGCCGCGACGCCGCTCCGGCTGGCAGGAGGCGGCGCGTCCTCCGCCCCGCCGGGCGGGCGGCGCCGCCAGTAGGAGTGGGGGCCGCGGCGGCGCGTCTGCGGAGAGGGAACTGGGGAAACACGGAGCAACTGGAATAGCGAGGAAAGGTGAAAACGCGCCGGAGCTGCGCCTCGTCGGCGGGTGGCGGGCGGTGGGCAGCGCGCGGCGCGGGGGAGGGGATCGGCTCGGGCGGTGGAGGGGGCCTCCACTGCCGCCTCCGCCGAAGACTGCGTGCAAGAAAGGACCGCTGCGGCGCCCGCGCCCGCCGACCGGGAGCGGGAGAGGTGGCAGTGGAGGACGCCGAGGAGGGAGGCTTTCGGAAAAAAAAAAATTTCGCGCTCCCGCATGCTGTATATATATTCGAGCGCAGGCCGCAGCTCTTGATAAGGGTTCGTTCAAACCAACTCGCAGGTGGTGGTCAGCACATTCCGACGCTCGCTCTCTCGCTCAGATAGACCGTCGAGTGACAAGTAACAACAGTGTCATCAGTGCCGTCCGTGACTATTGTGAGAACTGGTGAGGACTCGTGAAGCCTGTGAGAAACTGTGAAGGACCTGTGTTTGAAGTGGCTCACTCGCATACGGAGGCTTTTTCCACCGACTAGACCGACGGCGAGGGTGCCAACATGAAGGACCTCTTCCGATTGTTCGGCGTGGTGACCGGGCGGCGCTACAGCGCGGCCAACACCTGCGACTACCCTGAACAGCGAGATCGCGAGCGCGAGCGCCAGGAGGATGAGGCGGCGACGAGCGGGGCGAGCGGGGCGGGGTCCCACCGCAGCGCCAGGCGCCTCAGCAAGCGCGGGTCCATCGTGATGAACCGCTTCTTTGCCGACAACGTACACATCGAACAGCGGAAACGCAACAAATGTAAGTGTAGCCAACCGGCCGGTTAGTGCGCCACCGCCTGCGCCTTCTCGCCACCGCCGCCGCGCCGCGCCGCGCCGCGCCGGCACACGCCGCCAGTCAGGTTTTGAACGACCCGCCGCTGGCAGTACAACGTTAAACAGGTTATGTTTTGCGTGAGTAAGGAGACAGAGAACACCTACGTTCTGGAAGCTTCGCGGATTACGAGTCCTCGCAAGGTCTTTGCCCACAAGAGGATATCGTGCCTCAGGCATGGCTAGTTCCAGAACATTCGTGTTGTTCTACGATGTAATCTTCGCTCCCTTGGGAAGAGCATGTTTCGTTTCCTTCGTGAATCAAATTATGTAAGGTGTAATGTCTGGATTGCGCGTCATAAAACGCCGTCTGAAACGAGTTTCGCGCAACACGACGTAAAGTGAAGGCGAGCCGCACGTTTTTTGGACTGCTTCTTGCAATTCATTGTTATCTTTGTTGACGTTATATTTTACCGTTGGCTCGGACCTACGCCCCTAACGTGCCGCTAGGCACTCTTCTCATGAGAGGTCTCTTCCTGTTTCTCAAAGTTTGTATGCTCATGCATATATTCACCCATACGAATACTAGGTTCTCTTCTGTGCTGTAAGGTGAATCTCTTCTCCAAACCTCCCAATCACTTTTAAGTGACAGTACAGTATTCCTTCAATAAGAGAAACAGTTCAACACTTTTGACACGGTTTCTGCAGACAAGTAAGGATTGGAATAAAAAAAGCCGTTTTAGGTTGGGTCAAATTCTTTTGTGCACTCGTCTCCATATTCTTTTGTGGTTAGGAATAAAAAAGTACATGAGTGAAAACACACACACACACACACAAAAGAGAGTCGATTTGAAAATTACAAATTCAATCATTTTTCCCAAGAGAAGGGAATACAAACGCAACACAGCGAACCGGGAAATAAAAAAAGGACATGACTTGCGGGATCTAGGAACGATGAATCACAGATTGCAACAGGTAAATGGCCCAGTGTAAATAGTGTACTAGAGAACAGTTAGCGCAACGATTATGCCAATTCCCTCTATTAATCATCTTTAACAAGGACGTACGTGTGTAGCAAATCGAGAGGTCTTTAGCGGGAATTGCTGCCAGTCATCTTTTTTCTCGAAATGGAAGCGTGACGTGAAGGCAAACGCAAACGCTGCAGCCAAACATAACAAACGTCTCGTTATCCTTTCCCATGCACAAGAGTCCAAAACTCCGCGTCGCATGTGTGCGTCGCCCTTTTGGAGCCAATCGTGGGCGCCCAATCGCCTTTGCAATCCGACTTCACCCGGAGGTCTAAAAGCGGTTCCGGGTTCCTCCTTCGCATCTTCTCGTCTCAGCTTCGCCGTTCGCAAAAAGCAGAGAGCGGTGCTCCGCGCGCCGCCCCGCGCACTCACCCTGCAGCACTCGCGTCACATTTCGTGCCGCAATGATCGCGCACGCTACTTAGGTAGCAAGTTAATTTTCTTTTAGCTATTATGACTTTCTTAAAAACTTCCTCTACAAGACGTCTGTTGTCTCAAAATGTTTATTTGAATATGATATGAAAGACATTAAACTATACTATATGGCATTAGGTCTACTAGAGTTTTCTTACAGATGAGAAATGGGGAAAAGCATATTTGATATCTACAGTGAAAATTCATCAAGTCATTTAGCAGTCATGACAACAGTATTACACTATACTAAATAACAACAGTATGACTGTCACAAAAGAATGCCTTTCGAATGCCTTGCTTGGCTAACTTGCTTTCTACCACTCATAACACTAGTACTCACGTGGGCTGCCATAGTAGAACAACCGACTTTACAACTTTGGGACAACAAAGTTCTTGCTATGAGGCGATCGAAAGCGTACTGGCTGGTAAGAGTAGCGTGTAATCAGAAGCTTCAGAAGCGCCGAGCACTCTCATCCCAGTGGACGATCCGCGCTAGCAAAAATTAGATGACCGGACCCAAGGTAGTACACTTCGATTTTTCTATAGTGGCCGATGACTTTGGGATACTGTTCCACCTCCTGCCTTACAAATTGAATCTTTTTAATTAATTCGCGAGTATCCTTCTCAACAGCGTTCTGACCTCAGAAATGTGCTTACCACTGTTAAAATGATTCAATTTATAACGTAGGAGGTGTAGCAATGACCTAATGACATCGGCCACAATAGCAAAACCGAAGTATAGTCGAGGGAGAAGAGAAGAGAAGAGAAGAGAGCCCCAGCGTGGGCGCCTGCACGAGGCTCTGGCTCCCGCTGCGCCAACGGTCACTCCGCAGAGGAGGCTCCAGCGGCCAAGAAACGGTTAAATAATTGCAGGCAAGCCAACAAAAAAAGTGTCCACCAGTTGCTGTAGACATTTTTTTTTTTTTGGTCTAAAAATTATGTGGCAGTTTCGAATAAATCAATGGTGTTCCGGGAATGGAGCAAGTCATTTTTATGAAGATGGAATTTTATTGCTTACAGAGTTATTCATGACAAAATATACAATTCATTTGAAAAATTACAATTAAAATGAAGTGAATTTAATATATTTTTCAATTGTATGCTTTTCATTGACCACACAAAATTTGGTCCACTTTTCATAAATCCACTTTTATGTCTTAACTCCTTTTACCCAAACATAAACGAATTTCTAAGATTTATTATTTCAAACCTATGCTGTGCTTGTCAGAACAAGAGAAAAAAATTGGATTTCTTCTTCGTCGGGTTAATTTTGTTTTGATAGTTCTTTTTACTTATACAATTTTCAGTGAACACTATAATTTTGCTTCGATTAAAATAAAAAGCGTTTAATTTTAACAAAGCAGCATCAGATAACTCTCAGAAGAATCTGTAAACTAGGATGGACAGCCTTAGACTCTTAGATAAAAAACGAAACTGTTTAGAGACAGTTTAATAAAATGGAGATGGAAAGAAGAAAACATAATGGAGATTAATAACGAAACAGTTTTTCATAACGCTGTTTGAAAAATACTCAAGTGTTTCAATCCAATAACTTCAATCTCTCAAGTTATAATAAGCTGTTCCTGCGTCAACGCAATGCTTAGATATTATCAAACCTGACGTCCTAAAAAGCTTCATCTGTATCAGTAATTCTGGCAAACAGCATTCGCTACAATTACTTCTGCATCTCGAGTCTTCGGTCGATTGTGAAAAGAATTGGATTAATTGCCAATCGTCAGTAATTGGCATAAGGTAGAACTCGGGAGACCTCGTTAAGCACTCAAAACAGGAGGTCAGTAATCTAAGAAACATGTTAGAATAAGTCAAGTGGTATTGAGAGTAAATGTGCTAATAAAAATGGGTAAATGGCCTGTGGTTGCTACGACTACCACTCAGGTGCTGACTAAAAAAAACACTTCAAAACTACGCATTCAATACTCGTTCCTGCCATGTACTTAGCACTGAACAGAAAGTTGTCATGATTGATCTTCGACCTCACTGGAGGCCAGAACGTCGGGTAGCTCCGAGGCCGCTGTAAGTTTCCTAAGCAACGATTTCCAGCGAGGAAGAAAAGCGCTTCCACACTCGTGCACTGATATTTATTAAAATCAAATAATTATTGAGATATAACACTCAATTTATCCTCGGCCTTTAAGGAATAATATTTTTCAACCCCTCACGCAATGTAAGGGAAGAAATTCATTGAAATGTAATTCAGAAGTAAGCAAGACTACATTAGATTTTCGGAAACTGTCCGCAAATTCGTTTAAATATGTGGACTTTTTAATGTACGAATTTCCCCATAATTGTTCGATTTTCTTGAACATACTTACGTAGCAATAGTGACATTTTGACTAAAGGAGAAGAAACGATAAAATACAAACTACACATAATTCACATATTTTTACACACATATTTTAATACACATATTTTTTATCTCAAATGAATGAGATTCCTCCATTTTTAATGTAATTCCACAAGCAGCTGCAATGTAAATCTAGGAACTAGGAATTCCCAGAGATTCCCATCAATGCACCAACTAACGAACCTCCTACGCATCACATACTGCACCTTGGGCCGACCCTCACACGACTGAAATCCATTTCCGGAACTCGCGCGTGGTCGCGTCCGCTCCTCTCACGGAGAGCCAACCTGTTCGACGCGTCTCGCTTCCTTCCCGCCGTACTTCGCTTCCGAGCGCCAGGAAAAGTTCGAACCCAGGAACGTTGCGCAATGTGCCCCAAACAATACTTGGCACGTGGCAGACTCAACGTCGCATAGCGTTATTGCCATTGCGGTGGCCCCAGAAAGTTGAATCGCGTCTTGGCAGCCGGAAGTGTAACACCAGTGCAGTCGAGCGCCTCTTGCGTAAGAAAACACACACTGAAAATGTTGTAACCTCGTACGTGTGGAGTTCCTGATGGCTAGCGGATGTTTTTCTTCAGAAGGAAAAGTCGGGAGGCGAAACAATGCCGTTCAGAGTTCACCATCAATGTGTTTCCCAGATTCGTGTTTGGAATAACACAAAAGATATTCTCGATTTCACTGACCAACAACTCGAACTATTTTAAGTATTTTTTAAATATGCTACTTTTTGTAAATAATTGTTTTAGGTGAAAAATTCTTATTCACAACTCACAACAAACTCACGTTCAATGTCACCGGACTGTGGTGACTACTTATGAAATAGTTTCTTTCCCTTCCTTCTGGGGAAGTGAGTTAAGCATTAAAATATTTGTATACGTCAGGAAATATTTTTTCTTGCTAATTTGGTGAAAACACACATCTACAGCAGAAAACAGACTAGAGAACAACATTCTGGGTTCAGAAAAGGAATTACAAAACTATTTTCTTTGATTACTCGAAAACGTCAGCTAACAACTCTCCTCCTAGTGGTTATTTTTGACAAATACTTCCAACAATTACAATGCAAATGAATAATTTTTGTCGAAGAATAATGTCGTTAAGTATAAAAGTAGAAATAAATCATTTATTTTAAGTATATTTTTTAAATTGAAAACTTTTTCTGTGACTAGTTATCAATGTTAATGAATTAACCAGTTCAAAAGATAAACACGAGTAAGTCATATACAGTTGTATAATAATAGAGGTCGCTGATAATCTAGACGTTACAAAACGGCCTTAATTAAATAAATATATAAAAGAGTAAGCAATCGCTCATCCTTAAGTAGAAAGTAGAATGACTACGCTAAATCCTTTACAACGACTGACGATGTGTATAGAAGTCCTAGTCACGTCTTCAAAAGTTCCCGATATATTAATTCTCATATATGAAGAAATTAAAATATTGGATTGAAACGTATTAAACGTATCAACGTACTGAACTAATGTCTAAGATGACTTGATATGTCCATTAGACATTCATCAATGTATTTGTTAATTTCAATCTCTTATATATCAACTGGTCAGCTATTCTTTTTAACTTCCACTTGGGCATTTTAAGAATTACTACTGTAGGTGAGCTATAAAAAGATTTGATTAACATTTAAAAATTATTAGGTCAAAAGTTTAACTGTCAATATTACAATTCCATGTATATCTGACAAAATTGAAGATTAACGCTAACAAATCCGTAAATATAATCTATAAACCAGCGTTTTCCCGACTTTTTCCAAAACCACTCTATCAAAATCTTGAAAAATTAAGACATTTCTAGTCTTTAGAATAATTTCATGTATGTACTGAAAACTACTTTCACCATTTCTTTACTGATAATTTCTGCGTGTACAATCTCTCAGAATTGCTAGGACGTATATCTACCCAGGAAGTCAGTTTCGTTCCGCAGCGAAGAGTTAGAACAGCCGGATGGGCAAGTTGTACTTTCCTAAACCACAGAAACGACACACACAAACTAGACATAATATTGCCTCAGTCCAATTAGATACATCAGTCACATACCATTGCAATCGGTTTTGGAATCAAGGCAATGATATCACAAAATCAGTTGATCCAAGATTGGAAATGATGATTTCCATACTACTTTAACTTGGACTATGTACATTTACAAGCTAAAGATAAGATCACGTATGCTTTGAGATTGTTTCCATGTGTAACTATAAAGCAGATAATACAACTCGAGTCTTAATATAAATTCATTCAAGATTCAAACGACTCGAGCAATTTCATTGATTTCTAATTAAGATATGGCATGGCATTTATCTAACTGCACTACATTTATACATGATACGGCCCAAGTACAAATACTTGATCCATCAGATGGAATAAAACATTGCAATTCTAATTTTTGATAATATGTTGTAAAGCTCTTGTGCATTTTATAATAACCGAAGTATGCTGGATTGTTCCAATTCAGTATGGTCTCATACGAAGTAAGCTTGTTCTTACAAATGACTAGATGCGAAATCTCAACGATCCAGTTTCTGCTTTAATTGATCTCAGTCACTTTCAGTTCTTTGGCGCCGCGCAGTTGATTGGTAAATGCTGAAGGCGCGTGGGGAGGGGTGATGTGGTCAGCTACCGCCTACCTTGGCGACCACAGCCACCATCACTACCACCGCCACCATCGAATTTATATCACGCGACCTTCGCTCCCGCCCAGCCTGTAGTCGTTTGCGCCAGCGGCCTTCGGACAGCTCGTCGCTGCCGTGGTGGCACGAATGTAACTAGCTAGAGAAGTCGGTTTGTTGATTCGTTTCGAACTAGCGAATTAACAATTGAGACTTTTGCAGACTAAAATTACATTTAATTCTCATTTTGCCTACAATAGATCTCTAATGAAGAAGCATTAAGTTTTTGAAGAATCCAAATTAATTTAGCAAATTAACAATAAAAATATAAATATCCTTACATTTTTGACAAGTAAAGGTAATATATAAGAAAGTCTTTATTTCACCGTACACATTTCGCGTACAGGTTTCACGCATCATCAGATGTTCACATAAATTAATGGACATATTTTCATCAGAAAATTAAAATGATACACTTTTTTGAAAAAACTGAATACAAATTTTAAAATATGTAAAAAAAAAAAGAAAACGAAAATGAAATTGTAAGTAATTAGTACAAAATATTAGATGGAAGAGAACTTATCATAATGTTTTTAAACAATAATTTGATATCATAATCCATAACAGGAAAAATTCCCATTTAAGAGCAATCATGAAACCTACATGAGAATCGTCATGCTGTGAAATACTTTCTCATAAATTACTTTTGTCAAAAACATAAAGATATTTGTGTTTTTATTGTTTATTCATGAGACAATATCAACAATTTAAGATTTATCTGTGTTTACAAATTTAGCAAATTGTTTAATAATTGGAAGTACTAAAATTTGTTCTAACAGAATTTTAAATAGTACAATGGGACTCTGACTCACTAAAAATGAAAACTTTTTGTTACATCAGATTGGAGGTTTGAACATGAGAATAATTTCGGATGAAAGTAGTGTAGTACAAGGGAGTGTGTGATCATAGTACCAGATATCAAAACATCCCAAAATTATGTGAAGCTGAAAAGGACACGTGCGCTGTTTCAAATTATTTCATAACTACGTTCTCATGTTTTTCGTACAATGTATATGGAGTATTCGTACGCTGGAAACAAAATTCTTATTTTCATACAAAGTTTCACATTAACCTTCAACGTCGCTTTGATATTCAAAACATTCACTACGTTTCACCCTTTTTGGAATAAAGGAAGATTTGCGAAACAGACAAAAGTAAGGATTTTTTTCTTTATTCTTGTGATCGTGACTGTCGCTCACTTATTGAAAGAGTAAGCTGGAAGTTCCGCGTTTTCTAGACTTGTATCCATGGTGCATGTAAATAATCCTTTAACCCAGCTACCTTAATAGTTTAAATTATTTATTACTCTCAATAAAGGGAATGACTGTATCGCATACTCAAAAGAAATTTCCCAAATTGTTGGATGATTTTGTCGAAGGACATTTACTATGCCAGCTTCTTTGCCATACTGCGCGTGAATGTTTAGCAATTATAGCAACTAGCAGTATTGCTAGTTGACTCCCACAATATTTTACTGCTAAAATCCGAAAGCAGTGTAATAAAATCTACAACAAATGGCGTCTGTCAAATAAACTGATATTAATTGCATTAAATATGTTGGCAAGTTTCATGGATTTCTTTATGGTTCTTGTTATAGATTAAGAAAGTTCTGAGATCAATAACGCGAAATGAGTTCATATTTACAACCTACTTGCAACAAACCAAGAAATATTGCTGAAATTACAAAAATATCATTATTATGTCAATGATAATTAAATTCTTCCGTTAAAAGTAAAGAGATTGAAGGTTTTTCTCCATAACATCTCATTTTTTGAATTGTCTGGATTAATTACTATGGATCGTCAAAACGTTTAACATTAAAATTATGAGAAGGTCCTTAGATTCACAATTGAAATTCCACTTAGAGGGATAGGCAATTTTCTGTACTTGTCGAATCCAGATCATAATTAACATGTGAGAAAGTATGTCGATGTCTATACTTGAGAAGTAGGTCTTAAATCTTCTGCTTTTCTTGTAGCTAGATTTAAAGAGTAGGCAGAAACTGGGTCGGTGAAGCTGCAAAGAATTTATAGCGATCGTTGTCTTGCCCCTCCCAGGAATGTCCTCCTGAAGTAATTTGCATTACTCACCTCACTAGTCTCCCATTTTTTTGTGAAGTTTGATTTATTTTGTAATTAGTCCAGCCCACGACTTCATATAAATTTCCTTAGGCTTCAGTAATCGAATTAACAATGTTACATGCAAATTTGTCGTTCGTTTCATACAACAACTGACATATTTGTTGCTTACACGAAAACACATCTTCACTTAATGCATCTCACTTAAAAGCATCGGTATAATTAAGATGAAAATGTAAATATAATTTATTTCTGAGCAACTTTAAATAATTAATAATTTACGTGTAATTAAAACGAAACTTATTAAATCAATTCCGAAGTATTATAATAGTACACAGTAATAATATTAATGAACACTGCATGTTTCTATGTTGAACACGGTTTAGCACAACATAAATTGATTATTAAGTCATTCCACATCGATAATACTCCATAATACTCGCACCTCTCGACGTCCTAGGCCCCATTCGTCATGAGTGCACCTGCCGCACAGCGAATAGCGAAAGTACTTTCATAAGGTCGGTCATTATCCACCTCCTCTCGGTCGAAGGTACAGTCTGTGCTCTGCTAATTGGCTGGTCATTTCGGAGGGTTTCCCCAACCCGGCGTCTGCTACGCACTGTGCAGGAAATCTACCGATTCGGGAAGCACCTGTGATTCACAGGGCTTCTTCGCCGCGCGGCGCTGAGACTCCTTCGCATATCCGCGTTGCGTCACGGCGGCGGCGGCGGCGGCGGCGGCGAGCGGCCTTCGAGGCCACGGGCGAGAGGCCTTCGGGGAGGCGCCGCGCCGCGCCGCGCGGGGCCCTCGGGCGTTCGTTCACCCATGAGCGGACCACGCGCTTCTGCGCACTCGGCGCGAATCGACAGACAGCTTCCTATCGTCATGTTACATTGTTATTATATATTTAAGTATAGCCATTTTGGTGTTACCGTCAAATTTATCAAGGAAAACAAGCTTCGTTTAGAAGAAATTTTAAGGTTATAGGTAAAAGAAAAGTCATAAAATACATTTTTTCAGGTGAAGTAAGTAAATGTTTTTTTCCATCATTTCTTGGCAATATTGACTCGAAATTGCCCCAATTCCGTACTGACGTGATTCACGTTTGTAGATGAATTAAGTCCTTACATGTTTTAAATTCTTCGTCTTTTTTAGACAAAGACATATATAATAGAATATATATATATATATATATATATATATATATATATATATATATATATATATAATCAAAAATTATAGATTTCATAACCCGAGCTTGATTCCACAGTAAATTAATATTGCCGTTCATGATGCCTCGTTACATGGAAAGTCTAACATGACAACAAATACTGTTTCACCGAGCAAACAATTATCAGTAGCCATGGGACGTAAACGTTCAAGGAAAGGATCCAAATTAAAGCGGAATTATATAAATTAATATAATAATGTTCGATTTATTTCTTATTGTTGTTCTGTATATGTTTAAGGGGACTTATGACTGAATCTTGAAACTTCGGTAATTTTGCACATTTAAATACAGAATTTTTACAGGACATGCATTTCATTTATGTAAAACACTGTACCAACTTTCAACTCGATTGTTCCAGTCAATTAATTGTTATTAATTTTTAATTAAATTTTTGTTATGTAATACAAAAAATGCTCCTTGTATAATAATTTTAATTTTTTTTCTAGTAATTCATTAAATATATATGAATAAAATGGGGTATGGATTTTATTGAAATGCAAGAACTTATGTTTCTACAATTTTTTAAAGTATTGTATAATGAATTTTCGAAGAAAAAGGTATCTGCTTGTTTTTTAAAATTCATGAAAAAATAGTTTGACTTATGTCACAAAAAAATCCATACCACAATATCTTTATTAGACATTTTACTATAATATCTTAAAGTTTCACTGAAATCAAGCAAAAAATGTTAAACATGGAGCATTTTTTATGTAAGATAATGCTGAAAAATCACACACCGAGAAAATGACAATTAAAGTATTATGAATGCCTGTGCACTTCAGAATTGCCCTGCACTGTATGTACAGCCTGGTTTCCGAAAATGCTTTTAATTTCCTATCACTTATAATATATCATTCTCAATTTCACAGCCGTTGTCACAGGAACTACCTACATTGTCACAAGTAGGTAGTTGTTCTTCAGTGATTGAAGTCACTTTCATGCTTTGTTGCGTGTACCTTTTCAACACATTGGCCCTGGCACAACGAGTTCTTTTCGAGGGTCGTTTCTTTGACACTCTGTAATTAGTTCTTGGCGATTTTTGCCTTTTCATTATGTAAGAAATTACAAAAAAGGAAGACAGATCACACGAATAACTCTGAAATAAACGACACACTTCCCTTTGAACACTAGGTAATAACACAATATTCAAAACTTAGCGAGCAGCGAACATGTAAACATGAGATAAACATGAGATATACTCTTTGCATGTAAACAACAAATCCGGAAAGCATGACAACTATGTACAACAAAAGAGAAATTCATTCTATGTTAACAAAGAACACAAAAAAAATCGATGTCTAAAACAATTATTTAAAAACTGTAAGTAAATTATGAGAAAATGTATATAGGTCTAACAACTAAAATTTAGCTAAATCAATTTTGTTAAGTATTTATTATGAATACGTAGTGAAAACAATGAGTATCACAAAGCGCGGACATTACACTTCCTTTGCCCGCGAATTTCGAACGCTAAAATAGAAAAAAAAAAACAGTACAAAAGAGGAAAAAATGTCATGTTAGAAAAGGGGGCGTGGCACTGAGACCCAGTTGTTCGCACGCTAGCCATTTAAACCGTCCGTAGAGCCTTTAAAAATGGCGGAATGGTAAAAATTAAACCACCATGTGATAGCGGAAGGATCACAGAATTTTTTAGGCCCAAAATAGAAAAATGGAAAATTTTCAAGAAAATCTACATTTTTCAGTCATAAGTCCCCGGATTCGCTACATTTTTACTCGGAGCCAGGAATCTGACAGTACGCATTGTATCCCGTAAGTGCATAGTACAAACTATTGAAAACTGCTAACGTATTACAAAACACTTTCATTGGCAAGAGAACGGTTGTTCATCATTGCCAGTCCCATATGTTATGTTGATTCAGCAACAATGATGAGTTGTAGAAGGCGGTGACATGCTCACGCATGCGCATATAGTAATGCTGTGCGAACGCACTGGCAGCGGTAATTGCGCATACGAGCTTTTCTTCATACTAATGTGCGAAAGCGCACTGATGCAATCTAATTTTTTCTACAGAAACGTTCATTGACCGTACATGTAAACAGGTTCTGCAGCAACCGTAACTACCACATTGATTAGTGACGAAAGATACAAACATTGCCTGCAGAACAAAGAGGTCTACCATTCAGTGTGTTTCGAGACATTTTAACAAATCTCAGAATTCTACTATTCTATTATCAATTCTCATTTCCATCCAAAACATCTCATTCTCATCGTTATCGTCATACGGTGTTATTATCATCTCCATTGCCCCCATTTTTGACGGTTCAAACCTCATTATTCCCACTTTTCTAACGTGTATTCTTGAAGATATGCTCTTTTTCTTTTTTATTATTATTTTTTTAAGTACAGCTTAAGAAGCATTGGTGATCATTTATTAAAATGTTTTGCGATTCCAGAATGCAAGTAGATGAAAAGTCACGGTGGTAATCCTTGCCTATAAACGAGATTCCATCCCTTCGCACTAACATGATACAAAAATATCAGCAAAAATGACGCAAGTCAAAATAAAACCGAATCCCCGGACCGGGAAAACGTCCAGCAACCACTTTCTATTTCCAGTCGGGTGGCTAAAGAACATGGCGCGTCTCGTGTCAGCACTGCCGCTCACCTCTGCGCGCCTGACAAGTGCCCTTTCGCGGAAAGGCCTACCCCTCGCCCGCCCGGCAGGCCGCCCGCGCGGCGGGTAGATGTAGGCCGTCGAATCAGCGCAGCTCCAATGCAAGAATTCTGACCAGCCTACCCGCAGTGGTCCGCGTGCCACTCGCCTTGCTCTAGACTAGAGCCGACCGTGCTCGAAGATGCCTGCAGTTCGTCTTGATTCCGTCTGATTCGCCTACCATCAAGCCGCAGGAAGACTGTTTCCCTAGATTCTTTATATTAACTTATCTTTCGTTGTCAGCTTTGGTTGTTATTGTGGCCTGTGACGCTCTTAGGTATTTTCCCTTCTGAGGAGAGCAGAACAACGTCAGAACTAGCCCATTTATTTATGTCTTAAGGGAAATTAAAGAATTTATTGTAGATAATTCGACTGTCCCTCAATGCCTGATTTGAAAACAAACGTAGATTGTAATAAAAGAATCGTGATTTGGAGCGCCACTTCCCAGTTTCTCTTCTTTCAGCTATGTGAGTCTCCCTTCAGATCCCCTGCGTCGGTAAGAACAGCGGGCCACATCGGTGCTAAAACAAACTGGCTCATACTTTAGACACTGGGTACCTTACTTGGACTTTCCCGTGTTAGAACGAAGAATTGCAAGACATTTCGATTCTTTGTGGTATGGTGTAGAAATTGCTTTTAGCCTGTCAAGTATTATTGCTACGACGTTTGATTAATTTGATTTAGTTTTTTCGTGTTTCCGGGCACGTCAACTGCTTTGGTCATAAGTTCCGTTAGTGTAGTGCAGGTTTTTTCTCGGGAGATGCGCGGTGATCTTTCCCCGCTGGATGGCGAGATCCGGCGCCGACCTACCGTCGTCTAGTGGGGTTTCCCCCTAACCAGGACTCTCCCACCAGCGGGGCACCGCCCCAGCCGGGACAAGCTCTAAGCTCCCGACCGGCCTCCCGGAATATGTGGTAGTGTAGTGCATGTTAGAGTAAGTGTGTGTGTGTGTGTGTAAGGGGAGAGGATAGGACAGATCGCGCGCGGTCCGTGGCCCGTTTGGTAGGGTGCTGCTCCGGCATTCGCCTGGTGTTGATCGTAGAAACATCGGAAAACTACCGATCAGAGTAGCCGGCCGCTAGAATTCTCCTCCAGACAGCGACTGAATTCAACCTAGCTTAAAAGCTAGTGTCGAAAATCCTGCCGCCATCAGGACTCGAACCTAGGATCTCCCGGTCAGAGGCTTTGCAGTGACATCAGTTGATTCACTGAGCTACCGCTCCTGGTACGACGTTTGATGTTAATATATTTATTGCATTGTATATCTGACTTATTCCTATCAATGTAAGAGTATGCCAATTTTCGACAAAACGATGATTGATAAATGAGGTGAGATACTAATGAAATTCAAGCTTGATAAAGTGATTGAGGAATCAAAAGGATGAAATGTATTTATTATAAATATAAATAAAAGTATTCTCCAGAATTGTTTAATATATCATGCGATAATGTACTTACACAAAACATTCCTAATCTGTTCGAACATCACAAACACTGATGAGTATCAAAATGTGCTTAATTTTATCTGTAGTACAATTATTTGTTTTCCATTGAAGCTGACTGAATTGCTATACCATTAAATTTTGAGCTTGGAACTCCCAAACAAACATTCACTTGTCAAATTCTGGGAAAAAAACGGGACATCAGTACATTTTTCGCAAAAAATCATGTTGATTTGCAAAATGTTACTAGTCAATGAGACCACATTTACATGATACAGCCGCTTAAAATGACAATTTTACGCAGCAACAGACCTCAATAACTCAGGAACTTGGTTTCCGCGGCAGCTTGAGCAACATCGAACGCGACGTTTAGACACTGCCGTGATATCAGGAAAGCCTTCGTTGTCAATAACCTGCCTGATTTTACTCATTTGAGATCTATGAGGGGGTGCCTGACTCTGTCACAAGCAATAGAACTCTTTCTCAGAGTAGAAAGTTATCAAATCAGATTGTTTTTAAAATCACGTTCTCCCTGAATCCCGCTTCAAAGGTTTGAGTACAAACCCCAAAACAGAAGGTACGTGGAATGTTCACATTGCGGTGGCATGACCATACGGAACTCCGGGAGGCGGGGCAGATCTAGAGGCCTAATCAACGCTGTATATGACAACTTTATAAAATCTTTATTTGACATACTTTATTACAATTACATTATATAAAACGTGGAATAATCTGAAATGAAATTAACCATTTTGTCGATATCTTTGTTATATAAAATTAGGTTTGTAGAAATAATATTGGATTAATACTTTCTGATACTTTAATACCAGTAGTAAAATTTTGATAGTTGCGCCGAAGCTTTTGCGGATTATGCATTGATGTGAGTCAGGGTTTTTGTTTTTTGTAGTTTTTGAATTTAAGAGGAGTAAATGTTTGCTTGCCAGACATCTGTACAGAGATCATTACAGTGATATGACCAATTTCTTATTTTAAATACAAAACTTCATTGAAATGTTATTTCATACGAATTTATTATTTCAAAATTCATTTGAAACATCCAATATCGCACTACTGTCACTCCACCGCCATCCCTTCACACGTTACGAAAGAAAAACTTCACAAACTTCGAAACATAAAATAGATTTCCTAGTTACAGAAGCTTTCTAAAGTTCCAAACAACTGTAGCCATTAAGTAATTTATAAAACTACCTGCTGGTAGAACATTTGAGTTCCTTTGCGCCAAGCAAGGAATAAATTATGACACACTTTATCTAACATAATGTGAGATGGGCTCCAATGCTACTGGCAGTTCTGGCTTTTCATTATATAATGCCTTGACGATGTTGTTGACTGCATCGAGACGTTCTGGAATATTCCAAGGCTATTTCCAAGGTCCCCGGTCACTTTAAAATAAAAAAAATAATAAGTGGTGCGAATAGACTGGTCTCCCCTGAGGAACACTTCTTGTTTTTCAGATAATTGTTGCGAAAATCCGGTTTAAGTACAGGAGATGGCGATCACTAAAAAGAATTCGCTCTCACGAAACCAACTACTGCCAAAATTTAGTAATTAAGATTGTTTCATAGCGATCTGAAGCTTTTTTCCTAATTTAACGACCTCTTAATTTTAAATTATAGTTCATACATTTCAACAGGAAAACTATGGCATTGAAATAAATTTCCATAGGAATAATTTTATGATGTGGTTTTTGGTTAAGTAACTACCTTTCTTGAGCAAAGAAATTCTTACAATGGAATGTCAATAGGAACATGTTTTGTTGGCTCTAGAAACCTTCAGGGAATTGCATATGAAAGACGCGTAAGAAATTAGCTGATACGGAAGAAACCGTGACCTCGTTTCCATTAATAACCTTGCAGTAAGCCAGAAGTGAAGGAATCTAACGCATCTAAAACAGTTGCCGTTCACTTGAAGTTGCACTCCGGTTTGGTCCCTTCTATTTAAGCTTTTTGGAAGAGAGTGTTTGAACAACACAGATTGCATCAACCACAGAAAAACACAAAATATTTATTTTAAACAATGTTCAAGCAATAATACTTACAAATTTTAATGCACACAATGATTTATTCCTCATATTTCTTAAGTACAAAAGAAAGGGATAAGAACACCAGTTGACAACATATTTTATTATTTTTTATCGTAAATAAAAGATGCACATAATGACAGTAGTACATGAGTGACTATTTCACTGTCAGATGGTTTGTTATTATTATTGCTCATCGCCGAATTTGATGTGATTAGAGTTATGTATATTAAATGCCAGCGTTTTATCACTGAAACGAGTATTTCTTTTATTAAATCTTAGTCATGCAAGTTTTTAGCATAATTTCTATTTGAAAACCTTAATATTCTGAGTGGTTTGAACATTTTGTTTTCGTTATACTTCTAAAACTTAGAATACGATCCACCGTAAATCTTTTCAAAATGAAAATTCCACACGATTTACACAATTAAGTTTTATGGATTTTTTATTCATTAAATGATTAACAGGTCCCATTTTTTTCAGTATCTTTTACACCAGGTCTTTTTTTACCATTTTCTTATACCTGTTTCGTGAAATAACTTTCTATGGAAAATGTCGCCTCATGTATATTTTGCGAACACGATTCTGTATTCTCTTCCTGAGTTTCTCTTTGTGCTCATTTGAAATCTGTTTGCATTGTTAGAACAAGCATTGCCTCAACCGAAGCAGAGTACTACTTGCAGTTATCTGACAGATGAACTTCACAAAGTAGTCCACGATGGAAAGCAACCCCTCAGACTTTAATTGAAGAAATGAAGCGAAGGGTCAGGTGACATGGAGATGATGAATAGGCGCGCGCCCGTCTCCACGCCCCTTCGACTCTTTCGTGCTCCTTGATGCTTACGTGCTCTAAAATACACTATTACTTCTCAGAATTACACATACATTTTTCTTGTATTCTCTTTCAACTGATTATCTAGATTTTTAAAATAGGCGGAATAATAAGGGAAATGGTTCATGTAATTTGCAAAGTCAACGTCAAAAACTCTACCACACAGTCAATGACATTGAACTCTTCTCACTGAAGGCGGGAAAACATCAGAAAATCAACCGGAAGATGAATAATGGAGAAGTGTGAGAATACCCTAGCAGTAGTGACTAATAACATAAAAAAATATTCTTTTTTTTAACAGTAGATAAAACTGAAGTTAATTAGCAAAAGGTTGTTAGTAAGCCTTGGATATCCGAGCAAATATGCACAGGGATTGTGAATAAAGTAGTCGTGCTGCTATGGTAGTTTCTCAAAAGAATATCAATGAGTACATTCCATTCAACAACTGGCCTATACTCTGTCATATTATGACCATCAAACACGTAATCCTTTTCATGACTATTTCTTTGCTGTTTGAAGGAATAAGAAATACTAAAAGTTAATAAAATTTAATTAAAAGTTTAAAAAATAAAACTTTTCTCTAAACTGATACAGTACAAACTTTCTTACAAGACCAGTAATAGACCCGGTTGTACCTCTTGCTCCGCGATTGGCTCACTTAGCTGCAAAACGAAGAGCAGCCTTCGCAGACCACAGACCCAAACGAACAGAGGACCACAGAAAACCTGTTTTCCTAATATAACCAAGGAAACTTCCAGCACGTTATTAGCAATCAATGAAATGAGGACAAGCAGTAGTCCGCTCCACCAGGCCTTGTTCAATATTCTGCAACACATAAAGCGTAATGGGTTTTCAGAACAAATGTAACTTAACAGCAGATTACTTTAATTTCTTTAGTTTAATTATAGTTCTAATTTTTAATAACTTCTCACAGTTCATACTGCTACTATAGTGACTAAATATTGTGCCAAAGAAAGCCGTTTTATTCCCGTTATTACCGTACTTTCGATTTTTACTGCATCCAGTCTCTGGACTTCAAATTTTGGTTAAGTTTTGAAGCGTTGTGCTGCTTTATCTTCATAATCTAAAATGCATACACATATACGAATACCTTTCTAGTGCTGACAATATATATTTCATCAAGTTACATAACAAAAACAGTTTCAAATTTTTGTATTAAATACACACCTGGAATGTTTTTCTTCTTGAAAGTGTATTTTTCAACACGCTCCGCAGGCTTGAAAGAGGTACGAATGTACGGTCAGGCCAGTCGAATGGGACAAAGTACCGGTCTCCTCGTTTCCGTGTATTAAAAAAGCGGAAGGAAACTCCGAAGAGGAAACAAGCAGAGGCCAAGAAGGAATCCAGAACTCGCAAGGGCGACCGGTGGCCACCTTGACACGCACGCGTCTCTAATGACTACATCAAAGTACCAATCTAGAAACAGCCCAAATCACAAACCTTATGTCTGAGATAGTCCTGCCGATCCCAGGTGGGTAAAGGGCGGGTCAGTCCCATAGGGTAGGCACTACCGTAAACGCTCCTCGGAAAATGAAAGCTCTCATGAGAGGAGCATGCAAGTTGCTTCACAGGCTTCTTGGAAGAGCTCATTCGAAATCGCATACCGTTTCGCCCTAGACGGCGCTCGTTCTGAGGAAAAATCCTTCGTCCGCCCACGTCAGTGCGACGACGGACACAGGAGAGGAGGACAAGGCTGCGGAGATCCGAGAGCGTTGAGTGACACAGTCTCACGTTACGAATATGTCGTTCATTTGCTCTGTTAAAAAACCTAATGTCAAAGGTTTCCAAGTGACTTTGAAAGTTTAATGTCTGAATCACTCTTCGTAAAAGTGTCAAACAGGACAATATGAATAAACGTCCTCCGATAAAACCGGGTGCAATAGATCAGTGGCGATACAATTGTCTACAGCATCGTTGACCGGGAGGTTCTAGTCCCGCTGGTGGTGAATTTCTGGCACTAGCTACAAAGCTGGATCGGATTCAACCTGTCTGAAAGAAACTTCTAGCGACCGACTGCTAGAATTCTTCTTTGAACAATATGAGACGAAAGCCGAAGCAAGATGACCCTAACAAGCAGGCTACGGACCGCGTGGGCTCTTCTTTTCCATTTCATCGTCTTATCTCTCCCCTTAACACACACACACACACACACACACACACACACACGTACAAGCCCTACACTAGTACTTGTGCAAGGTGGTGAGTTAGGATTTCAGAGCTTGTCCGGCGCGGGCGGTGACGGGGTGGGAAAGATACCAGAGGGAATTCATCCTCAAGCCGGCCTGTGGGTCGGTGTCGCAGCCCTCTCCAGCGGGGAGTAACACTGCCAACAGCCAGGATATAACATGCACTACATTTAAGAGACTAACGAAAGCAGTAGGTGTTGCACCTATACCCAATTTTCACTCTCATTCCCTCGATACAGTACCATTAATACACACTCGCTACCAACGTCAGCTGGAAATAAATAATGGTTGTGATAGGAACACATAAGATTTCAAGGCTCTCAAAATCAATAAATTCCCACTCATTTAAATCTCATGATTAAAAATTCAACGTCAAAAGTGTTGGTGTGTCTTAGAAAGTTCAACGTCTCAATCACTACTTTGTTCAAACACCAAGCTAAAGAGTACAAATGAAAGTGCTCCGGTAAATAAAAAACGTGAAAGTAATAGTTGTTTTATCACTTGGTTTCTTTGCATTGTGATTACTTCACAACCAGCGCCGGCGACCTCGACCTCTGCGGCTGCGGCGGGGAAAGCTCACACCCCCCGAGGCTGTGCGCTCGCCTTCTGCTCCTGAAAGCAGAGCTCTGTGTCAAGGTGCGCCGAGGCCTGTGGAGGACCGATCTGATGTAAAAGACTGCTCGATGGAAGGATGTGCAAGAAGTCGGCACAGTACGATGTTTGAATTTTCCGTTAGAGGGACGAATTTGGAAGTGTAGTTTAATGGTCTGACGTAGTTGTTGTCAGTGTAGTTTCTTTAAAAGGTTAGTTTTTGAAGAGTCAGTGACAGATTATAACGATTGATTTAGTTTTCGTATGACATGTATTTCCTAGGAGAATGCACAAAGGTCTACACAATGCACAAGTTCCGAAGCCAGAAATCTGATCATGGTAGTCGTCGGGTCTTCTCAGTAAGGCGTTTATATTGAGGTCTGTGAATGATGATAATGATAATAATATGAGTAATGAGTATCAAGATGAAGGATATACTGTATGTTAGTCAGGAACTTTGTCACGAATCATTTGATCCACCACAAATTTCACTGGGATCGATCGAGAATCGAATTCTTGCTCCACCTTTAGAAGAAAAGCGATCCATCCGCTACACCTTGAGTCACCCCGAACTGCAGGGAATAAAAAAAGGTTGAAAATAAAATATGGTGAAAACGATATGGAGGTTTCATCAAGTCGCCTTAGTTATATTGTCGCAACCGACAAGGAACCCTGACCATGAACGCTTCAGTTTCGAAAGAACACCGAAGGCAAGTCAATTCCCGGAGAGCATCGGTGAGGTGACCTTCCGTAGCAGTATGTCAAGGAAGAGCAAGATGCAGGAAGGCAACGTAGAAAATTATGACTAAATTGACTCGCAAGCAGTTATATGATCTAATGAACACCTAATTCTGATCGTGATAAATTATGAGTTACAAAAGCTCCTCCTTCCTGTTCTCCAAATAGTTATAGAGGCTTCGCCTCCTAAACCCGTTTCTCGACAGCTCTCTCTTATTGGTCATGGTCATGACTTAAGGATCACCTAACCGCGCGCCCGTGTTACCAAATTAGTTATAAAACTACGACGTAAGCAAATAAATATTTTTTTTAAATTTAATTAGATACGAACCCCTTTGGTGACTTTCAATCAGGTCACACCTCACGAAATTTTGGGTACTAGTGACAAGACAGAATGGGTTTTATTATAAAACGGTGTTTCATATTGAAATAAAATCTTGAAATAAAACATTACAAGTCATCATTATTTCGAATTTCTGATTTAATCACCTTCAGATATTGGCTCTAAATCTACGAAACAACATGACTTTGCAAAAACTAACAAGCTAAGATTATATTGATTCGCTTTATCAGAAAAACATTCAAAATGATTCTTCTTCCAATTGATTTTACTCCGCGTATCCAGAATAATAATCATGAGAGTTCATGCAGTGATAAACTATTCTAGCTGAGCTGCGATATATTTCATTTAGAAATAAAATATCGGACACCTCGCAACTATTGAGGTTTCACACATTCTCGCGGAAGAAAATGCGAGATATTCACGAGGTCGCCTAAAATAGTCACACCCGTGTGCGCACCAGCGAACGGGACGCAGTAAATGCGGGACATTATGCGACTCTCTCCATCGTTCTCGCTGCGAAGAGAACATCTTCTTGTGTCCGTCCATCTCAAGATTCTTATCTTGATTTCATAAGACCGAGACGTTTGCATCTCCCTTTACTAATAGTTCTTGGGCGAATTCTTCTATAACTGTAAAAGAATCTTTTAGAAGAATCGATGATAGACTGTTACATTAAAAGGTTTCAAATGAGATGATCATTATTACATTCTCGCTACTGCTTATGCAGTATAGAGAACGTATTGTAATGCTGAAGGAATAAACGGTGAATTTTTAACACAAAAACTCTTGCGGGCACTGGTAGTGAAGAGCTGGATAAATCTTGTCCCTATATATGGTAAATTACTTTATATAATACGTTGTGTAGTTAGAATCAATGTTTTGTGGGTTCTTAATGCCGACAAATCGATTGACGGCAAAACGTCTGTCCACTCATCTGTCTGTCAATAATGCTAGCGGATAAACCGTAAGCAGAATTTTCACCAAAATTGATATTCCCCAATCTGAGGGATGTCGCGACCCCTTGAATTTGAAAACGATATTTTAATTTAGGGCGGGGGATTGTTTACATAAAGCCCCTAAGGAAATTTTAAAAACTTACAATGTTCTTTTCGTTCAATAAAAATGTATATTCAACTTGGTAAAGTCGGAAAGAATATTTTATACAGATATGCATAAGGAAAATCATCGTAGTTTCGAATGCATTTATAATGAGATATATTGGGTGACCTTTAGTTCTGTATGTTCAAGTTATTTGAGAAATTATCCTTGCTTTTCTGTATAATGTGCTGGAAATAATGCGGGCAGTTACAACTAATGCGAGAAAGTTCATACTGTTGTAACACAACTGTATTTTTTCTTTCAGAGCGGAATTCAGTACGAAATCTAAATGCGACATTACGAATTTAGCAGTTAACAGGGAAAGGAATTAAGTTATCATAACATAGTTCTTGCAAAAAAGATAGACCACATCATAATGATATACTTCTTGAGCAAAGATTTGCAGACCTCATTAGTAGTAGTCATTACTAATTTATACACCATTTATATTCTGTGGAAATCTGGTTTCTTATGAAGTATTTTGGAAGAGAGGTGAACTACAGAAGTTGAAGAAAGAACCTAACGGTATTATCAATATTATTATTATTATTATTATTATTATTATTATTATTATTATTATTATTATTGATATTATACATTAGTTTACGCACATAAAACACATTAAGAAGAAAACCTTAGAAATATATTTTTATCAAGTAAGCAACTGAAACGTGAAAAATTAAATTGCACATATCTTGAAAAGAGATAATCTCCACAATTACTTTCAGACATTCGGGTGTCTTCAAACTTCTAGTACACGTTCCTCTGGAAATAAGCAAATACTCATCGATTGCAAAGCGGTCGTGGTTTGCGTTGACCGCCAATCGAGCGCCCTCAATGTCGACTGTTAGTTTGCACTTAGCGATGGCACATGACCAGTCGCTTGACCGGTAGAAGCTTTACGGACCGACTCGGAACACTATGCGGAAGACAAGCCGAAGGTTTCTCCGCTTGCGCCAGTTACATAAGACTCCCTCGGTTCGATTTCCGTCAGACGGGCTGGCCCACTCCCTATCTTCGCCACCCGCCCGCCCGCCGTTCAACTTTGGGAGTTGAATACGTTGCTGCCAGACAGCAGTACGGATGTGCAACACTTCTCTGCTGCTCGTCTGCTTTGTTGAAACTGTTTTCCTAATATTTTTTCTCCTTTTCTGGTATTGTTTATTGTCTCTCTGTAACTTACTTTCGTTTAACGTAACAGATTTAATTTCCGAGTTACGTGCCTTGGACACACAACTACTCTGTACGACAAGGCTGTTTTTGCATAGTTTCTAAATGGAGCAAATGTGTGAAAGATGTGGTTTCGGAGTATCTAACCGAGACACGGTGATAGGAATTTCAGAAATTTGTGAAAGTAACTCGCGAAAGTTGTAGAATTCTTTTCACAGATTTTGAACAAATTCTCATTAAATTCTGGCATTATGAGGGTCTTCAAAAGGATGGCAAACAACAAAATGAAATCCATTAATACTATTTTATATATGAAGTACACAGAATTAAAAAGTATATAATATAGAACATTCAGATGGGTAATATAGAAGCAACCCGTATTAAGAATAGAAAATTAATAACGACTGTGTAGATCAGTTATTTCCAGTGAAATTCTTTCACATGTCACTTTCTTCACTTCAAATGTGAACTTTTGAAGTAATTTTGGAATGTAGAGGTACTTTCATGGTTCTATAAAGTCAAAAAATGTGCGTCTGGATCTTCTGATCATACTATGAAAATGCTAAATTCTAACTTGCAAAAGTATCGACGGGTTCCTTGCATTCTATCGGATCTCATTCCTTAATCCAGCATTGTAGTCTCTCCACTTAGTGCAAATAACAATATCGGTCGGCAGAAGTAGAGTTTGGCTTAGAGCCGCTGATCCTGCAGGGACTTTGACCGGGAGGTCCTATGTTCGAATCCCGACGGTGGCGGATTTTTCATTCTAGGTACATAGCCAAGCCGATTTTAGCCGATATCGTAAGTACAATTCCAGCAACCAGCTGCTCGGATTGCTAGTTTTCCATGGTTTCTCCGATCAATACCGGGCGACTGCCGGAATAACGGGCCACGGAAAGCGCGCGACCTTTCCATTCTCTTCCTTGCCCTATCCTCTCCCTTATTTACACACTTCCACTACACTACCACACATGTCGTTGAGCAGTCTAGAGCTTCTGTCGGCTGGGGTGGTGCGCCGTGTGGGAGGTACCTAACCTAGAGAGGTAAATTCCCTGCAATCTGATGTTCAGAACGGCGCCAAATCTCACCACCAAGCGCGAGAGGAACATCGCCTCCTTTCACTACACTAAAGGGACTAATGACCATAGCAATTCACACGTCCGGAAACATCAATCAATCGATATCCACCATAAACACATTGCGTCTGCGCCTAATTTGGAAACAGGAAATTTGATACAGAACGCAGATATAATACAAGTATTTTCGTTGTTCAATAAGGGAAAACAATTTTTAAAAGTGATGAAGAAAAGGCCATACACCAACGTTCAGCTATTTCATCAAGTAGGCTACACAATTGCCAATGAAAACCAGAAACTTGCTGAGCTAGTTTATACATAGTAAGAAAGTAAATTAGTCGAAAACTTAATGCATTCAGAAATAAGATTAAAAACGTAATGGAAATAAGAAAGAAAATGATCTCGCAGATGACTGCGGTACTGCCTTTGGCCTTCAAAATTAACAATTGAGGCAGCAACGCTCCAATGGACATCATAGCCAGACAATTAAAACTACGAGAACGATAACACCATGCAATGCCGAAACTCTATTGTGGCACCCTAATGATTTAAGCTCGTCAGGAAGCTGGTTATTACGTGGGAACGACGGAAAGCGTCGTAGCCGCGGAAGGAGTGCGCGGCGTCGGTGGCGGGGCCTTGAAAAGAAAGAGGCGCGGCGGGCGGCCGAGAGACCGGTGTTGCATCGACGATCGCGGCGGTGGCGGCGGCGGTGCGCTGCGGTCGCTGCGTCTGTCGGCCGGAGAAAGTGGTCGTCGTCGGCGGCGGCGGCAGCGGCTGGGAGCCTCGGAGTGTCGGAAGGAGCGGTTGGGGGCGGGGCGCGGGAGCTGAACGAGAGGTGCGCCGCCGCCTCCGCCGGCGTCTAGAGGTGAAAGATGCGCGCGATGGCGTAACAAGCAGACCACCTCGGCAAACACGCGTTGCTTCTCTGGAGCGGGGTCGCCACGCCCTCCGTCGCTTCAGAGACAGTAACGAACGTGTCCTTTCAAAGCAGCTCTGCGAATGAGCATTTGGATGACGTGACCTCCGTGGACGTGTTCGTCGTGAGGACCTGTGTAAACCTTTCTTAGTGGGGCAGTAGGGAAGAGTACGTGTATAAGCGCGCGAAAGTTGAACCCGGAATATTAGCATAAAAATGTAGGAACAAAAATTACGTGTGACGTTAATACGTAAACACTACACAAACACTGAATCGTGAGAACCTACATTTTTTGATTTGCGTAACAATTACTGAGTTTAATTATAAGCACTTTGTTCGCCGTTAAAGAATGCCTCGTAAGGTCATGTATTTTCTACCACCACTCTCATTGATATGTTCAGAAGCACAACCACCAACATCCCCCATCTAAATTACATAGTTAAAAAGATTGAGTGCTGGAAGAATTGAGCATTAATAGAAGTGAATTAATGTATTGAATAAAAAATGTTCATTTTGTGATAAAATGTTATGTACAAGCAAATTTGATTATTTGAATTTACCTCGTATTTTTAATTATATTTCTTGTTGATGTAACACCGTATGTTTAGTATGTTGGCACATATATGAGTGGACAGTATTAGTCATTCTCGCGTAAAAATAATTTGAATATACACGAAACAAACGCTTATTTAAATCAATACATAATGATTCAATTAAATTACAAGTTAAAAAAGGATATTACTCTAATATATATGTATTCATAGCCTAACTATAGTCTTATTTTGGACCCAGTTTTTAATTACTTAAAATAAGATGTCTACTATTTCACAGAACTTGATTGATAAGGAATTGCATTTAATTATACAGTTACTATGAACATCGCATCATTTTATTAAGTTTTTTTAAAAATATTTTATTTGAAAATCTATATTCCAATTTATTTTTCACAAACTTAAAATAGTTTAATACATGTTCCTTTTGAATTATTTTATATTTCAAATCAACTATTTAACTCATATGGCTGTAATGCTACTTGTAATAGGTATTAATTGCAACAACTATCTAGCAACACAATTCCTTAATTATTTAAAAACCTATATTCTGACCGGTTCCATCCAAGCTTTCCGAATGCTGCTGGTAGAATAATATTGACAAGAATCTGCTCGACGCGGAAAGCAACGCTCCCTCCTATTTTCGTTCTGGGCGTAACGGCGACCTCGCTGGGGTCTGTTCGCACCTTCAATAGGACGACAGCTGAGGAACGAGGGCTCGTCGGGGGCGGGGGCACGCGCCCGCGCCCGCGAAAGTGGCGGCGCGGCGTGGAGTCCCCCCTCCCCCGCGCCGCCCCGCTCTCGTCGCTGGCTGCGCAAGAGCTGGTTGCGCGCGCACGATGAGCTCCAGCCTCTAAACAAAACCCTTCTCCGCCGCGCGTCTGTTTGGAGACGCGCGAAAGACCGGGTTACTCTTAACGCAGTGTTGGCGGGAACAATAATCATACGAGATAGCTGAGACGGGTATGGAAAACACTCGTTAGAGATTCAGTGAGAAGTCGATGGCCCAAATATTTGACCCGAATTTTCAAAAAAAAAATGTCACAGTAAAGAATTTTTAGTTTGAATTGAAAAAAAACTACTGAAAGATGCTTCTTGAATACTGACCCAACAGTCAACAAACAATAATGGGGCAAACCAGCAACTACGAATTTCATGCTGACGGTTCTCTTTTAGTTTCTGGCTATCGTATTATTCCGACTAAACCCCGTAGTGATATAAACACGCCTTTCCTTTTTTCGAAAGGATGCTCAGTTTCTCTCAATTTGTGCAGTTCGCTGAGCACTGCCCATAACCGAAGTCGACTAACTGGCCTCTATCGACAATCAGAGCGCGAAAATACAACTGCTTTGATAATTCATTTGTCGTTCTATACTTATAAAATGGAGACACAGCTGTTAAAGATGCACCCGCGATGCAACTGCACTCGACAAATACCTAAGAACTCGCAGATTGCACTAGTCATTCAGTCCCGTAATTATTCAACCACGAATAAACAACGTCTTTTTCATTTGTCATCTTCAGTGAACATTTCTGCGATTAGAAAGTCTTAAGAGCCCTGATACAAAGTTGATTTTTTTTAATTCAAAGTAGTATGAGTATGTTGACATTCAGTGATTCAAGCTTTATTACACTGCAATCCACGTACGTAAAGGATGCTGACTCGTCCTCCCAGATTTGCAAACAATTATATTATTGTTCTATGGAATTGCCTTCCGTGAGAGTAAAAGTAATTTATTTATAAATACGCGCTATTCCATGACAAAGCAATTTTGCTGTAAATGATATTTAAAGTAGTACAAGTATGTTTACATTCAGTGATTCAAGCTTTATTACACTGCAATTCATATATGTACAGAATGCTGACCCGTCCTTACAGATTTGCAAACAATTATCTTATTGTTCTATAGATTTTTTCCGTGAGAATGAAAGTAATTTATTTATAAATACGTGCCACTCCATGATAAATCTTTTTGTTGTAATTGCTAATTTACTTGCAGGCTTTTCGTTCCAATAAATAAAATATCTCCCTCAGGCTATTCTCAGAGTTTGTCGGTTAACACAAACAGGCTATTAACACAAACAGTGGAACTGTTTGTGTTAATTAATAAACTATAGATATTCATAGATGAAGACAGAAATAAGTTTGAATATTTGTGGGATGACGGCATGGCAACAAAGTGACCCTGAAAAACTAGAAGTAAAGAAGATAGTAAAATCAACTAGCATCCTTTGTAACGTTGTGCGCATGTGTGTGTGTGTGTGTGTGTGTGTGTGTGTGTGTGTGTGTGTGTGTGTGTGTGTGCAGACATCGGAAATATGGCCTTTTGAATTATGAACTATATACAAACCGACGCTGACTTCCTTTCAAATTGTCCTTTCTTTCTTTCTTTTATCTTCCTTCCTTTACTCCTCCATCCAGGCCACCGCCTCTCGAGAATTCAACGAGGGAGAATGGACGAGTTGCCCGAGGCAAGATGTCTCAGGAATGAAACTTTCTCCGTCGATCTGCTGCCGGTTACGGCGTTGGCTTTACGTGGCGGGCCAATGCATTTGAGAACCCTGCGTGCAGCTGTTCTGGGTTCACTCACATTTCATTCGTGAAATCTGTACATTTAATAAACATTTATGAACGTAATTGGGGTAAGAAATTTTCAAAAATAGATTTTTCCAATCTTTGTTAGTAGATGTTTACTTTTTAATTTGATCTCCTCTAAACACTATATCGCATACTGGTACATACTACAACATGATTATAATAAGAATAGTTCTTGTTGGGAAAACACTGGACAGATTCAAAAAAAATATAAGATAACTCAGACTTCTTATAATAAACCACCGGGAGATGTGGCTCAGGGCTCACTTACTGCAGTACCTCTGACCGGGAGGTCCTAGGTTCGAGTCCCGACGTGGCACGATTTTCGACACTAGCTAGATAGATAGCTAGGTCGAGTTCAGTCGCCGGGTTCTAGCGGCCGGCTGCTCTGATCGGTAGTTTTCTATAGTTTCTTCGATCAATACCAGGCAAATGAAGGAGCAATACCTTAACAAACGGGCCATGGACCGCGCGCTATCTTTCCCTCCTCGTCCTATCCTCTCCCCTTACACACACCTACACGAACAGCACTACATAAACACACATGCTGGGAGACCAGTCGGGAGCTTTCTTTATAGAGCTTGCCCGCGCTGGGCGGTACCCCGCTGGTGAGGTACCCCGCTGGTGAGCTCATTGCGGAAAAGCCCGTTAGCCGACGGTAGATCTCACCATCTAGAACTTATCATCCGAATCTCACCATCTAGCGGGGAAGGATCTCCACCACCCTCCGAGTAACGACATGCATTATACTCACGGGACTAATGACCTTAGCAGTTGACGCGCCCTAAATCACCAATCAATGAATCAATCAATTAATTATTCTGATCCTAGACTTCCCCTTTAAAGATGTCTTCTGGAAAATTCGCATAGACAAGTTTTGAGAAAAGCTTTATTAGTAATTTCCCGTTTCGTTAACCATTTTCCTGTAGCATAATATTTCGTAAAGTCACCACCTCATAGTTCATTGGCCTAGGGAACTACGAGGAGGGAAATATTGACATAAGAAGGACAAATTTACCAATTATGCGATATGAATACGAAATAAACAAAATTAAAGTTCACAAATAAATACCTTAGGGTACATAAATACATTGTGTACATATTGATCACAACTATCATTTTCATACAAATCACTAAAATTGGTTTTCATTTATAACAATTACTCTATGAAGGCTCTATAATCAGCACCATCTACACGACCGTCGTCATTACTATCTTCGTCAGTCCACCTCGCCGCTGTCAAGCCGCCGCCGTCCTCCGAAGTGGTCCATTTGCCGCGGGTCGAGGCTGAACAAAGAAGAAAGCGCGCAGGCTGTGAATCGCCGCTTCTTCCTCGTGAATCTCGACGTTTGACACGCGCCGCACGCACATACACATTTGCGTCACCGCCTGATGAGGACACTGGGAGAGAATGGCTTTCTCAGTCCAGGATTGTACCTCGTGTCTATTTCTGCTGACGTGGCCCATGCGGTTCTTCAGAAGTACGACACGAAGTGACTAGCGGTATTCGAGAGCGTCGACCCCCTGAACTTTTCTCACATTTCTTCATTCGCACGTTGCATAGACCGCAAAGACATAACTTTTAAGAATTTCAGCGGCATTGACTAAGCTTTGCTTCCAAGAAATTAAAGAACAATGTTGATTTGAAAGCTGTTATTTCATTAGTCAACGCAGTTTTGAACTTTTGTGAAAACCTTTCTCTAGTGAAATATATGAACGGTCGGCACAACTGTCCACACAAAATTACTTTTATTCCTTAGCCAAGAAAAATATTATTTATGCAAATTATCATCATTAGTCTAATCGTTTCATTACTTGACTAATAATTACGTAAATTAATGTTCTTATTTAATGCGGGTAGATAGACGAACTGAAAAGTGTTGCAAATCACTGTCGCTGTAGGAACGTCCTCACCACAGCGTTCAGGCGGCTCTCCTAATAGCCGCGATCCACATATCCTTAGAGTCAAGGGCGCGCAGTCCCCGTGCCCAGCGGAGCGCGATGCGGGACGCTGGCCGCGAAAGGCAGCGGCGGCTCTCCAAAGGGGGTCGCGGCCGCCGGTCGGTGCCCGCGCCCAAGGCTCACGCCCCGCGACCCGAGCTGCCTGCAGATTCGATGAGATCTGACGCGATCGGATCAGGCGCAGGACGAAGTCACCGCCCGCAGAAAGGAACCCTCGCGAGAGTGGCATTCGCGATGAGCTTGCTTCCCAGTCACTACAAAGTCCTCTGGATCCCCTCTCCTCTTCAACTTGGCCTCATTTGTCTTGTTTTCTTTAGTTTCTGTTCCTCTTACCTGCGTTTTATCGTATTTTTCTCTCTTCTCTTTTCGCTTGTTTTTCTTTTTTCTCCTCCCTGTTCTCACATTTTCTTCTCTTTCATTTCCGTTCCTTTTATTCCACTTATATATTTTCATCACTTCTATTACACTATTACTTCTATTTAGTACTTTTCCTTTAGCATAATTTATTTGCCTTTAACATTTTACATTTCTTCATTTTCCAATTATTTTTAATTTTCTCTTCCAAACATTTTTATCCTGTTATCCTTTCCCTATCATGGTCTCTGTCTGATAACTGTGCCATGTACGTTTCCTGCATGGTCAGAACTAACGGGATATTTTTTTCTACTTTTTCACACTTTCTTTTCAGAAGTACTAAGGTTCTATAACACGAACAATTCTGAGCTAGCATATCCTAGTTGCAGCACAACACATTTTCACATCTGTCTTACGAAGGAATGAGTTGCAAACACCTGCCTGATTGCTCTAAAATATATGAAAACTTAAGTGACCTGATTCTTCAACTATAAGCTCCTGCACTATGCGGAATAAAGATCAACATTCGACAAATCCCATTTCCTTTATTATAAGAATGTTAGTTTCCTTCTGCATTCCTCAATTATGAATGAAATATTAAGTAGGATGGAGCATATTCATTATCTCTTTCAGTTTTCAAATTAAACTGTTAAAATCTAAGCATTTATAACTGGGGCACAGTGAAATAGGGTGCATGTGACTAAAATATATCACCGCACTAGTCCCCATAACTCCAAATTCGCCCATTAATAATAAATAACTCAGTATAATTCTCTCACAAACTTCAGCAGGAAGTGAAATGATATGGGGGGTGGTAAATCACAATTAAGAAACTGCGTAACACGGTGTGAACCAGGACTGAGCATTCCATCCAGATATTCCCACTATTTTACGCAGCGAAAATCTCGATTCCGTTTTCACAACTTCGCGAAGAAGTGTTTCCATCAAAGTATCTTTGTATCAATTACATGTAATAAAATGTGACTAGATGACAGACCAGACAATGTATATTATTCTTATCTATTAATCCGATTTTCGTAATTTTGATAGGTAACGAGTCAAAGAAATTGATGTGTATAAATACTGTTTATTACACATGGTTGTATAATATTGTATTGTATTATACATGTTTATTATACATGTTGTACATATGATGTGAAACAATAGTTTTCTTGCGTTTCTTCCATTCTGAATTTCAGTTTACAAGAACACGAAAATATCAATATAATAAATTGTTAAACTTTTCCATTATTAACATATGCACAAGATGGTTTCCATTCGCGTACCAAAAAAGATCAATTTACCGTTACGAACCCGGAAGACCAAGAGATGATGTTCTTTGGTTCGTTCTAGTCCTGCCGCAAAGCTCAGATGTTAGGCGGGCGGCAGATCTTGCAGGCGCATTGCCTGTCCTCACTGGTCATAGTTGCGCTTTTCGATTACTTTTCTTTCTTTATCTATCACCTATCCCTCTTTAAAAGTATTTTTATACATTTTCATTACATATCGACACTTACATTATACATTTTTTACTTTTCTCTTAGATTTGATACCAAAAAAAACATTCTAAGGGAGGCGTAAAAGGAAACAGCAAACCATGAAATCCTTTCTCACACATGATTGACAAACGAAATCGGTCAAGTTCTACAAATAGATAATTTTTCGAGTAATATGTAAATTAAACACTTATGATCTTGGCTTCGAAATTACTTATGTATTCTTAAATTATTTGTATTTGTAAGACAACCTATTTCGAAAAAAAAAAGTGAACAATTTCACTTAAATTGGAAAACTCCCTTTCTTATGAACCTGCTTGCCTACTTAATGACGCAATAATGCGCCATCTCCCAAACCAAAAAGTATAAAATGCAACTCTCAGTTATGCATCTGTTTGGACACGAAGACAACTGAAAACAAAAATAAAGCGAGAGAAAGTCATATAGCTCAGAAATTTGGAATTTTCTAAAACATTGATTATGATTCAAATGTAACATCTAAATAACAATCGAAAATACAGTAAGGTAGTAGTACTATTAAATAAACATTTAGTTTTATAGTTTTAAGTTCAAGGTCGATTAAGTGCAGTAAAACTCGTTTTATGAATTATGTAAACATCCACAGTGACTTCAAGGTTTGAGCCACAATTCACTCCAAAAGAAACTTCTCTAATAAACATTTACAACCTTCATTTTCTTAGAAAGTCACATCAATTATACGCCCTTCGCCGGTCAAATTCTACAGAATATACTAAATCGAAGACTATCTCTCGTTACAATAAAGCAACACGCACACTAAACATGCATTCAACCCACAAACTTTCTCTCTGCAGCTGGTCATGACATTTGCAAATAATAATAACAACAACAACAATAATAATAATAATAATAATAATAATAATAATAATTATTATTATTATTATTATTATTATTATTATTATTATTATTATTATATTTAGATCAATAAATATTTAGAAAAAAGCGAAGATATTATACCGCAGTTTCAAGTAGTAGAACGGATTGCAACGCTTGCGTCGAGTTCACGAATTGCAGCCATTTCGCAAGCAGCATGACAGGGTATTCGAGGAACAGAATGACAGAATAGCAAATAGAATGACAGGGTATTCGTTAACTTGAAGCAAAGGCGAGTATCGCAAGGTGCGCACGTAGTTATTTCTCGGAGCTTATGAGGGAAGGTAAATATTTATGAAGTTGAACTTTCGACATCTATTTATCAAAACAGAGTGATTCAGTTTAATATCATTCTTTTTAAATTTCTGATACTTTTTCAATTGCTTATCTTGATCTCTCTCCTTCTCCTTGCTCAAACTCGTATAAGCTATGGAAAGTAAAATTATGTTATCATTCTCAATGCTAGAAAATAAGCAAACTTGAACTACGATTTTTGGAAGAAAAAAATAATCAATCAATCAAACAAACAAATTAAAACTGTAAACTTGGAGGTTCAGCGTGAGGTTTTACGATTTCATTATGGGAAGGCCCGTCTGGTAGTGTCCAATAAAACTGCCTTGGGATGGTCCGGGAAACATTCGGAGACCTTGTGGATTATGGACCGGTTTTCGAGTGGGTGGGGGATGGGGGCTGCGCACAGCATGGCACGCCGGCGCGGCGGATGTCAGGGCGGAGGCGGCGGTCGCCACGTCAGCCAGTGGTCAGTCCGGACCACGGGCGCGCCTTCGCCGCCGCACCAACCTTGACCGCTCCGCGCGACCGACCGGCGCGGCAGTACCGCCACCGCTCCCCCTCCCACCTCGCCCCGCTCAAGACCTGCCGGTCGGCGGGCTTGCTTGCCTTGCCTTGCCGCGCCACGCAGCCGCAAACGGGGCTTCCGGTCGGGCGGCAGGCAGTGAGGAAACGCGCGGCGCGGAGGCGCGTGGCGCGCCCGCCGAGGCGGCCGCTGCGGCCAGCGGCTGCCCAAAGGCCGGCCACTGCGCGGTGGCCTCGCGGCTTTGCTCTTTACCCTGCCTTCGATGGAGAACGAAATGAGCAGGGTGTCGCACTGGTTTCTTTACTTCCTCTTCCTGCGTCGACCTTATCATAGGGAGCCTAAAACTCAGTGATCGCTGCTTCTGTTGTACGTGCATTAGAAATGCCAGTTTCGCGTTATTTATTCACATAACTTTCCACTCCATGACTACTATTTCCCTTATAATCTCTTGTTAAGTATTTACCTCACATTAATTTCCTAACCTCACCGAGCGAATGTTCTTAAAATTACGTGATCACGTTCAAACCCGGGCCCATGGGCAATTTATAAGAAGTGAAAGTTTTAATAATCCTTTGTTTTGCAATACCTTCTGTGCAACGACTCCAAATTATTGGGAACACGAAACCAGTCTTATGTCTTAAGGAGCAAAAGTCCAGGAAAATGCGCTGAGCCGCGGTGACGATGCAGAAGTCTCTCATCGAATGGTCGCTTACTCCCGCTTTCCGTGCTCTGCATTCTTACTCGCAAATCTTCCAACGCAATTAAATCGAACATACTATTATATTAATATAGAAGTTTCAAGGAAGAACATAGAAATTCTTTGTACTAATATTTGTTGAAACAAGCGAACAAAATATACATCTCGTTATTGAATACGCCTATAAATTTCGAATTTCAATCTCTGCCATTTGGGAGAATTTGCCAAAATTTAGGTACCTGTAAAATATAACTTACATTTTTTTTATTTTCACAGATAACCAAGGCAAGGTATTACTTCTGGGATTGTAAAATATCGATAATTCACATATATGGGATAATAAATATCAGACAATCCTAAGTACTCCGTAGCATTACAAACTGTCAAGAACAATGCCCGGATTAATTCAATAAATATCTATTAAAATCATGAGTCAGAACAAATGTGTTTTCTAAGCGAGCGTGCATCTCTCTTTTACATAATCATTGATTGCGTAAGTCCTAAGCTTCCTTCCCAATGTTTTGAAACCTCACTTACAGTACACATACTGATTTCTCTTGGAATGTTTTTCTTCGGGTTTCATTGCAGTCGTACTGAAACATAGCATTAAGTAATAATATCTATTATTTTATTGCCTTTTGAGAACCTTTGATGTCTTAAATAAAATTACATTAAAAATATTGTTTGAACGAGACTCTTCCTTCGATATAGAAGAAACATCTCACATTCCCTAAATTCATTCATAAAAAAATCAAATAACTTAAAGAGAAAACTAAAAAAATAAAACAAAACTCAACGAACGCAGTTTCCTCCACTCAATTTTTCCTGATCACAAATGTTATTAATTTCACAATAATACTTAGTAATATTAACTTCCATATGAATGTTAACTAGTATTAACTTTAATTCCTATTAATATTTCACAAACTTCACTAATTTAGAAATCATAGTCACTTGAGAATGGGGTTCCTCCTTGCCTCTTCTCTCATCGATCTGATGCTGAGTGAGTGGAAGGATATTCTTTGTTACTATTCCAGTACCAATGTCTGAAATCCATAGTGATAGATCAAAATGTGCAGATGATTATATCACCTGAATGATGAGCAGTTGCGGTTTGAGCGGTTGTGGAAAGAGATTCGGGTAAGCGTGAAACAAAACGGAGTGCTTATTCTGAAGTGTGACGCACATAACAACAAAATTTTAAGTTCTTTATTATTTCAAAACTTAAATGCTGAGATCATGAGTAAATTCCCATAAAATATTTGTTTCTAGCAGTCTCTCTCTTCTCACAAAATATGAAAATATTGTTCACGTCGTGAACACGCTTTGGCCACAAGGATACATAGGATACAAGGATACATAGATAGATCACGACTTTGAACGTCGGTCCTCAGAAGTGAAGAAGACTTGATTTGGAGGGAATGTGAACCCGGGCACCCAGACGTGGAAAGTTGCGAGTTGCCCGCGGATGGAAGGGCAGGCAAACGAGCGTCCTCTGGTGCCGCTGATCGGCTCTCCCTTCGAAGGGCCGCACGGCCTGCCCTGCCTCCTGCCCTGCCCTCTGCCCTGCCTCCTGCCCTGCCCTCTGCCCTGCCTTCTTCCTTGCCTTCTGCCCTGCCCTGCCTTCTGCCCTGCCTTTTGCCCTGCCTTCTGCCCTGACTTCTGCTTTGCCTTCTGCCCTGCCTTCTCCTCTGCCTTCTGCTCTGCCTTCTGCTCTGCCTTCTGCTCCACCTTCTGCTTCACCTTCTGCCCTGCCTCGGTGCCGCACGCAACCGACATACGGTCCACCCGGCGTATGTAAATCGGGGACCAGAATAAAAATAAGATTTTAATTCATATGTAAATAGGGGACAACCCAGAGAAGGGAATATGGGGACAGACAATCTTTATCTTCCAGGTAAAATTGGAAGGTGACACTAGTTTCGAAGAATATTTTCATAGCCATTGTTTTTAAAACATATCTTATTTCTCAATTTTCCAAACTTAGGACTGGCATTTTCTTTCGAATTGTGGTTTGGTTTAAGTTGGCTTTCATTCAATTGAATCATTCGTTGATTGAATGAATCCTGCTTATCTTGCCATTTTTATATCCTTCCTTTCTCTCAGCTGATCATCTGTAACGGTGAACATGAAATTTGGACACTCTTTACTGCTTTCGTTGTTTTTCGTTTTGATATAGGAGCAAGAAGATTTTCAGTAAGGCACAAGGAAAAGCTGAAGAGCAGCATACGGCGGCGGCTCCCTTAACGCGCTTACCTGCTTTCCTGCTCTATCACTCCTATTCTTTACCTAGGTTGGTTTGGTCCTCGATTTACATGTAGAGTTAGAAAGTAAGTTTCGCGGGAAAAGATGAAGGGACTATTTTGTCCCCAATTTGCATCCGGCCGATCGGGGGCGGCGGCGGCGGCGTCGCGGCGTCGCGGCGCGCACGTCGATGCAGAGAGCGGACGCCGCCCCCGCAGGCACGTCGCAGTGCGGGCGGTGTGGCGCGAGCGGGCGCGGGGGGCGGGGCGCCAGGCGATCCGGGTGAGGAATGAGGGGCGCGGGGGGGCGGAGGCGAGCGCAGACACCCGGGATGCGCTTCGCGTTTTCCGATAGCGGTCCGCTCCACGAGAATGATGCGGTGGTCAAGGAGAAGTCTTTAGAGAAAGCCGTGGGAACAAAACTCGGGAAAACAAATTTCAAATTTTCTGATGCATTAAGACATGACGATACTCTCAATCTACAATACTAATATGCATAGGTCTCTCTCCATCTCCTGTAATTCAGTAATGACCAAAAAGGAATTGAATAATATCCTATTTTCAGATAAGATTGAGATATTTTGGTATAACATCAATTGTGCAAACTTGCGAGTAAAAATGTTCTTGAAAGTAAAACATTGATTTACTCACCGTTTTTCTCAAATTCTTCACATGTCTAAACAGTGAGGTATTTCCGTAGAAATCGAAACTCCAATTATTATACCTTTCTAATATTTCTTTGCAAATACAAGTGACCACTCATAATTTCCCACCCATCAGATAATGTACATGCATTGTTTACCATTCTCTTCCGCTGTCGCCTACACAAGACAAGAAAACCTAGAGGACGCCGTTCCGGTCTACTTGCGGAGCGCAAGTACTTTAGAACGGCTCGTCACGCACATCCGGCACTTCACCATAGTCCTTGGCCGCGCGTAATCGTGGAGGCCGACCATCCGAGCCCGAGCTTTTTCTTTGCCCGTCATCATCAAAACACGCCTTCTGTCACACATCGTTCAAACAGCGCCCTGACCGACGGCCATGCACAGGCTATCCACAACACACCAACAGTAACCTCTATTGCAACTCGTGTCAAGGTTACTTGGAGAATATTACAGTAGCTTCCGGCCCAGACAAAGAGCGGGGGAATAACACACACAAAAAAAAAGAAAATTCTAGGACACTGGAGTTCACAATTTATTGACTCGGGCGCCAAGTGGGGAAGATAAAAATCTATGGTCTCAAAGCTGTATCTGCTGATAAAACTACAGTTATTCCGACGATGAAATATCTGCAGTATAAGGTTATCCAACATAGCAATGGAAACATATAAATACCAGTAACGATACCATTTGGAAAACCATGTTGTTAAATGTTTTCCATAATATGCAAAAATAGTATCCACCAAGTTCCAAGAAAAAATGAACCTGAAAATCCCAGTAAAATGTCAGATGTTATGAAATAAAAAAAAATTAACGCGCATCCCAGGGTCTGCTCTAGGACCGTTTCTGAAACCTCTGTCTCTCTCTAGCTCTCAAATTGCACCTTAAATTTCCCTCCAGCAACTGACTCGGAGACTTCTCACCAGTCTTCATTCATTGATGAAAGGTGTACAGCGTGTAATCAAGAGCAGAAGAACGGGACACCTCTTGCCCAGAGCTTTGAGGAATGAGAAGTTACTCCGAGCTAGATTGTGAATAACCTGCATACTCCCAAGCCATCATGCCCTTCAGGGCTCCCCAGTTACTTCCTCTCTTCCCATTTACTGTACTTGATAGCCTTGGTCACATCCACGGCATATAAAGTCCCGCAATATTTTACCACCGCCACGATAAACAGTCTTCGCGAAGGTTAATAGCTCGCGCGCAGTGTTAATCTCCGATCGCCTTCGCGCACGAGCAAAAACACATTGCCTTTAGTAAATGCATCTAACAATAAGATTCATACATTCATCTTGTGCGGTCGCCCGTTTCTTTTTTCCGCTCTCGAGAACAACGTACTTTCTTTTGAATATGGGGGTCGCCGCAAATTAGCATTTTATCCATGATTGCTCACAGATTCTTTGTTGTTTCATCTCTTCGCCGTCCATCGTAATTTCTTTCGAAGACTATCTCCTATCCTACTTCTATCTCCTCCACTGGACCGCCTAATAACTTGGCTTCTCGCTGACAGACGAGGGCGCCGCAATCTCTGGTGCGCAATCCGATTAGCTTCAGTGGCTGCTCAACAAGTGGGTCCTGCTCGCCTGGGGGGATGTCCCCGTTGCTGCGGCCGCTCCACACCGCCCCGCCCAGTGCTCCCGCTCACCTGCCGATTTACCGCACCCATTTCGTTCATTGCGGAGGAGCTGGTGCTCCCGCGAGCATGCGCGCTTGATTGGGGAAGCTCCGGTGAATGTCTCGCTTACGAATATGAATTTTCGTGTTGGAAAGGTGACCGCAAAAGACAGCCCGCAGGCGAAGACCCTTCTGGTAAATCGCTCGTGTTCCACTTCTCCACCCACCCGCACTCTCGGCCTCAACCGCCCACGCTTCCCCCGCCCTCGCGCAATCTCCGAACGCGCGCTCTCTCTCTCCCGCGACCGCCTGACTCTCCGATCTCCCGCTCGCTCGCTCGATCTCCCAGATCATTCACTCCCACCCAGCACTTACTCCCCTGAACACCTGCACTGCCTCTCCGGCCCGTTAGACGCCTCGTGCCCGCTCGCGGCGCTGACACCGTGTGTGATTCGATGAAATACCGCCCCTTATGTGTTTTATTGCCGGCGAAGAGTTAGCTACATACCGCTTTCGATAATCACGGTTCGAGAAGACTCCTCGCGACTGGCAATTCTCCTATTTGATATTTTGTTGGTTCCTTTTTTTTTTCATAATTGGTCTTCATTAACAACATATTCGTCTTTAAATTGAAGTCCTTGTGACCCCATTCAATAAAAAAAGAAATAGCATCGACCGTATGACTTCAGTCACAATGACTGAAATAAGCAAAATCGAGAACCTTCTTTCTAACAACTTCCCGATATTCAACTTGCAAGAAGACTTTATAAACTATTTCAATCTTAGAGTATTCTTAAATAGAGTAATCTTAGAGTAAATAGGCTTACTCAAATTATATTTCCTAAATGATAGAAAAAGCGATAGTAATTTTTTACTTCCAGAACTTTTATCAAACTCAGGTCTGAAATTTTACAAATCCTCCATAAAAATTTTCATTTGTTTGTGTTGATTTTTTTATTGTTAGCTTGTTAGAAAAAGACTCGAAGATTCTGAGTCACAAAATTTTGCACAAAAGGAAATAGTTTGTGCTGTCTTTGTTTGTACGACTAATTTCAGCGTTGAAATAGTGTAACATTATTATGTGTGCAAATTCTAGTGCTTCTGTGAAATCTATATTATTATTCTCGACATTTCCAAATCCACTTTAAATATTTCTGTATGTTATATGCAGTAAGTCATGCGTTTAAGAATGGTTAAGATTTCCGATGATAATTGTCCGAAATTGGACCATTGCTGATTTATTGACTCAAAGGGCTATCAACGAAAATCCTCTCTAATATATCTATTTCAAAACGTTAGTAGTGTACGGAGAGAACATTAGAATGAGAACTGAGAACCTTAAACTTGGATGTCAGAAAAACGACTTTCCTTCTTTTTAGATTTTTAGGAAGAAGGTTTTACAAAAATTCCTACTGCTCAATTACACTTTTCGATGTGATCACACCTTGCGAAGTTTGGATTAATAGTGAGCTGATATCCTCCTTTATCTCCTTCATTGTCAACTCCTCAGAAGTGAAAGCAACCGCTAATGAGATGATGCAGACTCATTCCAAAACGTGGCAGTGACCGAAGTTCCTTGACCTCGAGGATAACAAGTTGAAAGATTACTACCCCCAGCAGCGTCGCGTTTCTTCAGGCACTCTCTGTCGTTTACTTTTTTTATCATTTACTTCATGGGCTTAAACAAGAGGTACTTTTATCTCAGTTATTTCGGCAATGGAAATTGTACGAGCATTTTTTAGTAACCTTGACTCCCTTTTGCAACTTTTGAAATTGTACTTAGGACAGCAAAGGTTACATGGCTCCTTGCATCCGAGCCAGTTGGATGACTGATGCTTGTGTAAAATAACTCGTTAGCATGCCCAAATCCTCGTAAAAGTGCGTAAAAATGTCACGGTTTCGCATGATTTTGGAATATGATAGCAACACATCCAATTATAAATGATTTCTTTCTGAATTCCCTAAATGATTTAATAGTGTTTTTTAATTCCCTAAATGATTTAAATATGTCACGGTTTCGCATGATTTTGGAATATGATAGCAACACATCCAATTATAAATGATTTCTTTCTGAATTCCCTAAAAGATTTAATAGTAAATGGCCGTCTTTGAAGATAAAGCACCTTTGATTAACTGCAACCTGACTGTAATTCTGGGACCAGTCTTTAAGTACATTCTACAGTACAGTGCATAAAATACATATTGCAATCAAAATTGCACTTCATGAAGAGCCATACAAAGGCGCTTTTTTAAATTTAATGTTTTTGAATTAGTTGTGTAATTCAAAATGTCCTTGCCCTGTCTTGTTAGGGTATTAGGTAGTATATTTTTATATCAATGCCACCGGTAGCGGTAGCTCAGTGCATGAACTGATGTCACTGCAGCGCCTCTAACCGGGAGGTCCTAGGTTCGAGTCCTGACGGCGGCAGGATTTTCGACACTAGCTGTTCAGCTAGGTCGAATTCAGCTGCTGTCTGGAGGAGAATTCTAGCGGCCGGCTGCTCTGATCGGTAGTTTTCCGTGGTTTCTCCGATCAACACCTGGCGAATGCCGGAGCAGTACCTTACCAAACGGGCCATGGACCGCGCGCGATCTGTCCTTCCTCTTCCTTGTCCTATCCTCTCCCCTTACACACACACACTTACACTAACATGCACTACACTATCACATATCCCGGGAGACCGGTCGGGAGCTTAGGGCTTGTCCCGGCTGGGGCGGTGCCCCGCTGGTGGGAGAGTCCTGGTTAGGGGGAAACCCCACTAGCCGACGGTAGGTCGGTGCCGGATCTCGCCATCCAGCGGGGGAAGATAACTGCCATCTCCCGAGAAAAAACATGCACTACACTAACGGGACTAATGACCAGAGCAGTTGACGCGCCCGGAAACATCAATCAATCAATATATCAATGCCGATTATTCATTTATTTTTTTTGTTTCTTGCAGGGGCTGTGGCTCTTATGCTGGCAGGCGTGTTTGCAGTGTGCACGGGTATTCTTATTTTGACTTTGGATCCTTACACACTCGTCTTCAATACGGTGAGTAATACCCAAAAATGAGTTACCTGCCAAAAATTCTTTTAAAAAGTCGGTCTATCCATAGCATGTTACCTTACACTTATCCTTACACCTTTCTTATATTAGCAACACTATTTGAAAGAATTTATGCAATAAGTTTATTTTAACTACTGTAATAGACGACGAATTAAATATGTGTTTATACGAGTGACTTTCTGGCATTGATGCATTTTTTAAATTTAAAATTACTAAATTTTTAAATTACCTTTATCCTCTTTGGCTATCTAAAGACATACTTTAAAAAACTGAGATCAGTTTCATTGAGATCATTTCATTCATCGTACTTTTATAAAACTGAGATAACATTTATTTGAACAACTGTGTTCTAATAATACACGGCTCCATTTTAACAATAATAATCAGTAATGTAAGTAAATAATGTCAGTAATGTGTGTGCAGAATCTGAGTAATTTTCAAGTACCTAATACTAGGACTGATCTATGGCTTCCTATTAACTGTTCCTATTAACACATCCGTATGTCGCCTTTCGAATGATGAACAGTAAACTTTCAAAAAATAAAAAGGAGTGCATTGAAATTTTTACTAGTGGTTAAAACGGGAGATATTCATATCGTATCATATCGTATTACAACTATATCAAACAGGTTTCAATTTAGAACTGCCAACTACGAAAAGTTCGTGTACATTTATGCACACTAGGGTACATTTATGCACATTTATTCTTAAATGTGCATTTAAATATTGTATTCTTAAATATTCACTTAAGTTTTAAGTGTTTTATTAGAATATTACTGTTTGCTGAAACATTTAATTAATTTGATTTATTTTCGTCAAAGAACTGTATAAACTGAATGTGACATATGGGGGAAAATTATAATCTACGCGCGTTTTCTTGAGCTGCGTGCGTTGGGTTTTCTTACCCCCACTTTCACTATGCATATTTGTATGAGGAATAACAGAACCAAAACTACTGGTACTACAGAATGTCACAAACAAACATACTACAATAAACCCTCCTTTGCACCAACTCGCTTAATACGAATTTCGCCGTTACACGAACAAAACTTAGGTCCCGGCAAAGGATTACGGTAATAAGGGCATTTACAATACTAGGATAACACGAATTTTTATAACACGAACTCTGATTATTTCGATCCCATGGATTTCGTGTTAATGAGAGTTTACTGCAATTAGTTTTCTAATTTCTTCGGTCTGGTTTCACTTTTCGGCCTTGCCCCATCCTCTTGCCACTTGCCATCTATTGCCGCCTAAAGTACTTGTTTTTTTTAATGTTCTCAATTTTTTGGTTTCCCAGCGATAGAACCGAAATATTACTTCAAGAATATTATAGAAGACTAAAATCTCATCGTATGTGGAAATTTTCGTTGAAGAATTTGGAGCCGTTTTTAAGAAAATGGCGTTTAAGTGTTACTGGAAATTCGAAATTTGAAGATCTTTTCCACAGAAATCTTTTCAGTTTTCTAAAATCTTTATTGAAAGTAAATGAAAACATTTCCACTCACAAATGCGATAATAGTTACAAATCGCTGGAAATGTACATATTAACGGCGTGAGAGATATTTTAAAAAAATACATTTGTGTAATCTTCGAAAAAAAATACACAAAAATTAATTTTATGTCATATTAAATAATGCAATTTGCCTATTCTACAGAAAGTTTGAAGAAAAAATGTGGAGCCGTTTCTGAGAAAATGGCGTTTAAGCGTTTCTAAAAGACGGAATTTTGATCTCATTTTCACAGAAAACAAGTTTACGAGAAACTTTACTAACATTATTTAAAGAACATGTACTCATAAATATAATAATGTGAACAAATCGCTGCTAATGTAAATATTGAGGACATGAGAGACAAGTCAAAAAAATTACATTTTTCTAATATTTGAAAAAACAAAAGAATAGAGCAATATGGGTTTACGTCACCGTGTAGAGTACATTTAGCAATATCCCTACTGAACGTTTAAAAACAAAATATGGAGCCGTTTTCGAGAAAAAAATTGTTATTTTTTAAAATTGCACATATTGGACACAATACTGCGCGAAAACTACTAAAATTTTAAAAAAACTATATATTATTTTAACGAAAGAACTAAAAATGCAGAACAAATTTCATTTGAATGAAAAATATGTCTTCCATTTTGTAGTTGTAGGAAGACGCCGAAAAAACTCCAAACGTTTGAAATTATCGGAAATTTAGTGTTAACAGTGAAAAACGGACCTATGCCATCTTTATAAGTGTATTTTACTCTATTCTTAAAAGAAATTTAAAAGAAAAACTTGGAGCCATTTTTGAGGAAATTTTGAAAATGTCCGAAAGGCTTTATTTTTTAGGAAACCGAAAAATTGAGAATTTTTTTTAAAAAATAAGCACTTTGGGCAGCGATAGATGATAGCTGGCAAGTGATGGGGAAAGATCGAAAAGCTATCCCATATCGAAGAATTTAGAAAGCTAATACGAGAAAGTTTGTGCCATTTGGAGCACCATTAGTTCTTTACTGGTAAGCGGTAGCGAGAAAGTAAAAATGGATGTTAGAAACATTCAAAAAATGAAAAATTGTTACTCGTGATATCAGAGAAAGTTTCCGTACTGGTAGGCCGTCGTCCAGTTTGCGTTGAAGGACCAAACGTTTCGTCCATGATTACGATGGACATCCTCAGGAGCGGTGGGGCCTCGAGCGCAGTGTCCGGTGCGGCGGAAACGTTTGGCTCTTCGGCGCCAAATGGACGATGGCCCACCAGCCCAGAAACTTTCTCTGATATTGACCCCGGCCGTGAAAGACTATGATGTTCGTGAGTTATAGAAAACTTATTTACAACCGTAAACGAACTACCGATTTGGTTTTGTAGTACTGCTAACAAAATAGCACCCCTATCTCATGGCTCTGCTCCACCTAGCACAGGAAAGTTCAACAAATCGGGTGCATAGCGAGGCAGCCTTTATGTCCAGAAGAAAAACAAAGGGGCCATTTGCTCAATGGATCTGGGAAACTTTGGGCTGTTAGAGCAGATAATGTCACAAAGCATCTACATTTTGCTAATAAAATAAATTATTATTATTATTATTATTATTATTATTATTATTATTATTATTATTATTATTATTATTGACGAAAGTATAATAATTCACATGTCAAAGCGTAAAATTAATATTTCGATTTTGGACGTGACTGTGAACCACCGTCTGTTCGCAGAAAGTGCGACTCCATGAAGGCGGAGAGGCGTTCGAGTTGTGGCGCAAACCTCCTGTCGACCTCTACCTCAAGGTGTGGCTATTCAATGTCACCAATGCTGACGCTTTTATGAACGGAGAAGACGAAAAACTACACTTTGAGGAAGTCGGACCCTACATATACAGGTAAATGAAGTGCTCAAAGTTAGTGTTATGCTGGAAATTAAAGGCAAATTTTAGACCTCGTAAGAAAAAATTAAAGTTGACGAATTTCTTGAAAATCTTAATTATAAGCAATTTTCTAATTTCTCGAGATTGGGAATAGTAAGTTACTATTTAATAATAAAAATTGTTTCTTAAACAAAGTGGCTTAAGGGATTGCAAGATTGAAAATAAATGTTGAAATTTGAAGTTATTATCATATTTATCATCATTATTATCAATTATCATATAGTTCGTATCATTATTTATAATTTATCGCAATTAGCAATTATCTGGGTTTCCATTTAGTGTTTGCATTTTTTGCAGGGAATTGTTGGAGCATGCTGACGTACATTTCAATGATAACAACACTCTTACAACGCATCCAAAGCATCCACTGGTGTGGGCTGAAGATTTAAATACCCGTCGTGAGGATGACTTGTTGATTCTTCCGAACATTGCATTGTTGGTACGTTTATTTAATGAAGTATAAATTCCCCATAAAGAACGCCTGAAATATGTTCTCAAAACATTCTAGGCGATTGATAGACTGATTGATGAGTGACAAGACCTTGCATCATCATCATCATCATCATCATCATCATCATCGTCATCATCAATCGTAAAACCAACCTTTCGTAAATGGTGGGAGGTTGTAACACACAAACGTTAATCTCATATTAATTAGTGAAGAAATGTTGTATTGATATGAATGGATAAGAAAAATTAAAATGCTTCTCCCACTCTTTGTAAACTCTCTGTGATGGTAAAATGTAAACAAACAAAAAACTTTTACTTCGTGTAGACACGAAATGAAACTTCCCGAAGTCATGTTGAGAGTTATAAGCGTGTAGTCGATGGAAGGTTCTAGTAATGAGGAAAACATTCCGCCGCGGCCGAATACGAATTTTTTATTAATAAAATAGTTAAAATTATTTTTACGTATTTGGGAAGCAATATAACATTTTGCTCACAATATTACTTCCCAGTAATATTGTGAGCAAAATGTTATATTGCTTCCCAAATACGTAAAAATAATTTTAACTATTTTATTAATAAAAAATTCGTATTAATAAAAAATTAATACGATTCATTCAATTTTAAAATAAATAATCATTTTAAGTAATAGATAATGCAATTTTAAAAATTGCCGCAAAAAATTTAGATGACAATTATTAGAAATTATATATATATATATATATATATATATATATATATATATATATATATATATATATATGTGTGTGTGTGTGTGTGTGTGTGTGTGTGTGTGTGAGTGTGAGTGTGAGTGTGAGTGTGAGTGTGAGTGTGAGTGTGAGTGTGAGTGTGAGTGTGAGTGTGAGTGTGAGTGTGAGTGTGAGTGTGTGAGTGTGAGTGTGTGTGTGTAGATGTGTAGGTAAGTAGATATGTATTTTTTTCCAAATTCCAAAAGTTTTATTTTCATGCTAATTTTGATGCTTTGGTTCAATATTTCAAAATCATTAGGATCGAAGAAATAATTGTCGTCAAAACGTCCGTCCGTGGTCAACGCTAGCGCTAAACTGTTCAGCCGACTTTCTCCAAAATTGACTTAGAGGAATTCGAGACCCTCTGAGTTCGAAATGGATATTTTGATTTTGGGAGTACTTAACATGAGTTCTTAAAAACACTTCCAAAATTTTCTCAAAAATGGCTCCAAATTTTTGGATTAAACTTTCTCTTCGGATAATGTGAACGACGTGACGCATAAAATAATGGCACTGGTCTCATTTCCGTTGAAATCTCTGTTTTCGAAAATTGCAAATTTTCAAAATTTGTTCACCGTCTTCCGTTCGCCGTCGCCGTCTACTACAGTACTAAAGATAGAGTTTTTTCCTTAATGAAATCTATTCTTTAAAGTCAGATCTTGAAATAAAGTTTACAATTTTTCGAAAATACGAGTATTTTTGCGTAACTTTGCGTGAAATATAAACAATTTTTGAAAACCTTTTTATTAAAGAAACCCTCTAATTTGTTTAAAAATGTTCTCTTGTGTGTCTAAGGACGGTATCAAAAGTGGTGGGTGACCCGTTTCGGCGAATTCTGTATTTTCGAAAATTGCAAAAACTTAACATCGCAAAAGAACAATATTGAATGTAGAAATTGTTGTGTGTAAAAACAGATCTTTCTTAAAGATCATGCACAATATTTTGAAAAACAAGAAGTTTTTGCGTAATTAATGCTTGCTCAATTTATAAAATAACAGATGTTCTCAAAAACTGCTCTAATGTTTCGCACGGATAGAACAAGCTATGTTTAAAATAATGATGCAGGCCTCATTTTCGTTGAACTCTCTGAATATTTGAAAATAGAAGATTTAGAAATTATGTAAGAAAGTATTTGTTTTTGTAGCATCACTAGTTTAATTTTGTTATCCGATTGCCCGAACGCAAAAAAAGGTAATGGGCTGTGGATCTTGTACATTTGTTATTTTCACCAAGCATTCAACGTACTTCATGAATTACGATCGGGTGAAGTCAGAATTACTCACTGACCAGGGGGTAACGTAGGCTACACATTAACACTTCTAATTTCGGGTTTGGAAGGCGAGATTTTGAAGAAAATTTCTTTGCTTCTTCGCCTTTTTCTGGCATTGTCTCTAATCTTTGCACGTATTCTCCACAGAGTATTGCAAGTGTTATAAAAGATGCGTCTTACTTCACGAGGTTGGGTCTCAATCTCTTGATAAAGCAGACAGATTCTCAGCCACTTGTGCAGATGACAGCCCGAGAATTCATGTTTGGTTACGAAACGTCGCTGACAACTCTTGGAAATAAAGTTTTGCCGTCGTGGATATTCTTCGACAAAATCGGCCTCATCGACCGTGTAAGTAGCACAAGTAGCAAGTTTTTTGATTATGCAGATGAATCTTTCTTGAAAATTTTCCAGTCAATTTACTCATGATTCACAAATAAAATAATTGTTTAGGCCGATTATTAAAACTGGAAATAAATGTTAGAGCTCAAGAATATTGGCGACAATATCGACTTAATACTAATTACCTGTACGACTTTTCTTCTCCAGATGTACGACTTTACGGGTGACACGATGACAGTGCACACTGGCATTGATGATGTCCGCAAATCGGGCCTCATTGACACATACAGAGGCCTGCATTACATCCCTGACTGGCCAGAAAATTGTAGTATCGCTCAAGGAGCCAGTGACGGCAGTAAATTCGCATCTCTGATTACACCGAACGATCAGCTAGCCATGTACCGCAAATCCCTGTGCCGCGCGATGCCTATGGTAAGTGTGAATTATTAATTTCTTAAAAGGTCTCTTTTCAATCACGATTTATGAACGTAATCTGAAATGTTTGTAAGGTCTATCTGAACCGTAAGTCTTAAGATTATTAATTTGTTCATACGTTCCAGGAATTTGTTTTCTTAAACAAAGTTAACACAATTGTGTGTACATTTTGCTTCTTGAAACATCAGATTGTAATGCCAAACAGAGGTTCACAAAACTATTGTAATAGACTGTAAATTGAGTATATTTGCAGCTTGCCGGAAGGAAAGCGGTGAATCAAATTATTACTATTTTAGAAATGGGGTTTTTACAATTTGAACATGAGAATAAAACCATAATGACATTAAATGACGAAATTAATTTTTTATTAATTATCATTCGAATTTTGGTTCAACAAAAATATTGGAACGGACGGTTGCCCGGCAATCATAAAGTACCTTGAGAGGGGAAGGAATTGTCCTGCGTCAACCATCAAAAGTCGTGGGAACCGTCAAAAGTCTCGGTTCACGTAGTGTGTTTGTAGCGAGTGAAACAGTTGCAACGAAACGAGAAATGGGGCCTGGAGGCTAGAACACGACTTTCAAACAACGTCGGCAGGTAGTTTATCACTATGCTAAAGGGAAAAGCATATTTAGTCTTTGCTACAAATGAAGAAGACTACAGTGTGGAATATAATTAAAATCCGAGATGAAGATAGAATTGATTTACGGCGACAATCTGGCCGTCCCAAAATCCTGTCAGAAGGCGATGAAAACTGAACTGTTGGTGAGAGTGGTGTAGGGCTCCAAAAATAACTGCACAGGTTGAAGAACACCTAAAGAAAAAAGTTCACCCTGAAAAAATTAAGATAAGTGCTAAGGAGAGCAGATTTTCATGGACGTATGGCGAGGAGAAAGCCCTTCATTAGCAAAACAATCAGAAAGAAAAGACTTTTATTTCCTAAAGCGCATTTTGACAAGGAGTAAATGTGGTGGAATAGAGTATTTTTTAATGACGAGAATGTATTTAACATTTATAGTTCGGATGGTAGAGAAATGGTGTGACGTTGACCGAATACAGAGCTGTAGGAAAATAATTTGCAGGCAATTGTGAAACACGATGGTGGTAGTGTTTTGGTTTGGGGCTGTATGTCTGCAAATGGGGTCGTAAAACTGGTCTTCATTGAAGAGACTATGGACAGATTTGCTTATTTAAATATTCTAAAACAAAATTTGAAAGTTAGTGCAGAACTTTTCGGTATTTCGAACAACTTTGTGTTATCAGGACAAGGATCGTAAAAATAAGCTCAAATTGTGCAGTTGTGGCTGCTTTACAACTGTCCCAAAGAACTTCATCCTCCTCCACAATCACCAGATATGAACCCCATAGAGCATGTATGAGATAAGTCAGAGAAGGAAGTTCAAAACTCACCCGTAAGACCCAAACAGAGGCTGGAAGAAGAATGCAACAAATTATCGACGTACTTCACAAAAAAACTAGTACCAAGTGTACCCAAAAAGTTAGTAATTAAAAGAGGGGAAGAGCTACAAAACATTAATTTTAAATCTGTTCTTTTTCTTTTTTTTGGTAAAATAAGCGGATTTTATTCTGAAATATCACTTCATTTTAAATTTTTTGTGAGCCTCTGTAGGTATTTCCAAACAGTGTCTATTTGGCAGTATATTTGGTAAAAGATTAAACAATGTCTTTCTATAATTAAAATTGGTTGTACTTTTCAGAAATAAAAATAAATTTTAAAAAAGGCCTGAATTAGAAATTGTGATATTTCATCATTCAGATTGTTTTGACATAATCACAAAAAAATGCATTCAAAAATTTTTTCTCCAAAAATTTAGCAAATGATTGGAAAGACTACAAAGGGAGGCTTGCCTGCGTATGTCTACACCTGGAAAGATGGTATACTAGACAATGGGCTCAGAGATCCCCATAACAAATGTTTCTGTCGGCACAACAGATGCCTTCCAGAAGGAATCATGGATGTTGAAGAATGCTATTATGGTAAGTGCACTTAATAGCTACATCTTTCAATTTTTTTTATTGAGAAATATTTATGCAAAATTTTTCTTCTTTCAGGTTTTCCCATTGTTTTGTCATACCCTCATTTCTATCTTGCTGATCCAGCAGTCAGAAATATGACAGTAGGGAGCTTCCCGGATAAGGAGAAACACGAAACAAGATTTTTCATTGAACCCGTAAGTTTCCTTTTATAAAACTGCATGTTAATTGTCTTAATATTGTTATTTTAACATTAAGTGTATTAAAGACAATTCACATTGAAATGTAAAATTGTGATTGTACACAAAATAAAAATATGAGCATAAAAGAGGAAAATTTGCTTGTTTCTGTATTTATGTTGTGTGGTGTATTGTTGTGTATGTGGTTTTGTATTTCAATTTATATTAAATCATTTAATGACTGAAAAATAAATGCAAACTATTTCTGGTCTTTTTGTACATCGATTAACATGTAGGTATAAGGTGATTAAGTAGCAAGGAATCATATAATGAAAAATATTTATTAACTCATAGAATTTAACTTGCAATAAACCAAGTAAAAACCATTTATAACGTGTAAATCACTTTTTACAGTATTACAATATAAATTAACATGTTAATTATAACTTGTTGTAATCTCTCTCTCATTTTTGTGATTAAAATACCACATATTATGAAACTACTCTAAATCTGCTTATTTCAGAGATCTGGACTCACACTTCAAACTAATGTTCGTATGCAGATCAACATGGCTTTAGGAGATATCAGCCGCATCCATCGTGTGCCACGTTTCAGTAATTTAATATTCCCTATGCTCTGGCTGGAAATAGTAAGTGGCAATGTTACAAGAGTTTTATTTGTTTTTGTATGTCATTCATGATACCAAACTAACTTTAATATTCTTCTTTTGCAGACTGTTGATAAGTTGCCACCGTTTCTTCAAAATAAATTCTTCTTTTATCTCGAAATTGCTCCCGTAATGCTGAAAGTCATTCTCTATGCTTCTCTAATTGGTGGACCACTGTTATTAATAGGAAGCATACTTCGGGTGTATTGGAGTTCCTTTTTCAAAAAGGAAATAAAAGAAGATTATAGTACTGACATGGAATTCTCACAGAAACACATGAACATCATTCGAGCAGATAGACGCTCCAGTCTAAAAGCAAAGGAAATGGATGTTTACTTCACTTCACTGTTGATGAGCCCTTCCATTGATGAAGAGAATAACACATCAAAAGACAATGATACTGTTTGATATTTTGATTATACAAACTTAAAGATACACAATCCCTTGTGTTGCAGATGTGTGTGCCAGCAAAAGGAGTGTGAAATCTAGACTGAAAATCTGCAAGAAACTATTTGATTTCACTTGTGAGAAAGTTTTACTACCTATTTTAGAAAGTGTAAATATGCAAAGAGTAAACGCTACAACTTCTTATATTCAGAAATACTGAATCAAAAAGTAGAACTGCATTTCATAAAACTGAATGAACGACTACATTATTTATTTGTGCATTTGATATTTTCAAAAATCAATGCATATTTCATCATTTTCTCTGGCATTAAAAAGGATTAAGTATGACTGAATATATTTTAATTTATTTTAGAAACACTACTAATAACAATATATTCTTCTTCAGATACATTGCTCAACTTTAGTATTTAGAATAGTTACCATTTATATATTGCTGAGCTTTAATAGCCTTTATATAAGATGAAAACTGATTATAAGCATATGAGAATTATGTTTAACTGTAACCAAATATGAAGAAATAATCTGGGTATCGAAGGGTAGAGGTTCCTAGTATCCTATTATTGTATTTATTTTACTTAGGCAAAGAATTTGCCCCCTCTCAATCTGCTCTGCCACTCGATCCCTCTCAGAAGCCCATGAAGATAAGGTGACATAGTGAATGAAGCCATTAGTTCTTTAGTTAGATAGAAGAACTTTTAGCATCAACTGAGAAAAAATTATAGGAAATGCCATTTTTACCTTCTCAGTACAAGTGCTGTTGTCAATCTGTGTTAAATGATAAACTTGGTTTGTTAATGTTTTGAGATACTGTTGTGATGTATTTAATAATAAAATCTGAAAAATATTGGATTTTTAACATGCTATATTATTGTAAAGAAGGATATTAAAATGTTTTTGTATAAGAAAAATATATGTTAAATTGAGAGGATTGCAAGATGATTTTAGTGGTTTCCTGTGTATTTTCATGTGAAATCATTCTAATGCCTTTCTAGCAGGTTCAAAAGCATGTTGAGAATTCTAAATAAAAAGTTAAGAATTATTGTTAAATGGATTTGAAATGGAGAGAATGTTGCTGATTTATCCAGTTTTAATGGGTAATAAATATGTGTATATTTTAATCATTTCTATGTATATACTGGTTTTTAAGCCTTTACTCTCAAATCAATCATTGCATTTCCATACTCCCTTTCCCTCCCTCTTCTCTGACCCTTAAGTTTTCTCTTTTTTGAATTTTGGAACATAGTTTTCCAAATTCAATATATTAATCATATTTCTATATAATTTACAAATTAATTATGCATGATGCTAACCTAGGAGTCCTTGATATTGCAGTTAAGTTTATTTTCTTCAATTGAGAGCACAACAATTGACCAAAAGCAGCAAAAATAAAAAATTAAGCTTCCTGGAACCAAAAAGTATTTTTATCGTTTTTAAGCAATTTGGAGCATATACATCACAATTTCATGATTGGGAGCATACATATTATATTTTTTCTTAATTATTTTTAGTAAATACTTAGGAAAGTTAATGGTTTTGTAGAAAAGAGTAGACCAAGACTAAATTAATTCACAATGAGGACATCAAAATATTTTATTATTTTGATGTTTCCATGCTTAGGAAATGAATTGCTCCTCTTTTTTATTTTTTTATGTATCCTCCTAACATCCTAGAATCTTTTAAATTTTTGTTCAGTGAAATGCTTCCTTATAAAGAAAATGATGAAGAATTTGATAAATTTTTCCTGGAATTTCCATATTAATAGTCGTGCATAAAAAAAACACATCAAAAAAATTTTTTAGCACTTTTCCAACATTTTTGCAAGTTTAAATTTAAATATTTCTTCATAGCTTACACGTTGTTAAACAATAACTTTTGTACACATTCTATTGTATTTACTTCACAGCACAACTTAAAAATCCATAAAGCACAACCAAAATTCACAAAACTTAAAAATCCATAATTACAGACTGACAAATACAATTACAAAAGAAATTATCTTTAAAATGTTAATACATAATCCAAAGTTTAACAAATATGTAGTCATAACAATTGGCATTTCTGAAATGAAATTTCATTTAGATTGTATATACTATTGACATATTAACATGAATTTGATGGTATATATTTCATAATAAAAACAATACTACGAGGAAATGTAATAATTAGAATGCAGATTTTTAGGTTTTAAAATTTTAGATGCCAAAAAAGTTTCTTTCAGCATCTCGGTTAGGCTTTATAAATGGTAGAATAGGCACAAATAAAACAAAACAAAACAAAAAAAAAAAAAAAAAAAAAAAAAAAAAAAAAAAAAAAAAAAAAAAAAAAAAAACATGTATTATATATATATTTCTCAAAGATAAAAACGTAAATCATTATTATGTATTATGTAGAATCAGTATTGTACATTTTACGACAGCTCTATTTATGAACTAGTTAGAATTATTCATACCGCATTTGCCTCACAATAAATTACTAATACTTTCTCCAAGTTTTCAAAAGAAAATTAATGTCTCTTATCGGTCAAGATCACTTTTCTTTCGGGAAATTCAATTGCTTTGTCTTAGAAGCGGAGGCAGACTTTTCCACGAAACCAGGAAGTAGTGGCATGGAGATTTTGATTGCAAGATCCTTGTCCTGTATATTATTTCTCGCTATCTTACAGATTAATGCAATGTAAAATTACTATCATCCTTGTCTATTGTGCCAACATATACGTCAAAAGTTAAAACAAGCCACAGACAAAAGAAATTCGGATAATTAGTCTCATTTTAGGTTTTTAAAAGTAAAATAGGCACAAATTAGCATTAATGTTGAAATAGGTTCTTGTAGGTGCTATAAAATTGATGTGTTTTAGTTCAAATAAACCTAAAATGTATATATAGTTTTTCATTTAGTACAAGGTCCCCCCGAAAAAATATGTTACCTACATATCCGCAGTATACTAATAATTCTCTCTTAAGATAAGTAAAATGTGAAGTTAGGTACTGTAGTTGAACGCGAGTGAGTATTCCAAACTGTAAATCATAAAGGTGGTTAGTGGAATAAGATAGGCAAATCTGCCCCCCAGAGGATAAACATTTTTTATGTTAAAAAGTGAGGTGTTAAAAAGTGACTGAAGCGTAAAAAACACTAAGTTTTTCGCCAGATTTAAATCAATTCACCCTGAGTACGTTGTACAAATGAAAAAGGCGTTTTTTAGCTTCTTGTAAAAGTCTAAATTTTTTAAACCCTATTATGTCTATGATTATTTACTTAAATTATCCTTGTGATTTTTATAGAAGATAAAGATGTTTTGAGTATTTTGTCCGATTTTTACCCTTACAATCAACAAAAAAGAAGGGAAAAATAGAAAAAAAACTTATTTCCTTCATTTTCAAGAACATCTCGTGTTCAGACGCATATCATAAGAAGGGCTATATACAAATTTCAGCCCTGTAAATTCTCTAGTTTTCCAAAATTTCAACCTTTTATTCAAATCGCTAATTTTCATGGATGGGGGGGGAGCAGCCATATTGCGCCCAATTTTGAGCCAATAGCGTCGAAGGGCGATCTGCCAATGACGACTGGGACATTTAAAATTATTATAATTTTCAAAATGGTGTCAAATTATAATAACATTATTTTTATGTAAAATAAATACGCTAGGCAATTTAGAAGCCAAAAATTATTAGGATTAGGAATTCTAAGTCAGTGAATGAAATTGTAGCCCAGGGAGTGCAAAATACAAATTAATTTCATAAACACAATATTTATTTCTAAATTATGTAAATATAGTGATACACAATACAAATAGCCTAATACAAACTTTTAAAAAATAAATGTAAGCAAATAATACATGCAGATTATTTTACTTTGCCATTGGCTAAATATTGAAACCATGGTGGAAATAACCATGGTTATTTCCACCATGATGGTGGAATGATGGTGGATTGAAACCATGAATGTAGAAAATTGTCTAAATATAACTAGTGACCATTACTTATTTAAGGTGGTTAGAGCAAGATACGTGTTATGTTTAACATGCTTTTTTTTTATTGTATTAATCAAAAGATGAGAGGTTGTTCTATGTTCTGGTACAGTTTGAATGGTTTTCACCGTCTAGTTTTCGCATAATGAGACCGTAATATTTGTCGTTTTAACATGGGCTCTTATGGCAACGTGACAGATCCGACCTGAAATTTTAAAATTGTGAGAAAACTAACTGTTGAAATGGTTTTTAAAAACTGTTTCTTAGCTAGCATTTCGAAGAATCAATATGCGCAATTTTAAGGACATTTACAGTTTCAAATGGGAGAAAATTACAAAATTATAAGCCTTAATCAGTCCAAAGTGAGATGATCGTGCGCTTCCTAAAGGTCGGGACCATGGAATCGGGAACATGGTGGGAATAACACCATGTTATTTCCACCATGGTCGGGACGATAACACGCAGCTCGGCAACACCGCGCGCATAGCGCGCTTCATTCAAATTGAGTGACAAGTCTGGCAAGAGATCTTACACTCCTCTGGGTCTTCTAGGCGCAATTAAACGATCCTCACTCCTGGAAAATATTGCCCTTTATATTAACCAGGTATTCAGCAAAGCTGAAATGTGATGGTTATAACGATTTGTGCAATCTGAATGAAAAGCTCAATTTAATTTATATTTCACATGAATCGTTTTGATGTCACTTTGAGCAAATGGGTGATCTTGAGAGTTTATAGATTTTCAGTGTAGTATTATTATTTTGTATTGTGCTATATGTAAGCTCTTTGATTTTTGCTCCTGAACAATGATTCCTGATTTATTCGATTATTCGAATGATTACTTATTCAAAATGATTCATATTCCCTTTTATCATGCGAAATACAAAGTAGATGTCATTACCGTCTACACCACATATGCGAGATACCTTATTACATGGGACTCAAAGCAGCAACCTTTGGCATACTAGTCGCGCGACTTTTCTTGACGTCTGAACTCCCTAGTGCTCAACACAGCACGACTCGGTATGATCTGGACAGAATATTGGTCTCACACGGAACGGCACGGCAAGATTGTCAGGGCTGCCTACCTCTGCTTTCGAATTCTGTTCTCGCGTTTTCGCTGTTATTGTTGTGCCCTGTGATTTATTCGATTCGGATTTTGGTGATTACGATTACGATTCGATTGTTAGAAAGTGGAGACATTGTTGATTGGAGGTCTCGCTTCCTTGTGAAAATGAAGCTCTTCATGGAAGACGGGCGGGAAAATAGTACGTAATAGATGAAATGGCTGCAGGTGCTGGTCACACAGTCATTCGTCTTCCTCCCTACAATTGCGACTTAAATGAAATTCAGTACGTACACTAATATCTTATCTCCTTAATAAGCAATATTATCATTAATTAATTTCATTTGTGGTTGCTATTAATTACGTTATTATTTGTTCTATTTTATCGTCTATAATGTCCTGTTGTATTAAGAGTGAAAGAGGCGCGAATAGTATTAAAAATGTTACACTTGGCAACTCCCGTCTGATGTGACGTAGGGAGAAGTCTCCTCTCCCCGCACCCCGCCCTGGGAGACGTCAAGAAAAGTCGCGCGACTAGTAGGTAAGCACCTCAACAAACTTTTTAGTGGTATCAAATGTGTAGAAATTATAAAATATTTTTATGCTGGTGCTATTACCTACCATTCAGGGTATAGGTAAATGTAGATCTGGACTTCTATAATAAGTCTTGAGACTCCCATGCCCGTATTTTTGTAATATCATGTAAATATCAGTGTTCTGTCATTTATTGCTGCTTCCCTCAGTGATCTTGCTAATAAAACAGAACACAATGCAACACAAGATAACAATATTCCTTACGTACTATTGCAATTATATCTACATTCACGCATCATACATTTACCTTCATTTTCATCCTAACTTCATTAATTAATTATTTACTTAACGATAACGAAATTCAATAAACAAAATTTATTCTGACATACTCATTATTAAACAAAATCGTAACATTCTATCTCCACTAACTTACTATTTATTACTTCCTCGCGTGAATCAAATTTATAATATTTATTGCATTAATATTTCATTTGCTCAAAAACCGTTTTGCGTTAATAAAATTTATAATACTTTATCTGTTAAATTTCTTTTACTTTGCTGAAAGGAGAATGTTTGCGTGAATAAATTCCATAATATTCTATTTGTTAATATTTCTTTTACCCAACAAAATAATTTGTGTGGCCACGTCTTAAAAGAATTAAACTAAAACACATATCTTGGCCTTCCCATATTAGCTCCAATGTAGAATCAATTATAATGTTTATAAGTACTTCCCTTTCAATGCACTCAGCGATCTTGCTCTGCACAATTCCATTTTCTCCTTTCACCAAAGTTTTTGTTCATCTACCATTAATTAATTAAATTCGCGTGGTTAACATATTCCAAAAACAAAGTTATACTACACTGCATTTTACATTAACATTACAAAAAAAAACAAAGAAACAATTCGACTCTCATGAGAATCTACGTCGCGACCCGCTACCCACGACATTCAGTAGCATTCTGACCAATTTTTCCATCTCCCGTTTCACTAAAACAAAAGACGGCTTTTCTTGTATTATTTTTGCTAATTAAAATTCACTAATTCCTTGTAATTGTCTTTCTACAATGCATAGTGGTTTTTGTGTCATCTACCCGTTTCACAATTAATTTCACTGTTCTTACTTTGTCCCTTTAACATTGTTTTGTTTTTTTAATTCAATACGTTTTTCACTGATTCTCTACACGCCATTTTAAACAGATGACCGTCTGACCATGGTGGAAATATTTCCACCATGGTCTGACCTTCTTCGTCAATATTTCTACAAGTTTTTAAATTTATTAAGATTTTGAATTTCTATTTCGTGACACGCCAGCCGTCACGAAAATACACCTTAAATTGTCTACAAACATTTCAAAGTCCGTTTTGGATCTTCCGCTTCCGAATATTATTAAAAATTTGCCGAAATACGCTATGGTGGAACTTAATTCATCTGTTTATTTTCACTGTTTTTATGAAAATCCCATGTTATTTTCTAATAAATTATAAACAATCTGATTGGACCGTCACAATAGTTTGGTATGTACTTCTCACAACAATCTGCATCTAAATCAATATCATAACATTATGCTGAAAACATTGCAACTGGCAAAAGCTTCTGTGAATTACTTAATCTCACCACTGGAAATAATAACTGTTAACTTTCAATACAAAGCTTTACACAAAATAGGAGAGAACCAACCTTCTGCTCTTGTTGTTAAGCAATCGAATAATCTCAGGTTTATCCCATTGGCTTAGATAATTAAAGAAATCAACATTAGAGAAACAAACATGGAAAAATATTTGAAAACACTACTATGTCACTGTTCTGTGTGACATTGGGAGACTTTGTTTCGTCTTCTCTCAAATTTCGCTATGGAAACAAATCTTCCACTAATTCGCTCATAGTGATATTTTCACTGGTCGATCAGGTATGAACAGTATTCAAAGTGATCAAAACAACGAAACTTCAAAGAAGCGTGAGCAGTGAGCAGGTATGCCAATAGCAAGGACATTATGGCGTTGCCCAATTTACCAAAGACTTCTCGCCCTACTCAGATGAGGAAATTCTGGTCATTATTAGCGAGCACTGTAAAGAAAATATAGATATGTCATTGTTACGTTCCTTTTCATAATTCTGTTCTTACTAATTGTGTAATAGCACTTTTTAACATTCAACCTTATGCATCAATTTTTCATTCCCTGGCCACACGATCTGTTGGTACTAGTTAAAAAACTAGTCAACGGTAGGTCTTTATGTGGTATTGAAATATATTCATTTTCCGTCTATGAAACACAATTCATTCATATAATTAAATAAAATTCATCATAAGAGTCTCTATTTTGTTTATATAGGTCTCGCAATACAAACTACTATCGTAAATAAATATTTTAAATATAATATGGACTCTCCCTCTCTACTAGGGAATATCTCGCTCTAACCACCTTAATATAGTATCATTATCAAAATGACATGCTAGCTATCACCACATGGGAAATTTCAGCCCATTATTAAAATTGCAACAAAGGTATAATATAAATGAATATTATCGATTAGTTTTATAAATAAACAAGAAACTAGCAGTGTACAAACAGTCCACAATCTTTTTTGCTTGCTTTCCACAAAAAAGCAACATTACATATTAAACTGCATTAAGAAACAGGTTTTACCTCCAATCTAGTACAAGTAATGAACTAAGTAAAAAAATGACCTGATTTTCTACTTCAACTTAATTTATCTCAAAGCAGAGTTGTTGGAATTAGTAGGTTTCCCTTAAATTCTGATATTACAGGCTACATAGTTGTCCACAAGCATAGCTAGTTGCTCAAGGGATGGTGGATGAAAATCCAAAGGTAGATCATAAATCCAGAATTCCTCAATATTTCATACAGGTGTTGAACAGTTTTGCAATTACTAAGAAAATATTTCCATGTCTGTTTAGATTTTTGAATGATATTTTGACTCAATAACGCCAAACTAATTTAAGGGGTCATTATCGGTGATTAAAAGGATAAATAATTTTCATTAATTTCACAAACATTGGCTAACTTGGGCTTGAGCTATTTTATTCCCTATTATTCTTGTAATTCCACCAACTGGAGAATGTTTGTACATCAGTCTGTACATATCGCTAGAACGCAAGAAAAGTTCACTTTCAAAACTTCCTTTTCAAGAGTATTATTTATACACATAATTTTATGATGAAAATTTACTCCATAGCAAGCTTAATTAAAAGCACGATGAAAGTCAACAATAGGGACTCTTTGAAATTCAGAATTTATGGCCTGCCCCTTTTTCATCTATAAGTTAATTTACATACATACACATTTCCATCTTCTTTTTGACAAGAATCGTATATATTCTTATAATATTCTTTATAGTGATGGTATTGGAACAATGTAAATCACACTTGAAAACTGTCCCTAACCTTCAACTAGACACTGAACTCGCACAGATGAGCCATTAACACCTGGCATTCTCCTTCAAATGGATGGTGCAAAAATACATTTCACAGTTCTAACTAGTTCTAACCTCTGGCAAAAAATTTTATGGCATTTTTTATTTCAGAGATATTGACCCAACTTCGATTTTTTAAATGGAACCCTATAGATTTTTTTTAGCTCATCATAACAAGAAGAGTTCGAGTTCAGAGACGAGTTCATAAATATGCATATCGTCATATGTTACATAACAAAATTTTCGAGAAATTAAGCGTTTTAAAGACGCACACTGACTGCTGGTTTCCGTAATCTGAACGAGAAATTCGGGGTGATAAGCGGCGAGGCCATTCCCTTCCGTTGCGTCGACCCTGCGGTAAATGAAGTGGTGCAAAGGAGCTCACGAAAACCTGCGATTTGCTCTTTAAGACTACACCCTCTCAGTCCTGGAGACAATGTATTCACCTATAGCCATGTTCTGAGTAAATCTGTACGCCACAAGGTACTATTTTTTAATTAATGAAATACTACAAGATTTGAGAAAATATTTGAATTATTAACCGTAGAGAAAGCAAGGGAAGATTGGGGAGTGAACGTGATCTGAATTAATAAATGCGTGTGCTGTCAGAAACAAAACGTTTACTCTTTGAAAGATTGAAAACCTTTACCGCAAGGTCGACGCAACGGAAGGGAATGGCCTCGCCGCATATCACCCGGAATTTCTCGTTCAGATTAAGGAAACCAGCAGTCGGCGTGCGTCTTTAAAACTCTTAAATTCTCGAAAATTTTATTCAAACTGGAAAAAATCCATTGTAATCCCAATATTAAAACCTAAAAAGTCCCCGAAACAGCCCTCTAGTTACAGACCCATAAGCCTTTTATCCACTCTGTCTAAAATTTTCGAGAAACTGATTCTAATCAGACTTAATACATATCTTCAAGATACGAAGCTATCCTTCCTTTTCAATTCGGATTCCGCCCTCTTCATTTGACCACCCACCAGCTCCTCAGAATAGTAGAAACCATAGGTCAAGCATGTCAAAATAAGCAATATTGCTCTGCAGTCTTTTTAGACTTTGCTAGTGCCTTTGACAAAGTCTGGCACATAGGTCACAAATTAAGGAACTACAGCTCTACCGATTATCTTGTCAAAATCATCAGCAGCTTTCTCGAAAATAGAAGCTTTTCGGTGCGAATAAATTCCACTCTCTTCGCCCCTAAGAGAATTCAGGACGGGGTACCTCAAGGTTCACCTCTTTCTCCGACCCTCTTCAATTTGTTCACAGCAGATATACCATGTACCACAACCTGTTCCATGGCTTTATATGGATATGACACCGCGATATTCTCTACACATCAAGATCTTTCAGTAGCAATCAACAATTTACAATCAGCCATCAACACTTTCTCGGACGGGGCAGCAAAATGGCCCCTGCACTTAAACGCAGCAAAATGCGATGCAAAAATTTTCGCACTTAAAAGAATAACTAACCTTCCAACTATCACAGTAAATTATAGAAAATTCCCCAGTTCCTTGGCTCCCATCCAACAAGCCCGTACAATACCTAGGATAGCTCCTAGACACTCGTCTCACATGAAAACCGCATATTACCCATCGGCTGAACAAAATTAATGCTGCACCTATCCTCTTAAACCGTAAATCGAGGCTCCAAACTGACATAACCCTATATATTTATAAAACTGCATTATGACCATCACTAACATATGCCTGTCCTATGTGGGGCGGTGCTGCACAAACAAACCTAAAAGGAATTCAAATTTTTCAAAATAAAATCCTCCGAACGTCGGTTAACGCCCCATGGTATGTATCCAACAAACAGCTTCACAGATAATTGAACATTGATACCATTACTCAGCACATTTCAACATTATCAAAAAAATTCTTCTCCAACCTAAACCTAGTTCCCGGTGCCAGGCTCTACCATCTGGGAAAATCCAGTAATGGTCCAACCAGAATCAAATCACGCCTTCCCATAGATCAATTCAGACCTACGTAACCATCATAAACACGTAATCCTAATCTCACTCTCCCTCCCCCTTTCCTACTCCCATTACACCACTGCCCTGTGCATAAAATCCTAATAAATGATGTTCCCAAAGGGGATTCGCTCTCACAGATAAAATTGGGGTTAAGTTAGTTTGGTTTGCAAGTACCTCGGTGCTTTTCAGTTAATATTGTATTATTTGTTTAGTGTTTGCATCCAATTTAAGAACTGTAAAGTGGTTTATCCACTGCACGGGTGTAATAAATTTAAAAAAAGTTTTTTGAAAATAATTAATGAAAGGTAGGTTTTTTATTTTCACTTGTAGTCTTGGGGTCATTCATACTTGCCCACTGAAATTTCTTCTTTTCTGAAAATGAAAGAAACTTTACATCTCTTGATACCATTACTTTCGTCTGGTACCCATTAACGATACGCTTTAGCGAATTCGGAATAACCAGCACATATCGCTTTGTTCTTGGACTAATTGTTCTTCTTTTCTTGCCTTTATCAAGAACGTAACCCAATTCCTTGAAAGAAGATACACAGTGTAGTCTATTAAACCAAAGTTCATAAGGTGTCTTACCGTTGATTCGTCTTGACTGACAACGATTTCTTATGTAACGCAGTATTTATAGCTTCTGCCCAAAATTTGTTAGGTAGTAAATAACTAGTCAGATTCCACGTTTTGTAAATCCTTCATGCCGAAAACCTGAAAAATTGATTGACAGCACGTCTGTCTAACCGTCCGTTGCTCCCTCTGTCCGTTTTTCCACCCTTGTGCAAAATGTGTCTGTGAGACTGTCTGTGGACATGGCTAACACCTAAATCGTTCAGGTAATTTTCTCCATATTTAATTCCCAGTCAAATTAGACAAAAAATGACGATCGAAGGAAAAAAATTCCGGAGATTTGAAACTTAACACGATTGTTTGTTGGTACCTACCGCATAACATACTAAAAATCCTGAAGTGTATGTGCGGATGGGGGAGTGAGCTGGGGGCGTGGCGGTCGTTTGAAGGTGCTTACTTCCCGTATATCTCCATAACTATTAATTCCCCAGAAAATGATGTTCTATTCAAAATTGAAGTAAATCAAATTTCCTTTAAAAATGATCCTATAATATTTTGATGTAAAATTAACCATTTTAGTGCTATAGACTTGAAAAAGTTTTGTTTCTGCTTACAATGCCCTAATTATCTCTTATGAAATGATGTTATAGTAAGTTCAATGCACGAAAGTAATTTAATTTTTGTTCATAATTTATCAACAATATGTATATAATACGAGTATTTTGCACAAATAACAGGAACACTCTACATCTTTGCAAATGTTCTTTTGTGTATAGAATTGTGATTATCCATGGTCATTGAGGTCCGAGATTACCTCGGGTACGAAAACTGATAATCCATAGATTATTTGGGATGGGTTGAGTACAAATATTTGGTAAAAGAATTGTGTGTACTACCCACATACAAATTACATAAAACAATACAAATGGAATAATCACGTTTACCGTGAACATTGAGTGAAAGCCAAAACTAAGAGTGTAAATGCGAACGACACACAACGAACGGCACGAACGTCAATGTTTGGCGAGGAATTCGAATGATTAGGGGAAACTGGGGGAAGCCCCAACATTCCTAAAATCACTGACGAGTTCGACAGTATTGCAATGAGTTATGTGGTTTTTCTAATGAATGCCTCGTTTAATCAGGACATTTATATTGTTTTATTTAATTTGAATGTTGACATTTTACGTAATTATTTATCAAATATTTGTACTCGATTCTCATCAAATAAACTTTGGATTATCATTTTTCGTACGAGAGGTAATTTAGGACCCTAATGACCACGGATGCTCGCAAGTCTATTTACAAAATAACATTTTTAAAGGTGTAAAATGTTCCTCTTTTTGTGCAAAATATTTAAAACATATTGTTGATAAATATAGCAAAGAATATAATTACTTCCGTGCACTGAGCTTATCAAAACATCATTTTTATATTGGAGACAACTAGAGCTTTGTCGTAAACAAAAACATGAAATTTTCAAGTCTACAACACTAAATTAATTTTGCAACAATATTATATAGATTGATTTTTTCGTGTCATTAGTCCCGTTAGTGTAGTGCATGTTTTTTCTCGGGAGATGGCGGTGATCTTCCCCCACTGGATGGCAAGATCCGGCGCCGACCTACCGTCGGCTAGTGGGGTTTCCCCCAACCAGGACCCCCACCAACGGGGCACCGCCCCAGTCGGGACAAGCTCTAAGCTCCCGACCGGTCTCCCGGAATATGTGGTAGTGTAGTGCATGTTAGTGTAAGTGTGTGTGTAAGGGGAGAGGATAGGACAAGGAAGAGGAAGTACAGATCGCGCGCGGTCCGTGGCCCGTTTGTTAGGGTACTGCTCCGGCATTCGCCTGGGGTTGATCGGAGAAACCACGGAAAACTACCGATCAGAGCAGCCGGCCGCTAGAATTCTCCTCCAGACAGCAGCTGAATTCGACCTAGCTGAAAAGCTAGTGTCAAAAATCCTGCCGCCGACAGGACTCGAACCTAGGACCTCCCGGTTAGAGGCGCTGCAGTGACATCAGTTGATGCACTGAGCTACCGCTACCGGTTATTATATAGATGTTTTGTGGTTTTTGTTTATTTACTTTAATTTTGTATAGAGCATAATTTTCTGTGAGATTGATACATGGAGATATATGCCCAAAACGTCGAAAAAACATCTTCCAACGGCCACCCTGCCCCTGGCTCACCCCCAAACTTTAGGATTTTTAGTATGTATAACAACAAATTATCATGCCAATTTTCAAAAGTTTTCCCCTCGTGGAACAACATGGTTAAGATAGATATTCTTTTCTTCAAACAATTTGTTTTTTTAATTATTTACATTGACATTTTAAAAATTTATACGCATCCACTTGGACATCCGAGTTCAGCCAATGAGCTTCAGACATCAGTTTGCGTTATAATATTTGCGGGAATTTTAAATAACAAAATTATCACAAGGCAATGAAATAGAAACAGATAAACACTTTCTTTAAATATTACTTTAATATATCTTTTATTTCAATTACCCCTTCATCGCGATCTTTGCGGTTGGTCACCGTTGAAAATTGTCACTTTATGCCACTTACAAAACAAATTTCTCACTCTCCCTGCAACATGGGGGCCAACTTTAGGTCACGTTTTTGAAACGGTGTGCATACATGATTTGTAACGGAAAATGGTGCAGTGCAGAGCGAGCAAAAATCGGTGCACCGGAGGAACCAACCCATCTCTTTCCCCCAAGGGAATATCGGGAGTGAAACGATATTATTGTGAACCTGCGAACGGAAGTGGCACCCTGGGTTGCTGCTCCCACTTAGATGCGAATTATTTGGACTGGGAGAGATGACTCAGGGCATCAACTGATGTCACTGCGGCCCCTCTGACCGGGAGGTCCTACGTTCGAGTCCCGACGGGGCGGGATTTTCGACTCTAGCTTAGTCAACTAGGTGGAGTTCAGCCGCTGTCTGGAGCTCCGTTCTGGCAGCTCCGATCGGTAATTTTCCGTGGTTTCTCCGATCAACACCAAACGAATGCCGGAGCAGTACCCTCCCAAACGGACAACGGACCACGCGCGATCTTTCCTACGTTTTTCTTGACCTATCATCACTCCTTACACACTTACCCTAGCATGCACTATGTTTCCACACACGTCGGGAGGCCGGTCAGAAGCTTACAGCTGGTCCTGGTTGGAGCAGTGCCCGCTGGTGGGAAATACCTGGTTGGGGAAACCCCGCTGGCCGACGGTAGGTCAGCGCCAGATCTCGCCATCCAGCGGGAAGACCACCGCCACCTCCCGAGCAAATACACGAACCACACTTACAGGAGTAATTACCACAGTAGTTAAATTTCCCGGAATCACTAGCAATCAAACATTTATTATTCGGCACATGCTCCTTACTTGGCGAACAGGAATAAACAGGAATTTTGAAATAGAAATTTGGAAAAAAACAATTTTGAGTAGACTGTCCATAAATCTATGCGTGATCCCAGTTATTGAAGAAGACAGTAACAATAATTGACTACTACTACAACTAAGATTGTCTCGTTATTCAGTGATTGCAATTCAGTGATTGTCTAGTTATTCAGTGATCTGCAAGTGCGTAATTTGAATTATAATATGTACTTAAAACAAACATTTATCAGCAAACTATTTTCCCACGCCTCGCAATTTTTTTTCAGCCTGATGTATGCAATAGAAGCTGAGAAAAAAGAATAAAACATGAAAAACACTCACGTTTCTCGTTGTAACTGCAACAGATTGCCCTTGAGGGCTGATTTTTTTGTGAATCTATAGCATTTTTTATTCTCTTTCATTTATTGATTTTTTCGTGTTTCCGGGCGCGTCAACGGCGTTGGTCATTAGTCCCGTAATGTAGTACATTTTTCGTCGGGATATGGCTGTGATCTTCCCCCACTAGATGGCGAGATCCGGTACCGACCTACCGTCGGCTAGCGGGGTTTCCCCCTAACCAGGACTACCAACAGCGGGGCACCACCCCAGCCGGGACAAGCTCGAAGCTCCTGATCGGTCTCCCAGAATGTGGTAGAGTAGTGCATGTTAGTGTAAGTGTGTGTGTGTGAAAGGGGAGAGGACAGGACAAGGAAGAGGAAGGAAAGATCGCGCGAGGTCCGTGGCCCGTTTGATAGAGTACTGCTCTGGCATTCGCCTGGTGTTGATCGGAGAAACCTCGGAAAACTACCGATCAAAGCAGCCGGACGCTAGTATTCTCCTCCAGACAGCAACTGAATTCGACCCAGCTGAAGAGCTAGTGTCGAAAATCCTGCCGCCGTGAGGACTCGAACCTAGGACATCCCGGTCAGAGGAGCTGCAGTGACATCAGTTGATGCACTGAGCTACCGCTCCTGGTCCTTTCATATAAAAATCTTGATTTTCGATTGTTGATTGAGACCCCGGGCGCGTCAACTACAACTGTCATTAGTCCCGTACGTGTATTTGCTCGGTAGTTGACGAGGGTCTTTTCCCGCTGGATGACGACATCCGGCGCCGACCTGCCGTCGGCTAGCGGTATTTTCCCCAAGGTATCTCCCGCCAGTGGGGCAGTACTCCAACCAGGACAAGCACTAAGCTCCCGACCGGTCTCCCCGCATGTGTGGTAGTGTAGTCCATGTTAGTGTGAGTGAGTGTAAGAGGTGATGATAGGACAAGGAAGAGGAAGGAAAGATCGCGCGCGGTCCGTGGCCCGTTTGTGAGGCTACTGCTCCGGTATTCGCCTACAGTTGATCGGAGAAACCACAGAAAACTACCCATCAGAGCCTCCGGCCACAAGAATTCTCCTTCAGACAGCGACTGAACTCGACCTACCTCACAAGCTAGTGTCGAAAATCCTGCCACCGTCGGGATTCGAACCCCAGGACCTCCCGGTCAGAGGGTCTGCAATGACATCAGTTGATGCCCTGAGCTTTCTCTTTTGGTGATTATCGATTGACTTGGAAGCACGTTTCACCGACTTATTCGGCTATAGCCTTTCAGTGACATATGGATAACATCAAAAACGTTTTTCTCAAAACAGCTGCAGCTTCTCAAAACAGCTTTTTTACTTTATCGCGCTTCAGAAGAAACTTCTTGAAAAAAGAAAGTTATGCAATGCTGCGCGAATTTTCGGAAGAAAAATTCTTATTACTGGGCTCTCGTAACGAAAAAGTGGATAAATCGAGTTCATAAATTTAGAAAAAAAATCCTCTAACACGTGGTGTGGCCAGAATCCATGTTTTATGGGTCATTGATAAATCAATTGACGGCAAAACGTTTGTCTGAACGTCTGTCTGTAAACAAAGCTAACAGTTCAGGCGATTTTCTCCAAAACTGATGTTTCTCTATTGATCTGGCTCATGTAGCGGCCCCTTGAATGTGAAACCGATATTTCAATTGTCAAGGGTATTTGACAAGCAGCTTGGGCATTCTCATAATTTTCAAAAAAGTGGCGCCATCGATTTTGATTAAATTTTGTTAGATAGTCTGAAGGACGAGGTATAATTTATCCTGTTTTAGGACGCCAATTGTCCATTATGGCTAAAAATAAAGTAAAGAAATGAATAGATGGTGCTAAATGAATGACTTGAATGAATGAATAACATGATATAACCGCAGTTTGGAAGCATTCTTTTGATTTTTCAAAAATTACAACGTATTTTTTTAATTTTCAGCTGTTTAACATACATGATGAATTATTGAATTGACGATTAGAAGTGTTTCAATTGTTTTTGTGAAGTTTTGGGAAAACTGAAAAATTTTCTGTGAACATCAGTTCAAAATTGCACTTTTTTAGAATCCTCAAACGATGTTTTCCCATAAATGTCTGCTATTCTTTCAATGATAATTTGCTTATAGAACCTATTACCATTATTAAATATTCTTAAAGTCACATTTGAAGGGAGACTCAAGTCTCTTAAGTCAAGTCTCTCTTAAAGTCACACTCAAGGGAGACTGAAAAATTGAGAAAATGGTAGGTGTTTCTTCAATAAAACAATTTCTTTAGTATAAATATTACATTTAAGTAAACCAACACATTATGTAAATTGACTTGTCCTGTAAATACTATGTTCTACAATATTTTTCTGGAGTAAGTTTTTAGAATTTTTTAAATTATTTATTTAAGGTCGCCTTATAAACAGCTAGGTCATTGGCGACCACAGTTACAAAAATACAGTATTTACAAATTCACATACTAGTTACACATTTTCATGGGATACACATACACAAATCCTAAATCTAGATGTTATACATAGGGCAGACAATGTATAGTCTTTAGCTAAATACTATTTAGCATATTAAATTTGTTGAGGAGTTCTATAATTTTCTTTTGACCGGGATAAGAATTTAATATACAGTAGAGATTATCATTGATGTTAAGGTTTGTTCTCACAGTCGCCATCACGTGGCAATCAACTATAATATGCTCCGTGGAAACTGGGAGTCCGCAATTTGGGCAAGGATCAGGAGCAGCCTTTTTAATTAGGTAGCTGTGACTGAGTTTAAAATGTCCTATACGGAGTCTGGTTATAACCACTTGATGTCTTCTGCTAAGTCTAATGGAAGTGATGGGAGATTCCTCGATATTCTTCCTAACTGCTTGTAATTTGGAAGGCAACATTTTCCAGTTCCGGTCCCAAAGCTTCTGCAAGTAAGAGGTAGTTTTTAAAGTCGGGGACTATGCCGCCAGCTTCAGTATCAATTCCGGGGAGAGAGATTGCTGCCTTCGCAGCTGCATCCGCGTCTTCATTGTCCTGGATGCCTATATGAGAAGGAAGCCAAGCTCTTGTAACGCGATATCCTTTAAGGAAGGAGTGATAAAGCTTTTCTTGGATTTCTTGGACCAGTGGATTTAAGGAATGTCGGTTTCGAATGGAGGATAGAACTGCTACAGAGTCAGAAAAAATAACAATATCTGTGTTACATGGTCTTAGGATGCTAATATCAATAGCTTTGATAATAGCCCAAGCTTCACATGAGAATATGGAATAGAAATCCGGGAGGCGATAAAGATTCGTAAGGGGTGGGATAATGGAAATAACAGCTCCACTAGATCTTGATTGTTGCTTGGATCCATCCGTGAAAAATTGGCTATGATTAGCAAATTTGTGCTGGAACTCCAAGATTAGTTGCTTAATGATATGTTTTGGGGTATCAGGATTTGTAAATTTGGTAGCTTCCGTATCGATTGACAAAGAGAAATGTTCCCAAGGGGGAAGAGGGTTGAGTTTCCTCTATGATATCATGAGACTCAATGCCAAGTTCATCCCGGTACATAGCAAGTCTAATACTTAGCGGTTTAGGATAGTTAGGATGATTTCCATAGTGGAGGGTCTTGGAAAGGTTACAGATATAATTAAGTGTGGGATTAGGGGGACAACAATGAGTCGAGTAAGCAAATTTTAAGCACAAGAACTTTCTACGGAGGTCTAAAGGAAGGAGGCCCGCTTCAAATAGTAGGCTGGTACATGGGCTGGTCCTGAAGGCACCCAAACTTAGGCGGCTTGCAGAGTTGATTATAGGGTTCAAAGTTTTTAGTAAGTGGTTGCTGGCAGAACTGTAAGCTACTACTCTATAATCTAACTTTGGTTGTATCAACGACTTGTTACAATTGATTAGGGAAGTAGCGTCTGATCCCCACTTGTGTGAAAACATTTTGATTATGTTGAGTCTAACAGAGCAATCAGCTTTGAGGGTAGAAATGTGTAATTTCCACGAATGCTTATGGTCGAATGTTAAACCCAAAATTTTGCTGGTATTTGTTCTTCTTCTTATGGTCACCAATTTTCAAGACTACTGAAGACGGGTTCAAAACTTTCCGAGATCTCGATAAAACCATAAATTCTGATTTCGTTTTTGACAAGATGAATCCTGACGACTTGGACCATTCGTTAATTGTATTGAGGGTTTCTTGCATAATAGTTGTGATTAGATTAATATCTTTGCCGCTACAGAGGAGGGTGATATCATCAGAAAACAGAAATATTTTCACTGGGGTTTTTACAATACTACTCACTTCATTTATGGCACTGAGAAATAATATTATACTTAACACTGATCCTTGAGGAAGTCCATTTGACATCTCAACGTGCTGTGACCTCTTATCTTGAATACGGACCTGGAGAAATCTGTGTTCAATGAAGTTCTTTATGAAAGCAAACATATTCCCCTTGATTGGCAATGTAGAAATGATAGATAGAAGTCTGTATTTTTGAACCATTTCGTAGGCCTTCTCGAGATCAAGCGAAACGACCATCGCATGGTGGTGCATGCTAAGGGCATCACAGATTTCTGAATCAATTCCGACTAAGTGGTCTTTGGTGGAGCGAAAAGTTCTGAATCCACTTTGGAAAGGACACAAGAGGCTTTTTGATTCTAGTAACCATGTTAAACGGTTGCATACCATCTTCTCAAGAAGCTTACAAAGATTGCACGTTAAAGATATGGGGCGATAACTAGATGGATTGCATCTGTCCTTATTAGGGTTAAGAATAGGTATAAATATAGCTTCTTTCCATTGGTCCGGAAAGATCTGAGTTGACCATATAACATTATATATCTGAAGAAGGTGTTCCAGGGCATTCACTGGTAGGTTTTTAAGAAAACTGTTGGGGACTTTGTCAGGGCCCGGAGCCAAGTTGTTACTTTCCTTCAACACATACAGAAGTTCGTCCAAGTTGAAAATTCTGTTATAATGGTCATCGTTGGAACCTACCAATGAAGAAATAAGGCCTTGAGACATAAGAAATTTCGTTTCAAGAGTTTTAAAAAGCTCTGGATCATAGTTGCAGTTGCTGGAATTCTTAGCAAAGGATACAGCAAGTAAATTGCTGATGTCTTGAGGTTGTGAGTATTTATTACCGTTTAAGTACATTACCATGAATGGGGTGGAGTTCATCGGTGCGCCACTAATGGACTTGATTTTTTGCCATAACAAAGAGGAGGGGGTTTGTCTAGTTATTGAAGATGTAAAATTATTCCAGGATTGAAGTCTTGTTGTTTTTAATAATAAGCGGGCTTTGGCCCTAGCTTTCCTAAAGAGGATTCCGTTTTCAATTTTTTATTCTTCTTGTATTTTCGGAAATATCTTTTCTTTTCCTTGATGGCCGCAGTACATTCCTCATTCCACCAAGGAACCTGGTGTTTCCTTATTCTTCCAGAACTTAGAGGGATGGATGAACTAGCCGCTAATGTCAACATATTAGTGAAGTCCTGAACTATTTTATTTATATGAGGAGGAGACGAGTCCGGTTTAGAAAGGTTGTCAACATTATTATTTATGGTGTGCTGGTATTGAAACCAATTTATCACGGTTAATCAACCATTTAGAGTGGGTTTTGAGATTGTCGATCGGAGAAATTGATGGAGATGGGGTAATGGTCACTGTCATAAAGTTGATCAAAAGTGCCCCAAGCACATTTAGTAGCAATGTTACTAGTCACCAGACTTAAATCTATTGCACTCTCAGTGTTAAATTTGAAATTTAAGGAACCACCAACTTTGTGTTTTTGTGCCATCAAGGAGCCAAGAGTCACCCGAGAAGCCAACTGAGAAGATTTCACATACTTAGGTTATAAGCTCTTTCTATGTAATTAGATTAAGTATGCTTACATAAGGGTAATTTTTTGACATCAATTTTCTCAGAATTGGTAACTTCTAAAGATCATTGTGTGATCTCATGGCCATGAGAAGGTTCTAAAAACCTGAAAATGTGTTAGCAAGAGCTAATTTTTTGGATCAGTAGTCTGAGAGAAAAAATTAGCATCTTGTGCAAAATATTTTATTGTTTTACAAACAGGTATTCTTTAATTATAAGAAAAGTATTGATTTTGGCGGACTCTACTAACAAAATCTGAAATTTAGAGTAAATTTAGGGTTGAATGGACAACTTGTTTGCCTGCCTAGCTCTAAAATAAGAGTTTTTATGGCAAAATAAAATATTGTTGGTGTGAATCCCTGGCTTGCTGGTAGATGCCGCCATCTGTGTATTGGTGCCTCGCAGGTTGCCTAGCCTTGCAGGCGCGTCGATGTAAACGCTTTGGTCAAACCTCTTTGCACCAAATGCTGTATATCGATATTTCCCCTCTACCCCCCCTATACTACCGAGCCTACACCCCTTCACGAGACAGTATAAAAGACGTGCGCCTCGCTCGCACAGTGCCTTTTCGCTTTAAATTTTCAATCGTTGTTGCTTTGTTACGGATGCCGCATACGTGCTGTTTTGATTTTACTATGATTCTGTTGCAGGCATGAGTCCACGGCAAACTAAACTCCCAGCGCACTAGTTTGGTTTTTTCCATCGCCAAATTTTTAGGACTTGTCTCACGCGAAAGGCCCGGCTCTGGTTGAGTCGTTATTTGATTTTAGTGTAAATATGTATGAGTGCTAGTGTAGCGTTTTAGGTATGAATGTTGTTTTTGACATGAAATTGGATCTTGTACATTTAGTATTGTAAATTATGATGTTATAGTATTGTTATGAAGCAAGTGTATTCCTTTAGTTGCTGTTGTTGTGTCGCATTCGTAGCTGGAATATATGCTGGCCTACGATTGTTAAGGAAATTTAATTGTTCAACTGTTCATTACATGATTGTGGTTAATGTTTGTTTTCTTGCACCATTTGTGAACAATTCGGCGTTCGGCCGTTTTTGTCTGTTGGGAGCTTTGTTAAAGACGGCAGCTGGGCCCGTACAGCACAAGGCTGTGGCTCATTGTTGCTGCTTTCGTCTTTCGCCCCGTGAGCGATTTCTTCGTCGCTCGGGCAAGAGGCAGATTGGGAGTCTGGCACCAAGGCGCCGACGTGGAAAGGCCACCGGCGTTCGTCTGGGTCGAGACCGCCTAGCCTTATATAGGAATATTCATGCTTCATGTTCGAAATTGTGAAATTTGGTAACAGTAAAAAGATCCAATTTCATGTACTTGGTAGCTACGCACTCATACAAGTTTTGTAATTAAAGGGTATGGTTTTGTTCGTAATTCTGCTTATCATAGTGTTTTTTGTATTGAAGGATGACTAGGTAGCCGTCCTTGTCAAATTTGTGTATAATGTATTCGGTTTCCTCGCCCTAAAAAGGGCATTTTCGAGGAAGATCAGAAATACTGTAATTCTGCATTGGTTCAGACGCGTGTATTGAAGCGTCTTTTCCTCGTGTTATTTTTTTTGTCATAGTTTTTTGTATAGAGGCGATTCGCCTGTCAATTTTGTGAATATTGTAGTTCTGCATTGTCCTTTTTGCAACATTATTAAGTTTCTTGTTCGCTAGAAGGACCATTGTTTGTAAATCTTTTGTTTATAATAAATTGTGTTCTTGGTTATTTTGGATTGTCATATCTCCACTTCCGAGATCCTGTAAAGTTGTACATCCTGTTTATTTTAAAGCCTGGTGCGTCCTTTCGAACAATTTCGAATGTGACGACAATCTTCTCGAATCCGATGGCTAGGAGTTCTGTGTTAGCTCCGCGTAATTTTTTATTAGGCAAGTGCATGGTCACCTCGCTTATTGTCGAGAACTTAATTTTTAATCAACTTTGTGCTGCCCTCAGCAGCTGGCGACCGTATTAGTGTTTTTACATTTTGCTTATTCACGTATTTCGCCACTTCCCAAATATAACACTCAGTACCATTGCTTGCGTTAAATCTTGTATCACTTCCGTTGTTCAGGAGTATTAGGTCATCATATTTATCGAGTCATTCTTCTATAGATTTGCCCCTTCTGTCAGTTCTTTGAGCGCCCCAGAAGGCGTTATAGCTATTAAAACCACCCACTATAATAAATGGTTTAGGAAGTTGTATTATGATATTGTCAAGTTCGAGAATATTCAGCATTTGGCTATTCGGGAAGTAAATATTGCATATAATCACAACTATATTAAGCTTAATTGATACGGCCACGGCTTCTAAGGGAGTTTGAAGAGAAATATGACGAAAAATATCTTGTTTCACAAAAGTCGCTACACCCCCACTTGTAATTAGTCTCTTCTGTTACAGAATACACTTTTATATCCATGTAACTGAGCACATGTACTGCCTTTAAAGTTGGTTTCTTGTAGGCAGAGAACTTGAGGACTGAAAACATTGACGAGAATTTTTAAGAAAGGCATTCGGGGGTAGAAGCCACTGCAATTCCATTGAATAATATCCATGAGAAAATACAGAAAAATATATGGGTGTAGTATTACAATGTAGACGCTTGAATGAGAAGCTTGAAGGGTTTTTTAACTTAAGCAAGGTTGGCAAGAAGGGAGAGGGTTGGATCACTGTTCTTTTGAATCCTGTTCCTTAGTCTTAACTTTTTCATTCATATCTGAATCAAGTTTTTTGATAATTCTCGAGCACCTATTTTTCACACCACGGTTTGGTAAGGTTTGATGAACAGCTTTTAACATTGCTATAAAAGCTTCAAAATCATCTATGAAGTCTCTGGCAATTGTTACAGTACAGTTATTCCCCTTAGTTCTGTCAACGAAACTTTGCAGTTGAAGCAAATTTAGTGGGTAATGAACGTTGGAAGATTCTAAGATAGTTTTAGTATTGGACTATGACTGATCGTCAACATTTTCAGAAGAGGTTTTTGCTTTTTTCTTAATTTTGGAGGGTTGTTTCTTATTGTTTCCTTTTTATTTATTTATTTATTTAACGCCAAAAAACAGTTAAAAACTGCGTATGACGTGCGATGGGGAAAAGTGAATTGTGTGCACATTTTCAAAATTCTGTGATCCCTACACTAAGTCATATACTACTTAAATTTTGAATTTTGAAAGGGAGAAAAAAAACTCCCATGTAATAAAATCTATTTTCAAGGATAAATAAGCAATAAATTTCTGAACGCGTAGCATAATGAACTTAATTTTGTGTTCAATTCATTTAAATGGACGTTCCATTTAAGGTTTGACTGAATTGAGAGACCTAAAAATTTTGTTGCCTTAACATCAGTCAATGGCACACTGTTCATTTTCAATGGAGCACAGAATTGTTTATTTGAAATGGAAAACTGCATTAAAACCGTTTTCTTTTCGTTTACTATTAATTTGTTATTTCGGAACCAATTTGAAACATTTGATATTGTACTATTTACGGTTTCCTTTATTTTCAGTAGTTTTATCATCCATGTCAGAATTTTCCGAGTCAGTATCTGGGAGTTCATTCTCACTATCTGATTGGTTGCTAATCAGTTCTGTATTCGAGCTTACAGTAAATAACGGTCTCTTTAATCTGACGGGGTTGCACGAAAGGTCAACATTCATTGAGTTTTCTTTTGAAGTAACTTGGTTGCTCGCGGCCGGCTCAAGAGTAGGGGTGGTTGGCAGAGGGGGGAAGCTGTCAAGGGCAAGGTTAAGGCTAGAACTTTGGTTCACCTTATCGCTTTCAGGAAGCATACATTCAAATGCTTTGGGAGAAACTATTAGAATTATCAAAAATCTCATTAGTTGATTCTGTAATATCTACTTCTGTAGGAGGATGTAGGGTATTAGTTAATTGGGAGTTACATAGATTTGGGCAGTTTTTAGCTATGTGACCTTGATTTTTACACAAAAAACAAATTGGAACATCAGGGGTTACATATATCCTATGGGGGACATTATCTATAAACATCTGAAATGATCCAGGTAATTTACGTTCATCGTCTGGTGACACAAATGTTTGGCGACGAAAACTGAGAATGTGACTCAAGTTTGGGTTAAATCCAGCATGAAGGAAGGTTAACGGTACTACAGTTTTGACACCGAATGTTAATATTTTTTTTCAATCACTTCATGTGGAATACTTGGGCACCCATTTGAAAGGATAATTCTTTTGTTCCTAGATATAAGTGGTCTTATGGGAAAAACTTGATTAGACACAACAATGTTCTTATAGTTGTACACTAGGTCATCTGCGATTTCCTTGCTGGATAGGTACACACACAATCTGTTGTTCAAAATTTTAGAAGCAAACTTAATATGAGAGGGATTACTTTAGTTGATAACTTTTCAATAAATTTTACTATTGGTGCACTATATGCCGATTCTATGATTACAGCATTTTCTTTCTTGGGAAACAGAGATTGTGTAGTAACTTTAGCATAATTAATTCTGGTAGTCTTACTGTTCTGGTCTCCTGAAGATTGATGAACTTGAGAAGGCTCCATAGTGGTCACGAAAAAAAGAAAAAAAACACAAACTTTTCACTTAGTTAAACAATATCACTTCACGTAATAACGCCACTTCTACCACGTTTTACATAATACTGACAAACACCGAGTCAGTAAACGTACGCACAACGTGATTTTGCCTGGAGCGGACGGAGCGTCTGACCACCTCGGCGGTCAGGACGCGACTCCTATTATAATTATTACTTTTTCATCTTTCAACTATTAATAGTTAAATTGTTGGGAAGGAATTCTGAAACTCAAGAAAGCGTGCGCAGATTATTTTCTCCTCCATACGTCACATACAGTTTTTGACTAAATAAATAAATATACACTATACCAATTTAATCCTAGGACTCCAGCGCTTTTTTTTTTGTGGTACCTTCGATTCTAAAGGGGATTTGCCGAACCCATTACAATAAAACTATTAATATTACGAAAAGTGATAATTTTATTAACTACTTATCTATTTCGATTGAAGCTATAAATTGTAATAATATCGTTAGTAAAAATGAAAAACTGTAACCAATGTTAGAGAACATTTAATATAAACATAATTTTGAATGCATTAGAAAAAATTATTCAGAGTGATCAGCTTCAGTGCATTGGAATCATTGAACTTATTCTTTCTTATTCTTTTCTATGCTTATTACAAACACGCTTATTACTCTGCAAACAACACTGCTTCGGCTTGCTCAGATGGTTGTAGTTTTATTTTTTTGTTTTGCTTCGGAGGTACTAACGTAGCACCTACCTTTGGCAGAAGAAGGTTAATCTTAAGAGACATTCATTTTCTTGACATTTCTCCCTGGAATACTACCCATTGAATGAACAATTTCCAGAGATAGGCCGTTTACATACCAGACATAACACAAGTATTTGGTACAGGGAACCCTGAAGGGAGAGGATGAATGAGGGGTGAACCTAAAGCAATATTTTCATTTTTATGTTGCTATGAAATAACTTACAATTAACAGTGAAAACAGCAAAATGTCAAAGATGCCCAGTTGACAATAACTCAAAAGGAATACACTCTATGAAAATAATTTTAGAGAAAAATGAGCGAAATTAACACATATGGTTAACACACTCCCCTCCTCTTAGTTCTGAAGTTGAAGTGAAACTACAGATGCTACAGAAAGGCACAGACTTTCTCGTAGTAAAGTTTTCTAATTTCCTTGCTGTGGACTGGCTTTCCAGTCTTGCACCTTCCTCTTGCCAGTTGCCTTCTGTCGCCACCCAAAGTACTTTTTTTTTACATTTTCTCAATTTTTCGGTTTCCTATTAGTAGTACCGAAGTATTACTTCAAGAATATTAAAGAAGAGTAATCCCTCTTCCTAAAGAGAAATTTTCATTAGAAAATTTGAAGCCGTTTTTCAGAAAATGGCGAGTAAGCATTACTGTAAATGCGAAAATTGAAGCTCCTTTTCAAGGAAACTATTGAGTTTTAAAAGCTTCAATTGCAGCCTTTTGACGAACTCCCACTCACAAATGCAATAATGTATACTAATTGATGGAAATATACGTATTAAAGGCATGAGAGGTACTTCAAAAAAATTACATTTGTGTCATTTTTGAAAACACAAATGACTATATCGAAATAAACTTAACGTCATATTAAACAGTACAATAGGCATTATTCATTGGAAAAATTTGAAGAAAAATTTGGACATCTGTCCGTCCGTCCGTCTGTGAACACTACTAGCGCCGAAACCACATGTACGATATTTTCCTAATTGAAGAAAACCGTGTCCATCCGGCTCTAGTTAAAGCATTGAAATTTTGAAAAACATTCTTAAAAATTTGGAGGTATTTTACATGAAGCCCCCGGACATTTTTAAAATTTTCTCCAAAACGGCTCCAAACTTTTTCTTTAAATTTCTTGTTCGAGCAGAGTAAAAATCAGATTTTCACGGTCAACTCTGAATATTCTCTGTTCAGCCCTGAATTTGGGAATATAAATGCGTGAGTCAGTTTTTTACAAAGCCGAAAATTATCCTTCAATTTTCAGTAGTGATCGGATTTTCTTCTAAAGTTTTTTCTAATTTTGATGTTTATTCGCCCCTAAGAACCAATGTTAGTTAGTTCTCTTTGTACAGCCCTGAATTTTAGAATACTAGTGCAGGAGTTTTTTTCCTAGAGACGAAATTTATCCTTCCATTTTGCGGTTTCAGATTTTTCTAATAATTTTAAATTTTGATGTGTATTCGCCCATAAGAACCAATGTTAATTGGTTCTCTTTATACAGTCCCGAATTTTGGAATGTAAATGTGGGAGTAATTTGTTTCCTAGAGCCAAAAATTATTCTTAAAATTTGGGTGTAGTTTCGTATGTTTGAATTGATTTTTAGATGTATTTTCTGAGTGGGCGCTGCTAGCTTTAGTCTAAAGTTAGCAGCGCCCACGATTTTGGGAAATCCAAAGGAGCCTAAAATTCGGGAATAGAGCACTTAATTAGTCCAAAATTAGCCTATAATGTTCGATATAGTTTGGTTGAGATTGGTTTTTGGACGCTGCTAGCTTTAGATGGCACGAAAGGCGGCCGATCGAAACAGTTCTCGGTCACTAGATAACTACTTCCAATGCTTCTTGAAATTTTCGGCAGAGAGAATTATGGGTAGGTCCGCCATCTTGACCCCGACTTTTGCGCCAATAGTGTCGAAGGACGCAAAGGCACAGTGCGCGAAGGTGCAGCGATCTACAGGCCACCCCCAGCAATTCTCCAAAACAAAACAAAGAAACTCTGATATCCTGCCATCTATCGACAGTTTCCTCAGGTTATTTTAGATAGAAATAGATAGAAATTTATTCTATAATTGGGCAAATGATGCCCGGTGGCAGAATGCAAAAGTACAATTACAAATAAAATAATATATAAAAAATAAATATAAACAAACAAATTGACTGTCATTTCCTATATATGCAGATGGCATTTACATTCCTATACTAAACATTAAAATGCATACACACTACCATATAAATGAATAAACTTACATATTACACAAATATACATACATACAAACATATACGCGTATATACATAGAGAGACGAAGGAACCCTCACCTACACACCAATCAGAACTTATTCAGTCATATTCAGAAGAAATGAAATCACTTCACTTCACTTCACTGCACTGCATATAACTTTATCTAAATATTAGTTGTTCAATACTTTTTCTGTAGACTACGCATAATCGCACCTTTCACTTCACTTCACTTCACTTCACTTCACTATACGTTTTCACCCTACTGACTAATTTCCTATATTTTTTTTCTAAACCCTCGCGCTGAGCAAGGAAAGGGCTCAAAAACTGTCGCAGGCAAATCGTTCCAATCTACTATAGTTCTGTTTACGAAGGAGAATTTCCCTACGTCCGTTCTTTGTATTCTTGTTCTAATTTTATATTTATGATCAAATCTATTTAAATAATCTGGTTTATCTAGCCTTCCCCGAATTTCCTGCCATGCGGAGCAACCAACGTAAGATTTATACAGCGCGCAAAGTCGTGCCCTCTTCCTCCGGCGTTCTAATGATTCCCAATGCGCAGGTGTGTTCTTCCGAAATGTATATTTTGCCGCTCTGTTTTGTATCCTCTCTAAGCTCTTTTTAAGCCCTATTCTGTACGGATCCCAACAACTGGCTCCGTATTCCATTACCGGTCTGACAAGCGAGGTATACGCGATTTCCTTTGCTTTCGTATTACATTTTTTAAGATTTCTCATGACGAAATGCAAAGACCTCCAAGCTTTACCCCAAAAAAATACGTTTATTTAGAACTTAATATTTACATTGCATTGCGGTTTTCCACCACATTTCTAATGGCTAATAATAGCAATAATACTAATAGTTCCGAGCTGTTTAGATTCGTCTTGAAGAGTTTTCAAAGTCTGAGATTTTCTCCTCTCTTGGTATCACTTCACTTTGCTTCACTGCCTACGTTACTATTTACAAAAGACTTTACGGGCACTTCACCGGATGGTTCCGATCTGACCTATTTAATAACTCCGTTGCAGGCGTCCCTGTCGCGTCCTTGTTGCCGTGGCCCTGGTATGAACTATATATCCTGCCGTGATATATATATCACCTTCATAGTTCGTTTGTTTCTCCCACCCCAATTTACAATCCAGGAGAATGCCAAGGAATTTACAGCTCGAGACTCTCGGAACTACGTCATTACCTAGCTGATAAGATATTGTATGAAAAGCTCTGGCCCTACAAAATGTGATCGCTTTACTTTTCTTTCCATTTATAGTCATTTAATTAGCTATTGCCCAATCGTTAATTTTATTTAAATCGTCCTGTAGTTGAATCATATCGTGCTGATCTGCAATTTCCCTATATAATATACAGTCGTCGGCGAAGAGTCGAATTTTTGACGTTATATTTCGCGATAAATCATTTACAAAGATAAGAAACAGCAGTGGACCTATGACACTGCCCTGAGGAACCCCGGAAGTAATGTTACCCTTTTCCGATAAGTGCTGTCCAATTCGGACTTTTTGATTTCTAGCGCGAAGAAATTCATTTATCCATGCTATTACCCGCCTGTCAATTTTAGCATCAATAAGTTTCAGTATCAATATGTCATGCGGCACGACATCAAATGCTTTAGCAAAATCAATAACTATTGCATCCACTCTTCCCCCTACATCAATTACTTCCGACAAGTCTTGAGTAAGGGAAATAATCTGACTCTCACACGAAAAGCCATTTCTGAAGCCGTGCTGTCCATGAAATAACCATTCTGATTGATCCAAATGATTTCTAATCGAATTAGATAATAATTTTTCAAACAATTTACAGACTACTGACGTAAGACTAACTGGCCTATAATTTTGCACTTCACATTTTGGTCCATTTTTGAAAATTGGCACTATTAAGGCAGATTTCCAATCATCCGGTACACTTTCGTTGTTGATTGATATATTGAAAATTTGATATATTTTGAAAATTGATATATTTTGAACCGTCTCCAAAACTTTCTTTTGATAAATTGATTCCAAAAGTTTCCCGTGATAAAAATCGTTTCATGTTAAGCACAGTGTGTTTTCAGAGTGCAAGATTGTGAAGAAAAATGCCGAATATTCAGCGTTGTTGGGTTTCCAATTGCCATAACAAGAACAACCAAACAGAAGACGCGGAAGGTACAATGCCGTTAACTTTGCAGTGCGATTCCAAAGAGTAAGTAATATTATGTTATATGTTTTGCATGATGTTTCGTTAACACTGGTTTCATATCATTATAATGAGTGTTATTTCCTTTACTTTTAATATAGTCTTAATATTTTTGTTGCAACGACATTAAATTGAATATTTATATTGTGTATTAATGTATGTGTAGTGATGTCGCGACCCCATCGCCATGCACATCCCCACCTGAGAGTGGGGAATGCAGCAGTCAGCCCGGTTTCTCCTACCTATAAGGGAGCAGCTGACCGCTGTCCTCACCTTTTGATATATCCATCGTTCAGTGTCATCCTTCCCTACCCTCGGAACCCACGGGTGAATCGAGTAACTCGGAGGCTCCCCATCCTTATGATTTCCTCCCCATTCCCTTCACACTGGGGTAGATGGAGCTCTTCAGGTGAGGTCAAACCAACCCATCTAGGGGAAACAACCTAAATATATTCTTCAAGTTCGGAGGCAGCCCATCTACCGAACTCAACCTACGCAGCGCCCGTAACGCGGCCAGGGGATGTATTCTACTACTGACAAGCCTCAAGGAAAGAAGCCGGACCAATTTGATGACAATCACAGCGAACGAAAAAGGTTAAAGCATAAATGTAGTAGCACGGAATGTTCGCGGCATACAAAATAAAGATATAGAATTATTAAAGATATTAAAAGAAAGAAAAACCAACATTGCTGTAATAACAGAAAAAAGGAAACAAAGGAAACAACAGAGATCGAAGACTGGGTAAATATCTATAGTGGAGTGGAACAGCGAGAGAGAGCAAAATCTGGTGTAGCGATGTATGTGGATAAGAAATGGAAGAAGTGTATTACGAGCTATACTTTCATCAATGAAAAAATACTTAGAAAAAAATTTTAGAGGTTATGACATTTATTCAAATCACTATCAAGTGGAAACAAAAATAAACATAAGAGCAAGGTGGAAGAAACGAACTGCTTCAAAAAATAAACAAGAAGATGTAGGGTATAAAGTGTTTCTACTAGAAGATGATAGTATAAGGGAGTTATATCGGAGACGGTTGAATCAGTTCCTGAGCAACATCGCCACATCAGAAGATCTGAATGAAGAATGGAGAAACATTAAAGAATCAATAAGAAGGGCAGCACATGAGGCATTAGGCACTCGAAAAAATAGGCGAAAAAGGAAAACTTTGAAAATATGGAATGATACGGTTGCAGATGCAGTGCAGGGAAAAAAGTAGCACTCCTAAATCATCTACAAAACAGAAACGAGCAGACTAAACAGATCTACAACCACAAAAGGAGTAGAGCTAAATCATTAGTGAGACAAGCCCGTCAAGAATCTTGGGATAGATATGTGAATATGTTAGAACATGATGTATTTGGAAGACAACGTATAGCCTATAAAATGTTAAAAACAATGAATTTAGAAGAAACAGACTTTAGAAGACTAGACTTTTTTTAGAAGACAGAATTTAGAAGAATAGACTTTCCATTGGTTTAGGTCAACAACCACTTAATTCTCGACTAAGAAACCCACTCCGAAAATTATTGATTACATCACATTTTTTTACAACTAGTGCCACTACTTGATACACCATGTGTCCAATCACCTCGTCCTGCTTCGTGATGGGACTCGATTTTCTCTTCGTAGCCTCCACCACATACGATCAGTTCATCGGCAAACACGAGATCGTTTTACCCGTAGCCACTAGTACCTCGTAATACTTCTCACTAATCGCCGTCGTGACACACCCCGTGTCCACTAACGCTGTTTCTCTTCCACAACAATTCACTCAAATCACTGGGCATTTCCTGTCGATTTTTGTGACATCACGCCGTTCCCAAGGTTGACCTTCACTAAACACCGTGCGTATTGTCAAGATCGGGACCACATTGAAGTCGAATTTACTTCCATCTTCATCCGCGATGGGGTCGCCTGTCAACGCGAATTTTATACATTTAAATCTCTTCCACTACATTCTTCTCCGTCAAAATATTCTTCTCTTCTACTACTTTCTCCACCTACTTCTCCTTCAGGAAGTCGTTTGTCCGTTTTCTTCTCTTCTTTCCGCCCTACTTGGCTCTGCCCTTCTTCTTCCGAATTTTTTCTTCCGCCCCCTCGCGTTTCCACTCTCATTACATTGACACGCACGTCACTCTTGTTTTTCGACAAGCCCGCGAACGTCAAATCGTAACCGCCCAGAACATTTTGAAATTTGTCGATGTCCGTAATACCCACACTTCTCAGAATGTTTTGTATTGATACAGAAAATTGACCTGTCAAAATACAGATGATCTCTTGATCCGTCATAGCAGGTGATAAGGACTTGAAGTCCATAATCCTTCTTGTTCCGTAATTTCTCATCTCTCCCGCGGATAATGAATAGAATCCGTTCATTAGCGTCAGCTTAAAATTCATCTGTGTTTCTTCGTTCCAGTATCGATCAAAGTTGAGAAAGTATTCGCCCATGTCCTTGCGTCACCCTCCAGCATTAGATACAATAGTTGAACCTTCTTCCTATCCGACAGGTTCACAATTGCCAAATGCTTTTCCACAGCTCGAAGGAAAAAATGAGTTTTCCCATACATCTTCCGAAAACTTCAGTGACGGTGGGATCGACATGTGCGACAGTCCACCCCCTAATCCAGGCACAAACTTTGCCCCTTTCAAATTTTAAGCATCTCTTCCGTCTTCGGAGCCGTTGCTGTCCTCTTCTTCCTCTTCGCTGGGTTTGGTCTACCCCGGGTGTTTAATTTCCTCGGTATCCACCACAGAAGTCTGGCCGAGCATCCCCTTATCCACCACCAGGGGAGGCGCCCGCTGGGGAACCAGCAACCCCACACGGGGCTTACATTTTTGTTTACATTTATTTCCAAAAATTTTGTTTTGTGGCAACGACATATTTATCCAAAGATTTATAATCACTGGTAAAATCTAATTCCAAAAGTCCGCGAAACTATTTTAGTGGACTCTGAGCATTTTAACGGCCATTGCTATGGACACGCTCTTATTCGTTGTTCAAGTGACAAAAAACATTTTTACAGCCTTTTTCCAGGTAAAATGTACCAGTTGACTGAACTCTCAAGTTCTATGGTTCCAGTCATGGTGGAAATATTTCCACCATGGTCCCATTGTTTCATGTTCCAGATCGTGTCCCCATGGATGAATGTGTTAATCTATGGTGTCACTGAGAGCGCTCGACATCGACGAGTAGAGGAGTGGCAGCTGGCGGGAACGAGAGACAAATAGTATAGAGATGACCAGAACACGTGACTTTAAGTAGTTCGGAGGGCTGCACCGTCGCTTCTTGGAGGCAAGCGGCAAGCTGCTACAAGCCGTAAGCCTATAGATAAAACACATTAGTGTCGATTTTCTTTGAAAACGTTGTGATTGTTTTTTGTTGTAGATTTTCCTCTGCCTTTAATGGTTTAAAAACGTTTTTGTTTTGTTTAGATACACTTTCTCGCAGTGAGGTGTTCTTTTTTCTATAAAATTAAATTATATTTTCATGATAACCAAGTTGTGTCCGATAGTGGACTGGGGCAAAAGGGGCCAGAAGAGACATAGTAAGCTTTTTAAATCCCCTACTGATCGCAAACATCAGGAATGTAAATTTATCGCACCCTCGTAACAAAGTACTACTCGCGCAACTTTTCTTGAACGATGACCTTGCTTCCCCCTCCCTTAAGCAATAAACAGTTGAAGGCAAAAGCTCGCAGCTAGCACTGATGACAATATTCCAAGCATTAAAACTTCGTTCGCGCGAAACAGAAGCTAGTCAAAGATACTTACTTTCATAGTCGAGAACTTCTGTTCAGCTTATTTATTTATTTATTTATTTATTTTACGTCAAAAAAACAGTTAAAAACTGCGTATGACGTGCTATGGGGAAAAGTGAATTGTCTGCACATTTTCAAAATTCTGTGATCCCTACAATAAGTCATATACTACTTAAATTTTGAATTTTGAAAGGGAGAAAAAAACAAAAAAACTCCCATGTAATAAAATCTATTTTCAAGGATAAATAAGCAATAAATTTTGGCTCTTATTACTTCCTGCCGCGACAACATGGAAACGATAATTTGAATAATTGTATTTCCCATTGAATTCTAGAAGACGTGCACAGAAAATGAAGTTACATTTATGTCCAGAAGCAAAACAAGGGGCCATCTCAGCATTTGCTTAATGGATCAGGGAAACTGGACGAAAAACCTGATCGAGATGGGGGTCATTGACCCGGAAGCTGTGTTACAATAGTTGTTACAGGTTGTTTATACTCATTTATACAGTCCAAATGGTAAATAATGCATTATGTATCATTGTTAAAATTAATATTACTTTTCTTGGGATGCTCAGTATAGTCTCTAATTGTATAGAAACAGTTATGCAGCAGAAACGATTTCACTTTAGATTTAAACTTTTCTATTGAATTTAATCGTTTAATGTCATCTGGCAAAGTGTTGTCAAATAATGTACATGTATTGTATGTGAATTTTTTGTAATGAGCTGTTGATACTGTCACCTGATGAATATGATTTCTACGTCGAGTGTTATAGTAATATACTTCGGCATTTTCTGAAAATATATTCCCGCCCTTAAGCAAGTCATTTTTACAAAAACCACTGATTCGTAAATAAAAAGACACGGTAATGGTAGAATTCCTAGATGAATGAAGAGAGGCTTACATGAATCACGTGGGTGGGATTTGGGTGGGTGGGATTCGTACAATTCGTTTTTGTAATCTAAAAGTCTGGGAGATATAAGATGTATTTCCCCAGAATATTATGCCATATCTCAGGCGGGAATGAACATTCGCGAAGTATACACAACGATCAGTATGAAGGCTGACTGAATTTGCAACAATTCTGAACGCGTAGCATAATGAACTTAATTTTGTGTTCAATTCATTTAAATGGACGTTCCATTTAAGGTTTGACTGAATTGAGAGACCTAAAAATTCTGTTGCCTTAACATCAGTCAATGGTACACCGTTCATTTTCAATGGAGCACAGAATTGTTTATTTGAAATGGAAAACTGCATTAAAACCGTTTTCTTTTCGTTTACTTTTAATTTGTTATTTCGGAACCAATTTGAAACATCTGATATTGTACTATTTACGGTTTCTTTATTGCAAAGGATGTTCGTATCATTCGCAAAGAGAACCGTTCTTCCGTTTCGAATCGTCGAGGGCATATCGTTTACGTAAAGTAGGAACAGAATAGGGCCTAAAATCGATTCTTGAGGAACTCCACATGCAACGGGCAAAGAATCGGAAAGGTGCGTACGTAATGTTCCATCATTCCAGTAAGGTATTTCAACTTTCTGAGATCGTTGTTTAAGGTACGAACATAACCAAGTATCATAACATAACCAACAACCAACGAACATAACCAACGTATCTCAAGATTTCCTTATCTACTTTAAAAAATACAAAACATTGTTACGAAAAGTCATAAGGCAGGCTAAAATCATGAAAAACGATCAGGATATTTTGAACTCAAATAATAAAACAAAAGCAATGTGGAATATAATAAAAAATACCACCAAATCAACTAGAAAACCCGTAGAGAATGTTGTTTTAAAATATAACGATATAAATGTAAACGATCCGGCAACAGTGGCTAGTCTCTTTAACCAATACTTTTCGAGAATTGCTGTCGATCTCACTAAGGGTCTTCAGGCACAAAATTCAAAAACAGACAGTTCACCCAAAATTTTAGACACAATGTTCGTTTCCGAAACTTCTTCCTATGAAATTTTCAAAATAATCGGTTAACTAAAAAATAAATATTCGTCCGGTTTAGATGAATTCCCGGATTCTTTGTTAAAGACTTGTGCGTATGCCATTATACACCCGTTAACTCACATATTTAATGCATCTTTATGCACTGGAACGTTTCCAGATATTTTCAAAACAGCTAAAATTAAGCCGCTCTTCAAAAAAGGCAACAAAAATGGAATTCAAAATTATCGGCCCAATTCTCTTCTATCAGTTTTTTCAAAAATATTAGAGAGACTTTTTTACGTACGAATGGAAACCTTTCTCACTAAACACGACGCGCTTTCAGATTGTCAACATGGATTTAGAAAATCAAAATCAACGGAAACAGCTATATTTTCTTTTCTTAAAGATGTCGCCTCATCATTAGGTCAAAACGAGGCACCTATTGGATTATTTTTAGATCTCTCAAAAGCTTTTGACATCATTGATCATGACATTTTACTTTCAAAATTACCTTCATATGGAATCCGTGGTATTGCTCTAGATTGGTTTATTTATTTATTTATTTTACGTCAAAAAACAGTTAAAAACTGCGTATGACGTGCTATGGGGAAAAGTGAATTGTGTGCACATTTTCAAAATTCTGTGATCCCTACACTAAGTCATATACTACTTAAATTTTGAATTTTGAAAGGGAGAAAAAAAAACAAAAAAACTCTCATGTAATAAAATCTATTTTCAAGGATAAATAAGCAATAAATTTTGAATTTTGAAAGGGAGAAAAAACAAACAAAAAAACTCCCATGTAATAAAATCTATTTTCAAGGATAAATAAGCAATAAATTTTGGATTCCATATGAAGGCTTTATAACCATTATCTAAAGAAATGGCTCAGGCAGGTCCAGGTCCTTGAAGGGAGGCACCCAAAACTCCTATCTAGTGACCCTGCTGTTGCCTAACCAGAACGATGACCTGGCCGCACACATAGCAGGTTTGACTTTGATTTTCCAGAGGTTGGCGTTACTGTAAATACTCTAGTGACCGACTTTGCAACTAAAACCTCCACTTCGCCCGTATTTCTTCAATCCATCGTTCAAGAAAAGTTGCGCGAGTAGTACAAAATTAGATTTCTGCTTTGACGCAAGAAAAGTTTGATGGTTATTTCAAGTCAATAGTAGGTTACAGGTTCCGCCCATTTTCGTAATTCACACGTCTAAACTTTTCATGTCACTCTCAGATGTTTCTCGTGAAAACGAATGTAGATTTTCCACATTTTTGCAGTAATTATAAACAACCCACTATAGGACATAGCTCTCGATAAATAAGTTGTCATTTACTTGCCTTGCCTGAACGTGTTGTATAAACAGCATCATGAGCTATTACTAAGATTTTGTGGATCTTCAAGGCTTTATTTGTGTAAAATCTAAGCCATCTTCTCAAGACTATTTGTAAAAAAGCAAAGCTAAATATTACGTAGGTCACCAAATCAACTGTTTTCTTCTGCCACCAGAGGTATGAAGTCGTGTCCCAATTGTATTGTAAGAAATGGCATTAAATGCTCATTAAAACTTGCCAAGCGGAAGATATTGAAAAAACGTTCCATAAAAAATGTTAACATTAAAATCATTGGGGATAACAAGTAATATTTTAAGCATTTGAGTTGAATATTGAAATTCAATCATCAAAATTTGAATTCAGCTCAGAAATCGACAAACTTTTTTTTTAAAATATGATAAAGTGTGTCGAAAAAAAGTGCTTTTTTAAATCGAATTTCTCGACAAAATTCGCAGCCAGAACCTAAATAAATCGAAAGAAAGCAAATATCATTGTAAATAACAAATGTAATAAGACACACGCACCTCGGCAACGGCATAATACAGCCAAAAACTTAGTAACTTTGTAGAAATCGCTCACGCACATAGCAGAGCTTGCCACCCAGAACTTGCTCGCCAAACGGGATGATGTCATTCTGGAAATCTCTATGGTATTTGTCAGAGTACCGGTGGTGGCATAGACTATAATAAAGAGGTTCTTTACTCTATGGTGGTGGCAACAGTGACATTTTCAGCCTTGACTGTTGGTACCGATGAAGTTTCAAAACAACACAGTTACCAAATAAGCAAAAGGACGGAAACATCTAAACGCATCTAAAGCGGTGTATTTGACGTGCATACAATAGTGTTTCGTTATGTGTAAACTTATAGTGAAGTTGATAACTTAAAAATTGAGTCGTGAAGTCAATACCCAAGCTGACAGTGAGATGGACGAAATAAACCTTTTATTTCATCAGAGTAACTAACAGTGTGCACAGTTATCAAGATTTCGCCGAGACATCAGGCGATCCGAAGCTATTAGTTAATAGATAATGGCCGAGAATCAGGAACCTGTCACTGATATTTCCAATGTAGGATGGAAACGGCCAGATGAATTTATGAAATTGCATTTGCTCAAGAAAAAAAGAGCATTAAACGCCCGTTTGTGTAAAAAGGTTCTACCTCCGCCTACAACCCCCGGTACAACTTGTAATGATGTTTTTGAGAAAAGAGATTTACTTCAGAAGAGGAAAAATCCCTTTCGGTAAATCTCTTTCGTTTTTAACCTTTATATTATTGTGAAAGTTCATGTTTGTCAGGTAGGTGGAAGTCCAATTTTTAAATTTTTTGGTAATTAATTCTAGGTGTGAAACAAATAAACGTTTTAAAGGAGGTGACAATTCATGTGAGATTTCTAGTACTGAACTTGAAAATTCGAATGACACCACATTATTTCAATTGATCACGGCAAGTGGAACTTCTGAAAATAAGCAAAGTAATGAGCTGATGCAAACTTCATTTTCCAGTATCTTGAGAAAACTTAAAGGAGAAACAACTGATGTAAGTCCACAATGATTATGTTTCAAAATAAAATGTTTTTCAATCTGAAAGAACGTGTTTCAGTCTAGAACTGCAACAATAATAATGTTTTGTTTTGTAGCCTATTGTGCACAATGAAAACAATTATATTCCAGTGGATTGGTCATTAAAAAGTAAAATCAGGTTAATGTCAGAAAAACCTTTCCCTTGGGATTTATTATTGAAGACCTGTGAAGAGGCATCAGGAATAACAGGGTTAGTGACTCAAAATAAACTTGGGATATGTGTTTTGAAAGTATTAACTTATAATTATTTTTGTCTACAGTTTTGTGAGATGTCTTAATTCTGGATTGAGCCCAGAAAAAAACAATGTTACAATATGCTCATTAGATACAAGTCCCAATGCCCGTTTCCATCAGTGCTGTTTGATATGGCAATATCCATCTTTCCCATGGCTTTCTGTTTTTCCACGTATGGCTGGACGTGTGAGCTCCACATCCACAAGTTTTATTGGCTCCAATCCAGAACTTAGAGACTGCTTGAAGAATGAATGGTTAGAAAGCTTTCGTTCATTGTTTCAGGTTAGTTTCTTAAAAATCTATTCTTTATAGGATGAGTAATGTTAACATGTTATTTGTATTAACTGCTGAGCCTTTTATTTATTTTTACATATATATAGATATAGATATATACTGATTCTGATTTTCATTGGAACAATTTTTTTTTTTTGTTTTATGATACAGTTAGTTCGAGCTCTACAATGTCCCTACTTCTATGTATGTGCCAATAATTTCACATGCCTCTTCCGAGCTGCTGGAATCGGTGGAAAGACTGATATTCATGCTTTTTTAACTCCAACCACATCTGGTTTTCGTCAGTTGCTTAAAAAAGAAGGTATATTGTTCATGTTTAATTTACTAATTAAGATCAGAAGGATAGTGAAAAATGTACATAATATTCAGAGGAAATGGGGAAGCATGGCTGCTGCCTTGCAAGGGACCTATTTGCTCAATGACTGAAGGGAAACTGGATAAAAAATCTGAGTAGGGCACTCACCAAGGAGAACTTGCTGGAGTTAGTTGCAAACATTGAGCAGTAGTCTGTATAGTAGTATCATTGAGATTACCAGTTATACAATGACATTAATAGTGCTAAGTATCTATTAATATATGTAATTAGCACTACTTTAATATTCATTATTGATACTTGTATTCTCTAAGTAAAAATAGTTGTACAGCAGAAAAGGCTGTACTTGTTAAGTAAACATGAAACGTTGAGAAATGTCCTTGGACTCAGAACTTTCCCCTTCTTTCTGAAGACTCTTAAGTGTTGGAAGTTTCACTGTTTATAATTCTATTTGTGCTCGTTAACATAAAATTTGAAGTTTAGTTACATTATTGCACTGAAATGAAGTAACGGCTCCAAATTTTTTCTTCAAACTTTTCGTATGAATAGTGCTTATTGAACTCTTTAAGGTGACATAAAAATAACTTTGCTATATTTCGTTTGTTTGTTGTTGTTGTTGGTTTTTTTTTTTTTTTTTCAAAAATTACACAAATGTAATTTTTTTCAAATCTCTCACGCATTTAATATACTCATTTCCAGCAATTTGTATTCAGTATTGCATTTGTGAATGGACATGCTTCAAATGACTTCCAATAAAGTTTTTCCAAAACTCAAAAGATGTCTGTGAAAAAAAAATTCAATTTCTGATTTACAGTAAGGTTTAAACGCCGTTTCATAGAAAACAACTCCAAAGTTTTCCATGAAAATATCCTTGTAGGATGAGGTTTCACTCTTCTATAATATTCTTAAAGTAATATTTCAGTTCTACTATTAGGAAATCGAAAAATTGAGAAAATGTGAAAAAATGTGCTTTGGGTGGCTATAGATGGCAGCTGGCAAGAGTATGTGGCAAGTCTGAAAAGCTAGCCCAGGCCAAAGAAATTAGAAAACTAACTAACTAGTATGAGAAAGTCTGTGCCATTCTGAAGCATCACTAGTTTTGTGCTCTCTGACAGAAATTGGATCGATGCATTCTGGCAATTGTAAACCTACGTAGATGAATTAGTAACGTTTACCTACAGGTTTGTAATGGAAATTCATGACTCCATACATTTCTCATATCTTTCAAATTTCATAAATGCAAAGAATTGAGTTAGCACGGATAGTATTGCACCCTGAATTTGTATTTTGTGTTGTGCAAAATAAATTTGCTGTTATGATAAAAACAATGGTAGTGGGTGATTGTAATTATGCTGACTATAACAACTGGCATTAATTTTTCTTCTTTTAATGTTGATATAAATTTCTAGTACACCAAGTTATCATTACAAATATAAAAAAATGACTTGTTAAAACTGCAGAAATATTCACAAAAAACTGAGAGGAAAGTTAATTACTTCAGAAATTTGATTTTTGATTTGTACTTAGCATTCATATATAAATGCCTAAATATCACTGTTGCTACTTTCTTTATGGTGCTCATGTTGATAGCCCAGTTAGCTTGAGCAAAGTTGATTTTGTTGGATAATGTTAAAAATTGCTGAAATTTCAAAGAGCCTAGTGTGCTAATTTTATCATGTGCATAAAATCTATTTACACTAATTGTGAGGTATTGTTTTATTCATTGCCACTCTCTTAGCAAAAGTGAAAAACTTCAATTGAAATATCTATAAAAATAATCAATTTTTTTAAATCAATTAAAACATACCTTTCATTGTTTTAATGAAGTTATAGTGAAGGAGAATACACAAACAAATTGTAACAACTTGATATTCATATTTGTATCAGCATGAAAATTATCCATGTATGGTTCATAAGTTGGTTTCATTTTTGTATGAAAAGTCATCCAAATGACAATTTTTTGACAAGCAATCTGCTAAGAGCTCTGTTTAGTATTATGCCAGTTGGATGTATTTTGAATTTGGCCATTCTCTCTAATAGGTAGAGGTAAGTTCTGACAAAACAAACATTGAAAAGAAATTATGACTTTTTTTCAGATGTGGAGTACACCATGCCACTTAGAAAATCAAAGCCAACAAAACGTCTTTCCAGTGATAGTAATAGTGACACTGGCTACGATACATTAGATTCAATCACTGATGAGCAAACTCCATCTAGCTTTTCAAAGACTTCTGCTGTTAATGAAGAAATTGATGATGATGATGATGATGACGAGACAGCAGATGAATGGTTGAAAAGCATGGGTATGGAAGCTTCAGAAATAAAGAAACTTAATGCTCAACAGGTAAGATCCTTTTCTTCAGTCTGATTGGACCCTTCACCCGTTCCCATTTTTAGGCTCTCTTGTTAGGTGTCTTACTATACAGTAGAATGATGTCCTCTGTTATGTTCTTTTCACCCAAACAAATAATTATTTTTGTTCCAATGTATTATTTCATTTGAGGCAATGTTCTTGCTTCCCTTATGTAGTATATGACTTTCTCTAATATGTTGTGTAGCCGGGATCTGCATTTTGTGGATACATGTTGCCTAAAAATATGTTTTTCATCCAGACATCTCTCTGGATCCAATCAGTTCCATCTTTCTGTGAACATTACTAGATCAGGGTGGCCACTATCTGGAAACGGGAAAATCAGAGCATTTCAATGCTCCAGAAACATCAGGGAAAATTTTCAATCAGGTAATAAAAGCATTAGTACATTATCATTATTGTTGTTCCATTTTCATTTGTTGTGAAAATATTGTTACTTTGTATTTTCTCGTGGCAAAATCAGAGGGCTGACCAATTAGTATTAGGTTGGCTTTAATATTTTCTTTAAATAGCGTGAAATTAAATATCTAATCAGGAAAAGGTTTTAAAAAATCACTGGAAAACCTGGAATAGTCTGGGAAATTTGTTCCGTGAAATGAGTAGTCACCTGTTGATGCTAAACTATCAACAGAATTTTCACCAAAATTGAGATTCCTGATCAATCTCTCTGTTGACATGGCCTCTGAAAGTTGAAATGGATTAATTTTTTGGAGTACTTTACATGAAGCCCCAACAAGGTATTCAAGCTTTTTTCAAAAATGGTTCCAAATAGTTTCTTTAAATTATTCAAATCACATAAAAATGGCAGAGGTCTGATTGTTGTTAAAATGTCTAAATTTTCAAAAATTGCTAAAGGTCTAATGAAAATTTTTCAACCTCTCTCCACTAACTACATTATTGAACATCTTTTTTCTTGATGAAATCTTTTCTTCTAAAGTAGATCTGTAAATAAGTTAGGTATAATTTTTTGAAAATACAAATGATTCTCATATAATTTTTAGTGAGATCAAGGCAACTAAAAATAAAAACTAAGCAAGATTTTTCTTTAAAACTGTTCCAAATTGTTTCTTTAAATTCCAAATATTACAGAAATTCTGTGGCTGAGTTTAGATCATTGCTGCTGCTTCAACAGTGACTGACTAGTAGATTGTATGGTTTGGAACCTGAAAGTGCCTGAAGGAGAATTGTAGCAATTGGCTGCTCTGATTGATAGTTTTCTGTGATTTCTCTGATAAATACCAGGTGTATGCCTGAACAATACACTAACAATACCAGGTGAATGCCTGCACGATACCCTAATAAACTTCTCTTCCATGTCCTATCCCTTCCCCTTTCTTACACACAATGTTGGCCATCACAATCAAGTGTACGATAACTACGAAGCGGTTGATAATTGTAAAATATTATATAGGTAATTACTATAAACATAATGATCGAAGTTGGGCTTTATTTAAGACACAATTATTGTTCACTACTGTTTAATGTAACTTTAAAAACACTTTTTTGTTTCTCATGAAAAACATCTTGCACAAGAATTTAAAATGTTAAACATTATAATATTTTTCAGTTTAGAGATATTGTATATGAATCCAGGATCAACGATTTTATTATTCTATTGATCAGAAACGCCCATTGATACAATTATAGAATCACATTTATTTAAATATATTAAAATTATGTATTTATTTGTCATACTATTAAGTGTTTCAGTCACCGAATATGTTTTTTCACAAGTAAATAGCATTGGAGGAGTAGGCATTGCGTTAGGAGGATTTTCCATGTGATGGCAGATAAGTGTACGATTTTCCTCAACATTAACAGATGATCTAAGTCACTCGTGAGGATTAGAACATGCTTCCGGATGTCTGTTCATATGTGTCAGCTTGCAGTTCAAGAGTGTGTCATGAGAGCCGTTACTATAATATGAGAGTCACCCTGAGAACAATAGCTTATTAACAAGTTGCCCTAGGGATGCTCGTATGCGAGCACATGTTGAATGCAATTGTGCTGGTGGGTCACAAATTGGAACTTTGCCATGATAGCAATGATCATTCCAATTTACATGTCAAATTTACTATCCCTTCTGGTCTAGTTTTAACTTTATTAAATCCTTCTAGGTGGATATTTGTAGGTCGCATTTTAAACTGACTGCCTAATTGTTTATATATTTTATAGGGCATTACATTTACTTCTGCTCCTGGATCTAATTTTTGTTTTATTTTCTTGTTCTCTATCTGAATTGTTTCTAACCATTCTGTTTGATCTCGAAATCTGATAAAGATGTTGAAATTCGAAGATCTACAAGAAATAAATACCTACCAAGAGATATCAAGTGACCGTCGCTTGCGAATCGAATGTTTGTAACAAAAAATTGCCTCGTACCTACAGAGAAGCTATTACATCCGACAAACGTGAAAAATGGATAAGTGCAAATTTACGTGAATTAAATTGCTTGAAATGATATAATACTTGGAAAATAGTGGATGTTTCTGTGTTAGGTGATCGCAAACTCGTGAATAATAAATGGGTATTCAAGAGAAAACTCGCTGATGGTGAAGTTAAATATAAAGCGCGACTTCTGGTAGACGGTTCACGACAGACTTGCGGCTTAGACTACGATTCGGCATATAGTCCTGTTATGCGGATGGATACATTTAGAACATTTTAAAGTATTGCTGCTATGAAGAAATACATCGTACGCTATATAGATGTAGAGACTGCATACTTAAACGCCGAAGTTGAACAAAACATCTTCATGAAGATACTGGATGGCATAAATGTTCCCAAAGATAAGGTGCTCAAATTGCGTAAAAGCCTTTATGATCTGCCAGAAGCTGGCAGGTGTTGGTTCAAAATATTATGTGACATATTAAGAGAATGCGAACTTAAATCCTGTGAGAGTGATCCGTGCGTCTTTACAAATGAAAATCCTAACGAATTTGTTGGAATTAGTTTTTACGTAGACGATTGTTTAATCATAGGTCAAAATCGTCATTTAATTGATGATTTAATTTGTAAGCTTAAAATGAAACTTACAATCAAAGAAATGGATGGGACTGACACCGAAAACTTTCTTGGAATTAGAATAAAGAAATGCTCAAACGGATTTACATTGGATCAAATGGAGTATATAAATGAATTTCTAAGAAAATAGAACATGGAATCGTATCATCCTGTGTATATCCCAGGAGTAGTTGGACAAAATGGTGACAATTGTGATGATACCGAAAGTGTTAATCAAACCATGTACCAAGAGTTATTAGGTTCTTTGAACTACTTAGTAACTGCTACACGTCCGGATTTGGCATATTCTTACAGCAGCCTGTCACAGTATTCGCAAAACCCAAAAAATGTTCATTGGCAAGGGTTGAAAAGGATATTGAGATACTTAAAGGGTACAATGGATCTGAAATTAAAAATAGATGGTACGATGGGAATGTACCACCAATGTACTACCAAGGATTGTAAGGCATTTGCTGGCTACGTTGTCAAACTTAGAAATTCTCTGAGAGGGTGGAAAAGCAGAGAGCAGAGAATCGTAGCCTTATCTACCACAGAGGCTGAGTTAACTGCAATTCAAGACGCTATTTGCCAACAAAAATTGATTGTATCGCTACTGGAAGATTTAGGTTTTGGAAATATAGCTAAACGTCCAATCACATTGTGCACAGACAGTAAGGCAGTGATAGATTGGTCACAGGACTTCAAAATAACCAACCGTAACAGACGCATGATACGGAGGCTTAATTTTGTAAAAGAGAACTTGTTGAACAGCGAAATTCAGTTAGAGCATGTGAATTCAGCGGACCTGGAATCGGACATTTTTACCAAGCACCTAGATCGGACCACTTTGTGGAAACACATCCAATCTCTTAATTTAATTAAATGAATATTATTTGTGATATAAAGTTTCATTGGAGAATTGTTATTTTTTATGGAAAAAAAATTCTGCGAACGAAAAGGGGGGAATTGACAGTTGAAGGTGATAACTGGTAACTAAGTACATGTTTTGTTATGTATAGAGGAGTCAGGAATATTACGAAGTGTATACTTTGTGCGAGAATAAACACCTGTTCTTACTGGATGACATCATGATGTGTATCATTTACTAATACCAAACAACATAAACCTGTATATATTTCATTAATTTCAAGCAGAAATTATATAAAAACTACCCTTTTTCTTCAAAAATAATTGTAAATGACCTTTTTTAAAGGGCTAATTTTGTACAACAGACTTTGACTCTTTCTTCACTTTTGTAGGGTGTTTTTTCTTTCTTTCAATTTTCGAAAAACCAAGCAATACCTGAAAATAGGACTAGCACCATATTTGTTACTGTCCCTTACTACATCAGTGGAAAAAATTTAAAGAAAAAACTGGAAGCAAATTTAAAGAAAATTTTGTTTTGTTAATATCAAGGGCAAATTACCCCAAAACTGCTCATTTTTCCAAATATTGTGTAAAGAGTCTCTATCTTCAATTTTTTTTCCTCCTTTTATTTGCAATTTTGGAAGAATCAGGGATTTTAGCGAAAATGAGACCTGTACCATTCTTTTAAATTTAACATTAAAAATGTTTGAGGGGCTTCATGTAAAGTGCCCTCCAAAATTAAAATGTTGGTTTCAAATTCCAGGGGCTGTGACATCAGCCAGAATGATAGGGAAATATCAGTTTTGGAGAGAATTGGCTGAAGTTATGCACTATGCCCAGACAGACATTAAGCTGTCGATCGATTTTTTAGTCTGAAGGACACACAAAACATGGATTCTGGCTAAACCACATGTTAGAGGATTTTTTCTATATTTAGCAATTGGATTTATCCACTTCATTAGCCGGGCCCGGCAATAAGAGGTTTTTGGGTAAAAAATTCGCTGTTTCCTGACACACTATTATAATACTTTCTCTCTACGAGAAAGTAACAATTGTGAGGAAATTGTGTGAAAAATGACTTTGTGAAAGCCATTAAAATGTTTTACTAGGTGAATTTTGATTCGTTCCAATAGCACAAATAGGCTTTAAGTAATTCAAGTCAAAGTTGGAAATCATTTTGGTCAGGGAAAGGCAGGGAAGAAGCTGAAACTGGGTAGGAAAGTCAGGGTACTGGTGTGTCATAGGGAGGCTGAGAGGTAAATCAAATTACTTACATTTGGCATGTATTTATTAAGATTAATTCCTTTTCCTTGCTAGTAGATAGTTGTGTTAAAATAAATGCTTGAGCAATGCAATAAATTGAAATATTCAGAACTGCAGATTTAAAATATGCATTTCAAATAAACAAAAGAGGAAAAAACCAAAGTCCTAAATATCTGGGTACCACTGATAAGCTGTTAATGTCCTTTTTTCTTTGCTTTTCCTAAGTCTTTACATTTTTCTATTATGTGTCTAGAGACTGAACTTCCTCTGTTATAAACCCATAACTAGGCAACCAGTGTCTTGAGAATACTCACTTTTATTGGCATACACAACAAACTAGGATTTTGTTTGTTCTTCTTTTCTATTTAAGCATCTGCATGCACTGGGTCACTTTTATTGCGAATAAACAGAGAAAATATTTACTTTGATTTATAAAATCAAACTCACTAGTGGTTGCCAGAGGATAGGATACTTAATGTTGTTTTGGTTACAAATATTGGTTGATTTTGATGCAACAGTCTAGATTGGTTTATTTGTGTGAAGGGAATCAAGGATTATTCATCAGGTATTGGTAGGAAATGGTGTGGAGTTAATGACATTTGCATCATGTAAATGAACTTAAGGCGTTGTTTTGTTGTATATGTTCATTTTAGCATAAAGCTTTTTCAGACGCATTGCAGCCATCTTCCGTGCTATTCTGAGGTGGCTGGGGGCCTCGGTCCAAACAAGACAGCTGTCTTGTTTGGACCAAGGCCCCCAGCTGCCTCAGAATAGCACTGAAGATGGCCGCAATGCAGCCAAAAAAGCTTACTGCTAAAATAAACATATACGACAAAATGTGTCAATTTCATTTACATCATCAGGTATTGTTTATTATGTTAAGAGACGGTTTGCAGTTACTCTGAGAGTGTGAGTATGTGTATGTGCGCAAGCATGTCATTTCAGTTGTAAAAAAAAAAATACTCTGAAAAACTTTCTGATGAGTAAATAACTTATTTTGGGAGATAGATTTTAATCATAAAATTGTTAGAACATTCACTGAACCAGAGTGAAATAAAACATTAGTTCACATATATTATAAAGAACTGTTTGGCAGATAATGCTTGTCCTGGTATGTTACAAAAAGATCATGTTGGAGGGTTAAAAATGTGGTATCTATGTGTAAAAATAGCATATATTTTTTCTTTAAATTTTTTGTTAGTTTTGAAGATATATAAAAGTAGTGTAATATTATATCAGTAAAGTAATCTTAAATATGTTTTACAGTCCTTTTTTCTGTGCTTTCACAGGAAAAACTGATGTCAGACAGATCTAGAGAAATTGATCATAGCCCTGAATCTCTCATTTATGTGGAAGGTGTTAATGTCCAAGCTCTCTTTAATTTTCTTTATAATTACAAACCTGTAGTTTCGCCAACAGGGCCCCTGGCAGGTATTCCTCCCACATTGCTTGCCCCTGTCGCTTTTCGGGGTGCCCATCTGAAACCTTTTAAGGTAGGTAGTTTTGATACTACATTGTTTGTTCACCGAAATGATAATGCATTCCAAAATAATCTCAAAATTTTGAATGTGTATTTCTCAAGTATATTCTTTCAATATTTAAAAAAAATGATTTTTTAATGTTTTGAAGATTTGTGTATAATGAAAAATGGTTTTAAAATATCATTGCATTCTGATGAGTAGACTTGTTGAAAATTGTAAGAAGAATTATCTATAGATACCTGTTGGTATTTCAACAAGTAGTACTTAAATATTTGAGTCAAATTCTCTTTACAATTTCAATACAGCTTGTTTTTATGAGACATAGATGTGTTTTATTTATCAGTTATTTATGTTTGTTAATAATTTTGGCTTTCATTTGTAGGTACAACAAAGTCGAGTAAAAGTAGACACTAAGTCATACTATTCAATTGAAATACGTGGACCAATTCTTCCTCATACAGTTCATAACCTGTGTGGTTTAATTAAACAAACTCAGTCATTTTCTATGACCTTTGCTCATGTGGAAACCACAAAACCATTTTCTGAAGTAGCAAGTGCAGTAAGTTCAAAAAAAGAAACTGTAGTTGATATTCCAGGTATGAATTGTTTTAAAATGACCTTACTTAATTTTTATTTCCAAATTGTTATCACCATGTATTATTTTATCTTATAGTAAAAACGCCAGATAAGATTGGAAATTCAACTACTATACATACTCCCACAAAGACTCCAGCTTCAGATGCACTCTGCAAAGAAAATCTCAGCGATTGTGGACTTCATCGTTCATTAATCGACTCTTTCTGCTCTCCTGATATGTTGCGTATTCGTGTGGTTGATAGTTTACGAAGTAATGTTGATGGCACGTACTCTTGGTCATAAAATGTAAGAAAATACATGATCTCATTCAAATAACATGATTAATTTGCAATTAGGCAAGTTAGCCTTCAATTTTTGTACTAATGTGACTAGTCCAACTAGGGCAAAAATTTGTATTTTTACAACAAGAAATGTATATTTATAGTTATATAAATGTAATAGTTATGCACCATAAGTTGTTTTATTTTTTGCATCCTCTTTAATGAACATTTTGTGGAAGCTGTGTAAAAAGTAATAATGGGTTATCTGTATATGAATAAAATATGAAGAAATATCATATTGAAAAATTGACAACCCAAATTTTTGAAAATATACTCTTTACTCCTGTGTTTTGCCAATAAATATGGTACCATTTAATTTTTAATGTTCGGGGAATTCTACTTCAATTGAAACAGGTGATAGTTTGAATTTGATTGATTAGTGATTCTGAATCAGTGGCGACTCCTGGTCATGTTATGGGTGTGCAACACCTCTCTTCTCTCTCTCACACATGACCCATACATACAGATATATATTACAAGCATACACATATTCACTACTATAAATAATGACAATTAAACAAAAGGCATCTTATGAAGTTTGATAGCATGCTTTTATGAGTGATTTCAACATGAGCTCCTGAACTAGAGCTCACTGCCTTTTATCAGCAACGAGGGTTGGCCGCATTTCTTTTCACAACACCCACTTCAACTTCGCTTGGCCAGGGCCCCTTCAAAATATTTAGGACTTGGCTCAGGTTACTGCATGATGACTTGGCAGGTTTCAGACCAGTGGGCGGACACAGCCATGTTAATGGCATGTCGTGTAACGAACTTCTTCCAAGTAGTTGCAGTGATGTTCGTATGTGTCGCGGTAGTCGCATACAGAAAGCGTATTGCTCTTTACCATAGACTTAGAATGTTCCATGCATATGCTTCGTAGGAAATGAATAATTATTATTTATATATTACTTTTGGGTAGGGTAAGGGTAACTTGTAAATTAAGACATTTTTAAAAATGAAAAAAAAAATTTTTTTTTCTTTTCCACTACAAAATTAAATATGGAAGTTATAGTTTAAATCATACAGTATAAAATGATTCTAAAACAAAATAATAAACTGAAAACTTTACACTCTGAAAATTATAAACTTGAAAATATAATATAAAATAAATATCACAGAACATAACCAACATACAAATTTTACATTACAAATTTAACAAAATTCGTTCAAAATCTAAAAAAATCAAAGCACTGAGAAACTTGAAATCTTAAAAAACAATTAAACAAGACTGTACTCAAAATTGCAGAGAAATTACAACAAAATGTTTTATAAAGAATGCACATAATATAAAAAATCATAATAATAAAAGGAGACTAAAATTAATATCAATAATTAACAACACTCATTGAAAATGCTATTGAACCTAATAGGTAACATTTTGAAAGTTGTAATTACATTATGACATTAAAGAAGAATTCAGTCTGTCAGTTTTTCTGAATATTTTGCAGGCCCCATATATCTGAGCCCCATACATTTATCAAAGAACACAGAAGTTGCAAGAAACAATCAGGAAAATAAATATTATGTAGACCAATAGTGTCAAGCTTATCAATATGTTTCAACTCTATATATAACTTTTGTTGATGACACTACTGTCATTAACTGGATAAGAAGTTCTTGCATTGTTTGGTATAAGAATCAAAGGGGACCTGAGATTACGACACATACCCCATAATTTCCAGCAAGCAAGCAAGAAGAAAAAACTAAATAAAAACTAAAATACATGTTTTACAAAATAAGAAAACCAATATACAAATACAAACAATGGTGTGAGATCTTTCTGCAATCGAACCGAATACTTATTAATAAAGATGTTATAATAGGTAATGTGAGCAAAGAAAACATGGGACTACAAAGATTATTTAAATCGGTATATCTTAATAATGTTGGAATAAGATAATTAAATCTTTGCTACAAGAATTCATGTCTAAAACTGAAGAGTTTCCTACTTTCATTAACACGTTTCACAAATGTGTAATTCATTTTGGTCCTCATACCTTACATGTAACAAAGCAATAAGTTCTCATTTTCTTTTATAATGTTAATTTTCAATTTTTAAATTTTACTTATGTTCATTTCATTGGAAATTCACTGTATCCTCTGTATTTAGCCGATTTAGAAATTATAATCCTTGTTTTTGAATTAATTTTTTAACTTTAAAAAAATGTTTTTACTTATTTTCTAGTTTTAATTTTCCTTATTGCAATAAATACATTCTTTGTTTAAGTATTGAAAAAACTTGCTTGCTTGATTTCATACAGCAAAAATATTTATTATCTCAAATTCCTCCAACTCGATAAATAAATTAATTCTCAATTCCACTTAAGTATTTTAATATATTGTCTATAAACTTTTCATACACATAAAAATTATTAAAAAGATTTTGAAAGTTGATTCTTCAATTCTGTTCAACATTTTCCATCTTTTTCACATTTTTGATAATGTCTATCCAAATTAATACCATCAAATAGATCCTGAATAATTACATTCACATTCTGTTCAATCCTTTTACTTTCTTATGACTTTCACAATCGTAATGTCATTTACATTCAGAAAAGTATTCGTACTATAAGATATCTTCAAATTTGTAAAAAAGGTTGTTTTTTTTATTTGGAGCCACCCATAGTAAACCTTGAAGAAAATTACTTAAAAATCCTTAATGCTGCAGTTTGGTATCACTCCTGGTCTATTCTATCCAGCTGTTATTCACTTCATTTTTGAACTAAAACAAATCTTATGAAGTCATTTTGCACAATGTGCCATGCTAGAAAGTAAGAAGCCCGAATGGTGGGGATTTGTTCAGATATACTTGTATTAACTAGTAATGAAATTTCATTTTGCCACATCACAGAATTTTCTCTGGGATTTCATCTATCATTAACAGCAACAAGAATAATAGTATTAAATAATAATAATAATTATAACAGATGTCTCCACTTTTGTGACCTTAGAGATCTCACTTCAAAATATGAATGCAACACTTAATACAAACACAAAAACTGAAAACTTGCAGGAAGTTATTTTTTTGGATTAGGATTATCCGAAATGATAGAGAGTTGCTTAACCATGCTATTAAGCACAGTCTTGAAAATGCCTGTGGTTAAAGGAACACGGGTCTGACAGACAAATGCGGGTCAGAGTTTTGAACAATGGTAAGGTAAACACATGTCTAAGCAGCTGGTAGGTTTTAGCACTATTTCCCTGAATAGCCAGACGCAGAGCCTTAATACGGTTTGAATACCGCCTACAATTAATGGGAATAATGGAATTTAGTTGATGAGAGTGAAAAATTTCATTACGCAAGTCAACAACATGGCTGACCTCTTGAGACACATTTCGTGCCTGCAAAAAGGACATATCTAAGTGTTCCCTCGTCTGCCTCAAATATTTATCTTTAAAATATTTTGCTACCTGAAATTTTTTGTAACTGCGAGGGGAAATAATTTGTCCTTTACGATAACCCATTAATCTTTTCAAATAGTATTTTCTAGAGCCAAACTTAAATTTGGAAAGAACCCCTCACAGTGGTGTGTCTGGTGTATCCAAAGAAGATTGTACCTGACTAACTGTTGGTGCCATGACTTTCCTCATCAAATGTGTCCATTTGTAAATGACCTTCTGCATCTTCCACCATGAAGTCACCTGGAAAAATTATAGTATCAATTGTAGAGTAAAAGCCATTAGAAAAATTAATTTGATATATGAAATAAATTTGAAACGTTCAATGGGAATGGTATGTTGTTTGAAAAGAAATGAAAGATAATTAAATAATAATTTACCTGAATGGGTACTCTCATATCGAGTTGAGATTTCTCCGAAGGCACCTGGACCACTTAGTGGATCTGCAATTAAGAAATAATGACACTTGTAAGTTTGATCCATTGCGGCGGCGGCGTTGGTGTAACGCGGCGTGTGGTGTAACGCGGCGTGTGGTGTAACGGTTAGCGTATCGGACTGTTATACCCAAGTTTGCGGGTTCGAACCCGATCGAAGCCGTGGATTTTTAAGGGCGAAAAAATCCTTCGTACGCCTTCCTTCGGAGGGGAAGTAAAGCCGCTGTCCCATGTTAGTAGATTTACTGCATGTAAAAGATCCTCAAGCCTAAATGACGCCTCTGAGCTAAATTCAAATTGCCTGTTTCGTCGCCCAAGTAATACCTTCTTTCTCCCATGGTTGGTGAAAGGAGCGTAGCGGAATTTGCGTGGTCAGACGGAAGAGCAGGCCTCATGGCCTGAGTCTCGCCACGTAAAATAAGGCAAATTCAATTCAATTGATTTTGAATTTTGAGTTTTGCTCAGCAGATATTTTAGCATGGCAAGAAAGGTTAGCAATACTGTTGTAATAAGAAAGAAATGATACCTGTTTCTGAATTCTATTCACTAAAAGTATTGTTACCATTTTTGAAGTAAACTTATTTATGATAAAAATTCTCCATTGTTGCAATTCTGTGTATTAATTTTTTTAAAAAAAAGATGGTTGCAGTGGTATCTTACAGCACAGAGCATAAATTGCAATTTCCCCCCTCTCTCCTTAAAATAATTTTATTTCATGACTTGAAAACTTACTTTTGGAAGGAACAGTCCCAGCCACTAAGTGGACAAGGAACTGTTCTTCGTGTCTTCAGTTGTAGTCACTCTCTTGAAAATGATGAGAGCACAAGGTGACCCTTTTCCTATTATCATAAGGCCATTCTGATATTGGTGGAAGATGCAGAAATGACAGCCAGTTATTAGTAACGATGCTGACTGAAAATTTTTGTGGTATGTGGAGGAAATGAAGTCCCCTCTCAGATATGGATTGGGGACCATGACCACACACATAACATGTATTTCTGCAAAAGAAAATTTATATTAATGTTTTGTAATCAATTTACAATTCATGACATTACTATGACATGAAACAAAATCCTTCAATTTTTAGCATCAATAAATTAAACCTAAATATTAATTCACATATTTCATGTTAACAACTCCATTCATACATACTTTAGATTTTAATTTTTAATGTATTATAACATTATTGGAATGTAGCGGATATCAAGCAATTTGAAATGTATTATTATATGAAATGGGTGTCGTATTACAGAATGTTCTACATTCTTAACAATTTAGTTTATTAATATTTATATATAACTGCCACATATTACACACAACGAATTATAGTTACTCTAAAATATTTACGATAAACCGTGCATTCCTTACATTTTTAAAAATGTAATGGGGCAAAGACATGAATTCATAATGGTAAATTATGATACTTTCGTCTTCTCAGTAATAACAATTTTGTCACACTAATATTTGAAAACATACTTACTGACAAGAGGACTTTGACAGTTTTTGGCTTCTTCTGTACGAAGCGGAACAGAAAATACCAACTTTTCTTTGGAAAACACTCTCTTTCGGCACCCTTTCTTTCCAAAATATCTTCAGGGCCCGTCTCAAACTCAAAGGGTACGATGGAAGGGATTGGTACGATCATGGTGGAAATATTTCCACCATGGGTACGATGGAAGGGAGTATTGGCTGCGATTGGCTGGATTTTCGAAATCTCGTTAATCATTCGTAAATTTTCGCTCCTCGAATGTTCGCGGATAGTCCCCGAGTGACGTCAGATATCACATGACGAATATAGCGCTAGTGCAGTCATCTAGAGTAGGTCACTGCAACTACTTGGACCTCTCGTGGCGCGACAAAACCTATTTACGTGACGCCCCACTGTTTCAGACACTGTGTGAGATTGTATTAGGTTACTCTTTGGTGTTAACTAGCCGCCTTTTGGGCAAATGTTTTGAAGTCAGTTTGAGGCTAGTTCTTGTCCGTACGGTGCGCACAATCGGGTTGGACATTTGTGATGACATCTCGCAAATTTAGTATTTTCTGGTGTTATCGTTGCAAGAAAGTGATATTGGTCACTGGACACAAAATCCGGGAGACGCTACATAAACATTATAACATCTGACAGAGGTGTTAATTTTTTTTTAAATGTGCTATGTGAAATTTGTAGCAAGAACCTTGCATATTTGCCACTATATATTTTAAGTTCCAAAGAATGAGGATTTCCACTTAAAACAGGATTTGAAGTTATAACAATAAAAAACAATAGGGATTACATTTACGAAAATCACTTCAACAGTGATTTACTATTGATCACAGGGGGTCCAGCGAACCCGGAATCCTTGAAAACTGGGGGGAAAATGGGAATTTGAATAAGCTTGGAAGAACCGGGAATTTGATTTGAAAACCGGGATTTTTCATTATTTTCAGATTTTTTCCAACATTTAGCAAAAAGTTCACATACGGCATCGTATTCAGTAAAGTGCAGAATTCAACTCAGTACATTATAATGTCGAGTATTAAAATCGAAGTACAAATTCAGAGAAGTCACAAATTTTCCCGAGGATTGCGAAGTTCTTGACTCACGCGCAACACAACTTCAAACACTGCTGCCTATATTGGTGAAACATGGGTAGAGTACCTTAGAGTAACTATATAGTTGCCTGTGGGATGCACGTGCATGGACGAGATACTCGTATTTGCGGAACAAACGTCACACCGGGAACTCAATAGCGGAGTTTTGATTAGTTTTTTTATTATTTATAAACACTACTACAATACATGTAAGTTTATTTGAGTTTGGATTGGTGTCGCCCCTATTCTTTGATGACATCGCCGGTACCTCTTTGCTATTTTTCCGATCGTAATGACCATGTTATTACGTCCACCGTATTCAACGGAAATTTTAACTTCTTTTGTAGTAGAACGCAGTCGAAACAATCTTTGCTTGTAGCCTACACGGTGATTAAGAGTGACAGTGTCCGAATTGACAGGGAGCACGAAGAAAATAACATGCGGAGATCTTGACGGGGTTGCGCGCAGGAAATACAAGTAGACCCTGTTTCTATGGCTGCGTTGTTCCCCAAGAGAGCGCTGGTAATAATATGAAAATACAGTTAAAATGTTACAAATTTATGGTACTCAATTTTTTCATTTTTTCTTTCATGTGTAGTATTAGAAATAATACTAAAATAATACAAACACAACCAATTCAAACAAAGCGCCCGTGGTGCATACCAACGTTTATTTCGATAGCCAGAAACAGTAAGTCGTTTCCAACTTGTACAAATGAAACATACCATAATCAGTGATGAAAATTTCTTGAAGTAAAAAAGTAATTTGTTAGTTCGAAGTTAATTTTATTACCTTCCTTCAATCTACATTCTTTTATAAGAACAGCAATAGCTTCCAAAACCCTCAAATTATGTTTACGAAGCGCAGTGAATTCGGAATCGGCGACTATGTTTGTCGCCAAATTACACAAAAAATTCTCATATTTTCGAAAAATTCAACATGTCCTTTTTTGCAGATCTATTTTTGATGAACACATTTCATTTTTTTTTTAAATTGTGTCTTCACAATTGAAGTTGTATGAAGGCCCAAACTTGATCAAAATAAATTGTGCCGTTTTTTAGAAAATTTGTTTAAAAATGTCAATATTTGACACAATTTCGCAAAAAATCCTTAAATTTTCGAATAAGTGTACGTGACACTATTTAAACATCTGTATTTTGATTAACACCTTTCACTAAGAAAAACATCTTCATAATAGTGTAGTTGTAGGAAGACGGCGAAAAAAATTGGAATTTTTGCAGTTTTCAAAAATTAAAATTTTCAATGATCATGAGACCTGCACTCTTTTTAAACGTCCTATACGCTATCGGAGGTGAAAATTGAATTAAAATTGTTGATGCCGTCTTTGAGAAAGAACTGCAAAATCAAAAAGTGCCTAGTTTTCACACAAAATTACGCGAAAAGTACTCAAATTTTCGAAAAATTGTACATGACTTTATTTCAAAATCTATTTTTAAGGAACATTTCATTAAGGGAAAAATCTGTATCTCTATAATTGTAGTTATAGAAAGTTTCCGAAAAATGTTGATCTTTTTGGAATTTTCGAAAAATCAGGGTTTTCAACGAACAGGAGACCTGCACAATTCTCTTAAACGGCCTTCACACTATCCAACCACAAAATTTAATTAAAAACAATGGAGCAATTTCTTTGAAATTTTTGAAAATACCCCACGGGCTTCCTGTCCCTTCATACCCCTAAATCCTCATGCCATTCATACCCCTAAAATTAAAATATTCGTTTCAAATTTAAGGGGTCGCGACATCGCCTCATCAATTAAGGAATATCAAAATCTTCAAGAAAATTGGCTGAATGATTTACCTGGTAACTTGTTCACTGTCAGACGGACGGACTTTTTGCTGTCAACCAAGTTTTAGGCATCAAGGACACACAAAACATGGATTCTGGCTACACCACGTATTAGAGGATTTCTTTTCTAAATTAAGCAACTGGGTTTATCCACTTTATCGGTACCTGGGCATGGCAATAAGAGTTTTTCGGAAGAAATTTCGCCGCTTTTTCTTGCAGCAGTGCATAAATTTCTCTTTACTGTGTAAGCGGTAGAAGGGAAAAATATCTTGTAATGTGCGAAAAAGAACCTGGAAAATTTATATTCTCAGACCTGGAAAACCGGGAAAAAAAACTTGAATTCCAAAAAGCCAGATTGCCGGTCACCCTGGATCATTTGACATTCATGTTGCTTAGCAGACAAGTCTGTTCATCGTATTAGTATACACATCACTGGCCCTCATTGAAAAACAATTTTAGTGTCGATTAAAATTTTCTAGAACTAATTTTTTGCATTTTGTTTATAGATTATCTTATAAAGTGAATTTTGTCTCGTTGCTGATGCTTATGTATACGTTTTGCAATTAATAAATTATACACACTAAAATAATACATGGGTTCTATGTCGCAGATATACAAACTAAGAACAACTTAAGAACAAACATCACATCTTTGCGGTCATACCATGAAATTAACAAAATCAAGATCTGGTCTGATTCCGATAAAGAAAGTCTTCGCCAACAGAGTAATTTCTATATGGATCCAACTAGGAATTACTTCTTTGCAAACAACACAAGAATTCAAAACCAAGTATGATGACTATTGACCCATTTCCATGTACTTCAGCACAAGACACCCTTTTCCTTTTATTATATCCAGAGCAGCCCCTCCACTACATAATTCCAACTTGTCTGCAGCTTGTAATATGTTCTTAACATCAAACAATGTAATTGAAACTGTACTAAACAAGTAATTTTCATTGTCAAAAAATATTTTAATTTTAATTTTTATCAAGAATGACTTACAAATTAAAAAATGTAGTATATTATACTTTAACTCAATTCTTTATTTCAATATTAATAATAACCAATTTATACATATTTTCTGAAATAATTACAAATTTACAATTCTCAATATCACATATAACGTGCTTACGAACTGTACATGCATTCTTAATTTCCTAAATATATTAATGCACATTAAATATCACATAAATAACATAAGCTCGGTATACACGCTACAGTTTTCGTGCAGATTCTCACACAGTTTCTATACTAAGTATAATATCTTAACTAAAATATCTTAAACTAGAAGTATAAAAGTCAAAGTATAACGCTCAAGATCATGCAAGATATGAAAGTGAAGTGGCGCGGGTTCAAAACCACGCGAGTTAGTGCATCAAGAATCCAAGCATGGACGTTAAAATCGTGCGTGTCCAGTTATATCGATGGAAATTTTTAAGTCTTGTAATATCCTATGGCACTGATATGCGATGATGATATGCATTGAAACGAATGATGATGTGATATTCAACGCTTTAGGAGGGGGAAAGTTATGATAAGCGAAGAACCCCGGGTTTAATTTAAATGCTAAAATCGGCATCCAGCGTTAGTAATTATTGTATTGTTTGCAAAATCGGAAGTCAAAGAATATGCGTTGTTAGGACAACCGATCAACGAAGTGTAAAATTCCATGCTTGGTGTCAAAGCGCTGTGCAGATAGACTTGGCCCCGAACACATTATAGGTGTGGGGAGGTGTGGGGAGGGCTTTGAAAACAGTGATCTTATAGAAAAGCGCAAGGAGACTGAAAAGATATGGAAGCGTACACACGTAAGCGGTTGGTGAGGTGTGAACGGATTTTCGACATAGGCTGGGGTATTATTGAAATGATAGTGAGGCGGGAATTTATAATTAGTTTGATAGCTTGGTATTGTTAAAATATTAGTATGGAATTGTAATTGTAAATTTTATTAATGTAGTAGTTGGAAGTTTGAACTAAAATAGACTCGTGTAATAGAATAGGATTTTTCAATATGTAGCTGAAGATAATCACGAGTAGGTGTTTCATATGAAAAAACAGATAGGGAAAGTCACGAACGCGTATTGATTTTATGGCAAATATTAAATACCATTAAGATCAAATCATTGAGGACATTCTGTAAAATTTTTAATTTATTTTCATGATAGGCAAGAAAGCAAGAATAGGGATACCAAGGATTCCATGGACAACATTCTAAGGGTCGTTCGAGAAGCCATCTAACAAGATATTGTAGTGAGCTTACGAACTATACCCGTACGGTAAATTAATGTTCTACATAAAAAAAAGTAATTTCCATGAGCTCAATAGAACTGTGAAACGTTAAATTTTTATTGTTGGGAAAGGCTGACAATTTATATTAGATGCCATCAATCTAATAATTCGTTTCAATCAACAGAACTTCCAGGAATCGTGATTCTGTATAGAATTACACGTCCACATGTATGTCGAACCCATGATTAAATTGGAAGTAAATTTAATAAATAAGTATAACATTGAGAGAATTTATGAGCATAGCAGGGCAACGGTAGAAATAAAAATATTAACAATAGCATTTTCGGCGTCAAAAATGCATTGCATGGCTCTGGTAATGAAAAGGTTCATTAAACCAGTTGCTAAATTAAGATAAAAAATCTTCTAACACGTGGTGTACCCAGAATCCCTGTTTCGTGGGTCCTTGATGCCGAAAAACCAATTGGAAGCAAAACGTCCGTCCGTCCGTCTGTGAACACTACTAGCGCCTAAACCATCCTTAGTATTTTTTCCAAATTGAAGAAACCCCTATCCATCCGGCTTTAGTTGATGCTTTGAGATTTTGAAAAACATTCTTTAAAATTTGGGGGTACTTTACATGAAGCCCCCGGACATTTTCAACATTTTTTCAAAAAGACTCCACATTTTTTCTTTAAATTTCTTGTAAGAATAGAGTAAAATACACTTATTTGTGTGGCATAGACCCTACTTTTAGGGTTAATTCTGGATTTTCGAAAATTGCAAAAGTTTGAAGATTTTTCCTTGAAATGAAATTTGTTGTACATAAGTAGTTCTTTCATTCTTATTATTATTTCGTACATTCTTTTGAAAATTTCAGCAGTTTTCTCGCAATATGATGTGTAATATTTGCATTTTTAAAAAATAACAAAAAAGATTTTCTCAAAAACGACTCCAAATTTTTTCTTCAAATTATTGGTAAGAGAAGTGTCAAACTAATCTTACACGATGACATAAACACCATATATTGCTCTATTTTTTGTTTTTTCAAAAATCACAAAAATGAAGTTTTTTTTGACTTGTCTCTCGCGTCGGTAAAATTTACATTAGAGGCGATTTTTTTACGTTATTGTATTTATGAGTACGTGTGCTTTAAATATTGTCAAATAAAGTTTCTCGAAAACTCAAAAGTTTTCTGTGAAAATGAGCTCAAAAAGCCGCATTTTCAGAAACAATCAAACGCAGTTTGCTCAAAAACGGCTCCAATTTTTTCAAACGTTTCCAACGGATAATGGTAATGGTACTGCTTAATATGACGTTGAGTTCACTTGGTATATTCTTTTGTTTTTTTCAAAAATTACACAAATATAATTTTTTTCAATATCTCTCACGTCGTTAATATGCACATTTCAATGGATTTGTATACATTATTTAATTAGTGAGTTGTTTTTTAAATTACTTCAAATGATGTTTTCCAAAAACTCAATAGATTCCTGAGAAAAAGAGTTTCAAATTTCGCATTTGCAGTAATGCTTAACGCCATTTTCTTAAAGACGGCTACAAATTTTTCAATGAAAATTACTGTTTAGGTGAAGGTTTTTGTCTTCTTTAATATTTTTAAAATACTTTTTCTACTACTTGGAAACCGAAAAGTTGAGAAATTGTTTTAAAAAAATATACTTTCGGGGGCAATAGCAGGCAAAAAAAGCAAGACTATGGTACCAGTCCACACCAAGGAAATTAGAAAACTTTACTACGAGAAAATCTGTGCCATTCTGTAGCACCTCTAGTTTTAAATGGAATCCTATGCTAAATTTTAGCGTATCGTGATGGGCTTAAAAGACGAATTGAAATATGTGTATATCTTCGTATGTAAGCGAATCGTTTTTTAGAAATTGATTGATTGATTGATTTGATTTATTTAAAGTCGCATCAACTACATATGGTTATTAGCGACTACTTTTATAATTACACAGTCACAGTATAATTACACAAAATAACACAGTAACTCAGAATTATACATATACGGTTAAATACTGTTATAAACTTCAATTTCTCTTATAAAGCTAATGAATTTAATGCACTGTTCTTTGTTATTGAGGTCTTTAGGAGAACTTAAATTGTACTTGTTTCTTGCACTTTCATATTTAGGGCATACAAACAAATGTTCTGCTGAAAGAGAAATCTTGCATGAATTGCAGTTATCAGGATCAGTCCTGTTCAATAAGTGGCTGTGAGAAAATTTTGTGTGTCCTATTCTGCATCTTGTCAAGACAACCCGATCGTTTCTGCAGAAGCTGACCGTTGGATTATCATCTTCAAACTTTCTAACTGATCTTAATTTGCACCCCTGTAAGTTGTTCCATTCATTAGTGTCAAGATTAATTTGTTCTTGACTCTCTTGAGATATTCTTGATAGCTTACTGGTATATCACTTCTAACTACGTTTCGTGCTGCTTCTTTAGCTTTTCTGTCTGCCAATTCGTTTGTTTTTTTAGAAATTGATGTGTATTCGTAACGTATTTTTCTACTGAAGTGGCACTTTCGCTTTCGACCTTGCCTGTTCTCCTCTGAGAAACTAAAGAAAAATATCTCGTGAATGGGTTTGTCTTCTTGCCGAATACGCTCAAAGGCCACGTACCGCGAGTAGATAACAAGGCGGAGACCTGGAGAATGAAATGCGCCGCTGGGGTAGTGATTACGCGCTTTTGCCAGTTTCTTAGAGCATTCATTTCTTCTGATTTGAATTAATAACGATATTGTTTATTCATTTGTGTATTTTTATTTAAAATTTATTATAGAACACAGTTGTCAAAATAACAGCGTGACAAAACAAAAGTATTTGTGTGACAAAACAAGAACTTTCCGGAATCCTTTATGCAGCATTTGAGTTTTCCTTCGACGAAATCTTACGGCAAGATTAGTATCGAAGAAAGTAGCTGTTACTGTGCTCAAGTAAATGACAGCGTGTGTGAGAAGGACGGACTCGCGAAGTTCCTCATTTAGTCAGCAGGAAAGGGCGAAAGGAAATCGCCGCTTCAATGAAAAATACCACACAAAAACACCAATTTCTAAAAAACGATTCGCTTAAAGATGAAGATACACACATTTGTCTTTTTAAGACCATTACGATACGCAAAAATTTAGCATAGCATTCCATTAAAAAAACAAGGTTGACCTTACATTATCGTTGTAAAAGAGTACAAATCCGAAGTACGCTGTACTCAGGTAGCCCCTGTTCATGCAATCGACTTCCCTAACAGCATCGAATCTGGCACGGTTGAGAAGATACAAGGTGTGTTATCACTTAGTTGTTCCACGTGTGTGTGTATGTGTGTATGGCTTGATTTCTGGCGGAACGCGACGGAACGGCTTTCCGGTACAAGAGGCAACCTGTTTTGCTTTGAGCAGGTATGACCCAGACCACAGGAAGAGCGCGGGTGAAAGAAAGGGGATGGTGAGTGAAGGGACTATCGCAAAAATGTAGTCAAAGGAGCTGTCCCAGAAGCAGTATTGCAATGCTTTCACTTTTCTCTCAGGGCCCCTCTCAGCGCGTCGATCGCTTCGTTGCAAATGTACACAATTTCCTCAATGTATTTCGCAACGACGACGATAGCAATGTCGTCCACGAAAACAATAATACTGGTGCCTTCTGGGAAGGGAAGCCGAAGGACCTCGTCATACATCACATTCCATAATGGTGGACCCAATACCGACCCTTGCGGGACACCAGCGGTGACATTGTGTACTTTCGGCCCATTATTTGTATCGTAAACCAGGGCTCTATTACTCAGATACTCGGCCACAATCTTTCTCAAGTACGTTGGCACCTTAAATCTGCGGAGAGCTTGGTGAATATTACTCCACCTGACCGAGTTGAGTGCATTCTATTAAGAATGCATAATTCTATTAAGAATCCAACGTAACGACAGCACAGTACTATTTTGGACTTCCCTTCCATCTACTTCCTCCAATTGCTTGTCGGGCGGTGTTAATGACAAGCTGGACTGCATCAACAGTCGAGCGGGCTCTGTGGAAATCATACTGATTTTCCGAAAGGCCTCCTCCCTCCTTTACAGCTTTCTCCATTCTGGTACTAATAATTCTCTCCAGAACCTTGCCAACATATGTCAAGCACACACAGTGGCCGGTATGACAATGGATCTTCGGGAGATTTATTCCCCTTAGGGAGGAGCACCAGACGCTGTTTTTTCCATCTTTCTGGGTATACCCCTTCTCTCAAGCAAGAATAATAGAGATCCACAAAGATGTCGGTGTGAGCGAGTATCGCAGTCTTGAGGGCAATATTGGGAATGTTATCCGGTCTGGGAGCCTTTGTGTTGCCGATTCTGCTGATTGCGTGCTTCTTGCGTCACTGGAGGAATTATTTCTAGCTCAGATAACGCTATATTCACCGGGGTGGTTCGGGAATAGGGCTGTTACAATTCTGAGCAGCATACTGGGGCAAGTTGGAGAACGTAGGTGCCGCTGTCTTAACCTACTCATGGCCGTCTTGTATGTCCTACCCCATAGATCCTTTTCCACCTCGTCACATAGGCTTTTGGCGCATAAGCGTTTGTCCTTGCAGATTTCTATCTTCAACTGGCTTCGAGCGAGTTTGTATTGCTCTTGCAATTGAAGAAAGTTGTCTCTGCCACGAGCTCTCTGGTACTGTCTTCTGGCTCGAAGGCACTTCCGACGTAATTGGGCGATTTCCTCATTCCACCAGTAAACTGGTGAACGTCGAGTGATTGCGCCTCGTCTAGACATAGCCGCATCACAGGCTTTGGTTACCCATTTCATAACCTGCCCAGCTTTGTCATCTGCGGTACCTGTTGGTACTATCGTCTCCAAACATTGTCGGAAAACTTCTTCGTCAAACGTTTTTGATTTCCACCCAGCTGGTTGATATTTCAGTGCAAAATTGTCCCTCCGCTGATTTTTCACCTCGTACAAAAGTGCCTGGTGGTCACTATGGGTATAGTGTTCACTAACTCTCCAGGACACTCCCATTCTCAATAGATTATCTGACATAAACGTCAGATCCACAACAGATCCCACGCCCTCTCTGCGGAAGGTATGTCTCCTGTGTTGGCGAGCTCTACATTCAGAAGGAAGAGGGATGCCAGAACCGCTCGACCTCGCTCATTAGTGGACGAAATACCCCACTCAACCGCTGCGGCGTTGAAGTCTCCGGCTATCACCAAGGGGCTTCGTCCTCTTGCAAAGTAAACGAAGCGGTCGAGGAACGAGGCTCAAACTCGTCCATTGTCGCATTTGGTGAGGTATAACAGTTATAAATGTAAACGCCGTTGATCTTTACCCAGACAAATACAGCTCCAGGTCTCATTACTTGCTGGAATGTGTGTTTTCCACAGGCCCAGATTGCCGCCTGGTTGTGGAGGTCAGATACCCACGCTGTATCTTCATGGTTAGTATACTGTTCGCGTACTATTGCTAAATCAGTCTCCCATTCCCTAACCGACTGTGCCAGGATATCCTGGGCGACTGCGCAATGGTTGAGATTGAGTTGTATAATTCTCATTTTTTATCGGTTATTGCTTTATGCGCTTTTTGGTACGATGGACACCTGCTGCACCCAGTAGCATGTCTGCCTTGTTTCCCCTTTTCTTACCAAAGCAAGCACTTTGCGTCATTTGTGCATGCCTTAGCAAGGTGATCATCACCACCACAATTCATGCACAAGTTGGACCGGTCATGTGAGCTTTTACATGCTTTTCTGAGGTGTCCAAAATCCAAACATCTGCAACACCTCAGGGGGACCTCCTTCTCACGCAGAGTGCAGTACACCCATCCTATTCTTATTTTACGGATGGCCAACAATTTGTTAGCCACCGCAACAGGAAGGCTGACTATTGCTACCTGTGTTCCACCATAGGATGGTCTTAGAGATTTGACCACAGTAGCTGGGAGATCACTGGCTTCGGGAAGTTTGTCCACCACAGCCCTATGCACTTCCTCTTTAGTTGTGACCTCATCCAGGTCCTTCACCTGAATGGTCACGGTGTGAGTGAGAGCCCTCACATCAGCGTCCGATCCAAACACCTTCTTTACAGAGGACTGAAAATCTGTTGTTTGCCCTCCGGCAGACCGCTTCAGTTGCAGAAGGAGATCGCCGCCAGCTGTCTTCCGGATGTGCGTGACATTCTCGCCCAGATCCTTAAGCTCAGGGTCAGTTTTCATTTTTTTTAAGGATGTCCGCGTACGTCAGTTCGTCGTCCTTCTTCTTTATCATCAGGGCATCTGGTCTGGGTGACCTTTTACGCATTTTAGAACGCTTACGTGTTTTCTTACGAGTGACCACTTGCCACTCGGGCTCTTCTCGTGCCACTTTGGGCTTTTCTCGTGGCATTTCCGGAGAGTATATTTCTGCTCAGATTTTATCTGCGTTTTTCGCAGTCTTCTTCCTTACCTTGGGCACCTGGGAGTTCCGGTTTCGTGAAGGATCGCTTGTCGTTATGAGTACTCCCGCAGCCACCTTCTCAGGGGACGTCTGAGTGCACTCTTCTTTCGCAGTAGGTCTGTTGCACTGAGGATCTGGTCTGGATGATCCTCCTTTTTGCAGTGCTACCACCTCGTTAAAGTGCGTCTGAATCGAATACGTCAATTTCTTGATCTCACCATGAACATTATGACGAGGCTTAACAAAATTGAGAAGCTTGATTATTTTCTTCTCAAGGCTACACAAAGTCTGTGGCTTCGCATGATCATCACTTGTAGCAACTGATACTACAGCAGCCTAGTGATCCACTGCTGAAGTACTGCGGTCACTGGTTGACGGCGCCTGGGAGCCCGCTTGCTCACTCCCAACAGACGCCGGTACTCGGGATCCAAGCTCCTGCACCCTAAACTGAGATCCCAAAAGACCTTCCATATTGTTTTTTTGACTGAGGTGTCCTTACTCGCGTGTTGGTCCGTGAGAGGTATTATAATTGCCTCTTGACCTCTATATCTAGAGATTCCTCCCCTGTCCGCCACCTGGGGACACGTCGCTTAGGGGTTACAGGCTCACCCGGCTTCACCCTTTACCCTGGGCCAGGGTTGTAACCAATCAGACCGTATCCCGACATACTTTCGGGGCGCTCGAGTACGGCGGTTACATGCCATTCCGACAGGGTGACTTGTCAGAACTCCCTTCTCTCGTCTGTTGGTCGACCCGTACCGCCGAAGGGATTGGTTCCCACAACCTTGGCACGGGTTACTCGACTCGACAGGGTCCACCTCCAAGGTGAGAGCGGAGTTGGGATGGAGAGGCTAGGGGACTCTCTTCAGCGAGACTTGTAATCGCATCACATCCCCTTTGACCCCTTGTGTGTGTGTGTGTGTGTGTGTGTGTGTGTGTGTATGCAGATTTCCGGAAAGGAGGTTAGTTTATCCTCTTTTTCGTTACCAGGCCCTGGCAGAAACTGCCGAAAGTTCGCCGTTTTCCCCGCAGCATTACATAACTTCTGTACTGCGTAAGCTGTAGCGAAAGCTGTAGCGATTTTACTTTCGTAAAAATGAGACTGAGAACAACATTAGTGTCTAAACTATTCATAAGGTTTTTTTTCAAAACGAACACTCCCCAACGGATTTGGCCTTCTGGAAGCTCTGCGGTTTGAAAATCATTCTTTAAAATGTTGGGATACTTTACACGAAGCCTCTGGGACATTTTCAAAATTTTCTAAAAAATGGCTCCAATTTTTTCTTTAAAATTCTTGGAAAATATTCCTATTTCACTAGAAATACGTTTGTAATGATGAACAGGGAGCGGATTTCAATAACCTAAAACATCGCGAAAATGATCAATAAAGTGCTTAAAAACTTTTTAAAATGCCGTAAAACCAAAGAAAAATAACCTAAAACTAGCGGTGCTACAGCATGGCGCAGACTTTCTCGAAGCATTTTTTTCTAATTTTCTTGGTGTGGACTGGCTTTAAGGTCTGGCTCTACTCTCTGGCCAGCTGCCATCTATCGTCGCCCCAAGTACATTTGTTTGACATTTTATCAACTTTTCACATTCCTAATAATAGAACCCAAATATTACTTCATGAATATTAAAGAAGAGTAAAATTTTGTCTTAAATAGAAATTTTCATTGAAAAATTTGAAGCCGTTTTTTTTGAAAAAAACGGCAATTAAGCTTTACTGTAAATGTGAAATTTGAAGCTCTTTTTCACACGAATCTATTGAGTTTTCGGAAAACTTTATTTAAAGTGATTTGAGGCACTTCTACCAACAAATGCAATAATGTAAAAGAATCGATGGAAATATACATATTAACGGTGCGAGAGATATTGTAAAAAAATTGTGTAATTTTTGAAAAAAAAACAAAAGAATATACCAAAAAGAACTTTACGTGCAACGTAGAACAGTGCAATTAGCACTATCCATTGGGAAAGTTTGAAGAACAATTTCAAGCAACTTTTGAGAAAATAGCATCTAAGCGTTTCTGAAAATGTGGAAATTTGCGCTCTTTTTCACAGAAAACTATTTAATTTTCCAGAAAGCTTATCTGACATTACTGAAAGCACACGCACTTGCAAATACCTTAATGTGAACAAATTGTTAGTAATGTAAGTATTAACGGCGTGAGAGACGAGTAAAAAAATTACATTTTTGTAATTTTTGAAAAAACAAAAGAATAGAACTATATGCCGTTTATGCCATCTTATAGCGTGCATCCCTACCAAAAGTTTAAAGAAAATATTTGGATCCTTTTTGAGACAATCTTGTTATGTATTATTTTTAAATTGCAAATATTGCTCACACTATTACACGAAAACTAGTAAAATTTTGCAATTTTCGAAAATTCAGAGTTAACCGTGAAAATGGGACCTATGCCACCTTTAGAAGTGTATTAAAAATTTTGGAGCCATTTTTGAGAAAATTTTGAAAATGTCCGGGGTTTTATTGTACCCCCAAATTTTAAAGAATGTTTTTTCAAAATCTCACTGATTTAACTAGAGCCAGATCGACAAGGGATTCTTCAATTTGGAAAAGATCGTACGCATGGTTTAGGCGCTAGTAGTGTTCACAGACGGACGGACAGACGTTTTGCTTTCAATTTATTTTTCGACATCAAGGACCACACAACTGTGATTACTACTACACCACATGTTATAGGATTTTTTCTCTTAATTTAGCAACTGGATTTATTCACTTCCTTGTTTTCAGGGCCCAGCAACAATTTTTTTCTGTCGAAAATTCGTTTTTTCCGCGCATTACATAACTTTCTCTTTACTAAGTATATACGTATATTCGTACGTATACTAGAAAGTAAAAACTGATCAAAATCAGTTCATATGAACAACTCGTGATATGGAAATGTTACTGATGTAATCGAGGCTTCGTCCTTTCGTTCAGCTGAACTCAGCTTGCAAACCTTTGGTTTGGTCTGCTTTTATCAGGAAATCTGTCTTGAGTTACAGCGAAATCAATCGAACCGACAATGACGCTGATACGCCTCACAGGAATCTTAGAATACATGCAACAACTAAAATTACAATTTTTAAGTGATGAAATCGAATAGGCTGGTCAGAGAACATTTGTTGCATCTCCTAAATATTATTTGAAGCAAGTACTATTACAATGATATTAAAATCGATTAAATCAGCGAAAATGCTTTAAGAATGACGGGAAATGGTAAAAAAAGTCTTATTAGTATAAATTGACGAAAAATGCCACAAAAAGGCATATGAAAATTGGTCATTTACCATTTGTCGTAACGTAAAATTAATGTCAATATTGAGTATATGTATAGGCATTGTTCCAAATTGAAACGAAAAATTGTTAGAGGATTTTCATGACATTTCATTAAAATCCGCCCCATAATAATGACATTGGTGCGATTGTCACTGTTTCTCTGAATTTTCGAAAATTACATACTTTTGAAATTGCTTGGAGCCCTATTACAACTACATTATTTAAATATTTTTTTAAATAAAACTTGGTCCCCGTTATTTGTTCTTTAATTATGTCAAAATTTATATTATTTGAAAATAGTAGTTTTCACGTAATTTTCAGTGAAATATGGACCAAAATTACAAAACTTTCTCAAAAACGGCTCCAAATTTTTTCTTTAAACTTTCGTTCATAGTCTTAAATGTACTAAATAACATGACATAAACGCCACTTTGATATATTTTGATATTTCAAAAATTACACAAATGTATTTTATTAATATATGTACGTATAAACACACACACACACACACACCGATGTTAACATTACGGGAGTTTTTATACATTTGTGAATAAAAATGTTTATACATATTACTAGTTTTACCTTTCTATAATATTCTTAGAGTTATATTTCTTTTTTACTATTAGGGGACCGAAAAATTCAGAAAATGTTTTGTGTGCGATTTAGGCCCCGAATGGTAGCAGCTGGAAAGAGCCCAGGACAATACCGAAAATCAAGCCAAGACTTAAGAGATTAGAAAACTAAGCAGTACGAGAAAGTCTGTGCCATTGTCAACACTAGTTTAAATTTAATTTACTTTTCAAAGAAATACAATAAGAGGAAAGAAATTACCTGCACTATGCAGGGGAGTGTAATTGAACTTCGCGGCAATAACAACTTGATATACTGAAGTATTTCATATAGCAAAATATTATAATATCAGTGACCTCTTATAGTATTGTTCTTTTTTCTATTAGGCGAAATGACGCACTATTTCTATTTAATTTAAGAGGAATTTCAACAGAAGAACGATTTCACAATACATTGTTTTGAACATTCTATTCATGACGTAGAAAGTGACTACATTGCGCATGACATTTCTGGTTATTCGAGTTCGGACCCTGATAGCCTTGATCAGTATAAACTCTCTGGCCTTGATAGAAGTGCGTATTGTTGACGTGGAGCGTTTTTCGTAATCGCTGAAGTAACTCAGAAGTAAGGTTGTGGACGTCTTCATTTTAAAGGCAGACGTTGGAGATTTTTCTCTGTAGTTAAATCTGAAGTGTCATTGATCGGTTGGTCTTTCACCCACACACACACATACACACTCACAATCGATCGGTAAACATATTTCAACGATAGCTACTAGAGAGAAGTTCTTATTTCGGTGTTTTGAATCAGTCGGCTGTTATGGGCATCAGAGTTAAGGTAGGTTCAAGTATTTTTTAAATATTCTGAATATATATTTCGTTACACGTTCACTGCAACTAAATCTTATTTAGTTTGCTTAATAGATATTCATTGTAACATCCATTTTTCGTTAGATCACTTTTTGCACAAAACTTGAACACATATTCAGTTTCGTGGTTATTTGTTGCAACATAATCCATTACCTTTTGCTTTGGCGACTGTTTATTGCATGTAGAGAAGAATAAGATTTACAATTAGTAATACTAGTACTAGTACTAGTACTAGTACTAGTACTAGTTCTGCACTAGTAGGTTACATGGAAGAGAGAGCCACTCAGTCGTGTTCTACAGTGACCACTAATTTTCGTAACTTGGTGACGCGACTCGCCTTAAATGGCTTAAATTACTCTTCCCCTACCCTTTTATGGAGATTGATTAGGTTGCATAAGAGTCCTTTGTATGAAATTTGAGTCCCTCCATTGACCCTTCACCCAATTACGTTATGGCTGTGCCTTGGGTGTGTTTGCGGCTTGTATCGATCTCCCGAAATGCAGGGGTAACATTTCGCCACTCCCTGCTCTTATATCCGGGGAATTTCCACCGTAAAAGATATTGTATTTATGTAAGTTTTATTTCTTTCGTTGCATCCTATATTCGCCCTTCGCTTTGTACTCCTGTTTATAAGCGTTTGTTTGTCGTGATCTATATTCGGCCTACATTCAAGGTGAAGTCTTGCTGTATTCCTACAATATCCTTTAATGTATTCCTAGAATCCTGGCGAGGGCCCGGAGATGCGCGAGAGGGCTGCCAGATTGTGCCGGGACTATCTTCACGGTGCATGGAAAAGCATAACGCCGAAGGACATAGTTTTGAAAAGAATTAGGTACAGTATTTTTTTAATTAGGAAATAATTTGTTCAATTTTATTTTTTTCTGATGTCAAATTTGTTTCTAGTGGGGGACTAAGTAATTGGCTGTATCACGTTTCACTGCCAACATCACTGTCGCCCAAGGGATCTGAACCATCACAGATACTGTTGCGGCTCTATGGCCAAATACACGGAGAAAGAGCATTAGAAGGTCTCATAACAGAATCCGTTATTTTTACCTTGCTCTCTGAACGACATCTTGGACCTAAATTGCATGGAATTTTTCCTGGAGGACGCATTGAAGAGTATATTCCAGTATGTTCAGCAGAAAATAAAATTCTTTTATTTTAAACACTTGTTTTGTTATGATTATTAACATTTTCTTTAAATTGTTTTAGGCAAGAGCTCTTCATAGCAGTGAATTGAGTAATTCAATCATCAGTCCATTAATTGCAGAAAAAATGGCACAAGTACATTTAATGAATGTTCCCATTAGTAAGGAGCCACGGTGGTTGTGGGACACAATTGACAGGTATTTTGTTATTGGTTATTTTAATTAGTGTGAATGCAACATCTAAATGTGTCTCTAGTGGCAGCTTTCTTTGACTTAGGTGGTTGAAAAATGTCGAAGCAAACTTGGACAATGTGGAAGATATAAAGCCAAGTGATCTTCCCTTCATTCAGAAAATTAAATCATACAATTTAAAGAGTGAAGCTCAATGGTTGAAGTATGTATGAAGAATTTTGCATTGTGCAATAAATTTGGTATTTCTGATGTAAAAGTAAAATTTTGTTTTCAGAAAATTTTTGACAAAAGTTCAGTCTCCTGTTGTTTTTTGTCATAATGATTTGCAAGAAGGAAATATTCTTCTGTTCAATGGAGATCTCCTCGATGAAAAATCTGAAGAGACACGTCTTGTTTTAATCGACTTTGAATACTGCTCATACAACTATCGTGGTTTTGATATGGCTAATCATTTTATTGAATGGATGTATGATTACACAAATCCAGACCATCCCTACTTTTCAGTGTGTCACAAGCACTACCCTACTAAGGAACAACAGGTAAGTTTGGGACTTGGGGAGGGGATTCACAGATTGTGAATTGTCATTGTTAACTATGGACAAATTATCTTAACTTCTTGTGGAACACTACATTTTATACTGGCAGGCACTGTCAGAGTTGCTGTAGAGCAGTTGTTTGAGCATCTCAACCAACATAATTGCATTGAAAACATTTGTATAGTATTCATGATGTCTGTCTGTGTACACAATCTTTTATTAAGGAAGATATGGAAAAAGCATTTGTATTTTTCATAGAATTTTTGTAATTTAAATTTGTAATCGAAATATCAGTAGTTCAATTTTTACCTAGAATAATGCATTAGAAGCATGCATACCTCAACTAATTGTCAGCTTGCTAACGGACATAATAAACTTCATTTATTTGAAAATGCATGATTGAACACTTCAGTTTTGCACATGGGTGAATGTGATCATTCCATGTGCTCAATTTATCATATTTGCTTTATTCAGTGTGAACTTATATTTCAGGAAATGAAATACAATTAGTAAGTGGTTGGGTTGCTCTACATAGGACTCATGAATTTGTCCATTCTCAGTGAATTATTCACTGGTTTTGTGTACATTTGAAGTTCGTTGTTTGTTTTGTATATTATTGTTTCAGTCCCCCCATATCCCATTGCCTCTGTAAGCAATGTTGTTTGAAGATCGAGCCATTTGGATGGTTCACCAGCTTTGCAAAATGCGTGATTTTTAGTACACATGATACTTGGCCAGTAGTCATTCTGTGAGGTTAATGGTAATAGAAGTTTCTTGAGGTATAATTCGAAGTCTGCATCTAATACGTAATAAGTGCATTTAGGTAAATGCAGGTGGTTTTTGAATAATAATGTTCTAAGTGATGTCGTCTCTTGATTGTTTGAAAGAAAATCATAATAATAATAATAATAATAATTATAGGTTGATGAAGATTAAAATCTTAGAGAAATAATGTGAAGATAGAATCAACAAGAAATTACATTATTAATTTGAGATGAGGGTGACACCATTTGCGAAAATACTTGTTGCATCTGAAATGTCATTGGGAATTTGTAAATATCCTTCTTGTCTTAATGATAAATATTATAATGGTCAGAAAATTATCAATTGTTAAAATTGACTCGATGACTGTTATTGTACAATAGATTAATAAATAATGGATCACGTTATGTTTCAAGAATTAATTTACTAGTTATATCAAAAAATTCAGTTTGTAAGAAAAGTACATTCGTTGATGTGTTTTTGAATACTTCATTTGAATTGAAATCAAACATTTTGGTGTTTCTTTGGGTGAATTGCCTTGACAATGCTGGCAATCAGTGTCTTGTTGAACTTAATATTTTATTTCCAAACTTTTCAAGGCAATTTTTAAGTGAAATACCTTAGGGTTTGCAAAATCAGGAAGAAGGTTGATGCTTATTTTGAGGAGAAAAATTGAAATGAAATAATGAAAAAGTATTGCATCACATCTGATCAAATTAGATTTTTTCATTTAAGTAAAAAGTTTTGGTATTTACTTTGAATGGTGACCATTTATGTTTTTTCTTCACCTTGGTGCTTTTATTTTACTATAACTTGCAGAAATGTTCTGTTTAATACTAAATTATTAACTAAACGATAAAGCTCATGTTTAAGCTTCATTTTGATAATTTCTGATGCATCTAGTATTTTTATCTCGTTACAAAATGTGTTTAAGCATGCTTCATGTAGAAGGATATTCTTGAAATTAAATTTAGTTTTAATTTTTCAGTGACTTATCTAAACAGCAGTTTTAATGAAATTTGCCTATGATGCAAGGTATATTTGTAGAAGTTGTTTCATAGAAATTGCTGAGAAATATTGCCCATGTATTTGTAGGATACTTCACAAAAAGTAATCGTTTTTTTATTTTGTTTTAATTTGAAGTGAATAAAATGACAAGTTTGTTGTTATTTTTCCAAAATATGCCGTTCATACTTTTTAAATCTGTACAAATATATGGGCAATCTTCAAGACCAACCGTATTCCATTATCTAGTTGGAGATAGAAACAGGAAGTCGTGCTTATGCAGTTTTTTTGCAGATGACACTGCAGAATTTTATGTGTAATCAGAAAATGCTGTGGGACACGTGTCTCGATTCGTCTTGTGTTTTTGTATGCTTCCATTTCCCAGTTCGGTGTTTGCTGAGCGAATGAGTGAATGTATCACCGAACAATTGGAGCATCTGACTGCAGACTGTGTGGTCTACCTCGAGGAGGAGGAAGGGCTCTGCGGTGCATACTGCACAGCAACTGCCAAGCAGAGTAAAATCAAAATTATAATATAAAATTAAAGAAGTGGAGTATCAGATTCGTCTGGGGGTTTTGTTGTTGGTCAAGAATAGGGGTAAAATGCATCACTCTCAAGTTCTAATGTCTTGATTCCATCACTCTTCTGGAGATATCAGCTGTTACATTCTTATTTACAAAGTTTTTTTTTTTTATACAATATTACATCTTCCTGAATGTTCTCCTTGCAAATGTACCTTTTATGAAGGAAAGTTTTAAAAAATGATTTCCAACTGTGAGGCTTTTCCTTAATTTGAGGTAAATTGTTTATTAGATATTTCTGTGTAATGGGTTTACAAAATAATAGAAAGTTATCATATACAAAAATATACTTCAAATGTTGGAAATCATTTTGATACATTTCATTCAACAAATTCTAAAATGTTAATGATTAAATATTGTTTTTTTCCTTTCATTAAAAACCCAACAACTTAATTTAATTTGTTGGTTCTCTGAAACATTCTGGCACCATTCCTTAGCTTTGAATTTGAGTTTTGGGATTTTTAAATTTGTTAGAAATTAAGGATTTTTTTTTTCTTCTCTCTCTCTCTCTCTGATTATTAGTCCTTTGATCCTCTCCTACAATTTGCTCCTTAATATGAGAACAATTTATCACACACTATCAACTCATAGTACTTAATCAATACTTAGATTTCAGGTGGTTCGAAGCAGTTTGTTACATAAAAAATTTGTTGATTCTTGGAAATTTTAAACTACAATAATTAAAAAAGTAATAATGGAAATGTGTATAGAGAAAGATGATGTATTGCTTATTGTCCATATTAAAGTCCAATCTATTTGATCGCATGAAAAGCATGCATTTTTAGTTTATCCTGAACCTTCATGATTTGAAATTATTTTAACATGAATAAATTGTAGTCCAAAGTGTCAAGGTTTTGGTTGAAATTTCATTATTGTTTCAAGTGGGGGGGAAGTGTTCTGGAAAATTGCAAATTTCCGTTTCAGTCAAACTAACAATTTTGATTCAACACTAATAAATATGTGCAAGTTTAGATTGTATGTAACCAGATTTGATAATTTAATTTTTCCCTTTTATAGAGTGGCTTTTGCCTTTCTTTTTAAGACCTTTTGTTGAATAGAGTTGAATTTCAGGACTCCTTTTTAAACCCTTCCTATAAGTTCACAGTATCCTTTGTATTTCTTTGTTAAAAGTAATTAATGACTTGGAATTATGATTTTTGTTGTTCCATAATTTTAAAAGCTGATGTTTATTTTCTACAGCTGCTGTTTGTAAGGAGCTACTTGAAAGCTTTAAGGAAAGAGCAGGAAAGAATATACATTAACTCTGATGAAGAACTGGCACTTCTGCATGAAGTACAGGCTTTCACTCTAGCATCACACTTCTTCTGGGGTCTGTGGAGTTCTGTTAATGCAAGAATATCCTCAATTTCATTTGGGTATTGGGTATGTATTTTGCAGTGAATAAAAATCTTTACAGTTGATACTCAAATCATTGCTTTGTGTAGTGTCTAGGTTTGGTTCGTATAATAAATATTATTTGTTATAGGAATATGCTGTAGAAAGATTGGAGTCATACTTTTTTTGGAAGAATGCCCTTAAAAACAACTCCCCCATTGTTGAACTTCCTGTAAAAAGAAAACTAGATGATATGGAAGGATGATGTGATGCATTCCAGAGTTCTCATGTGTTACTTTTGCATACTAAATAGCAATTGCACACATGCTGTATGACTGAATCAGAACATCTGCTGGGGTCATACCTGCATAATTCAAGTTGTGGCAGACATTGAAGTCTTAAAATGAGGCACACATCACCTTGTTATTGAATAAATTAGTCCTGAGTTAAATCATTGAACCTCAGAATATCTGTGCGAAGATCAGAGATGGAGGAAGGATACTTTCAAAACAGAATTGCACATTCTTTGGAAAAAGAAGGCAGTATTTTCTTTTATTTATATACTTCAAATGGAGAGGGATGCTATGTTTATTGCCTGATCTGATATTGAAGTACTCAGAGAAGACTGTTCCAGCATTGTCTCTGAACATTGTTGGTTTTTAATTATTGTTTCTCTTTATATATTGTTATATGTATATGTGGTGTTTTTATTTATAAAAATATATTCTGTAAAACTGTAAATCTCACTGTAAATATATTTTCTTTTATTCAAAGAATTTTTTAATTTCCTATTTGTTTATTTTTTCACACTATGGAACATGACTTATGAAAAGTGTGGAAATGGAATTTGGAAATTTAATAAATTGCAAGGACATAAGAGTAGAGTAAGATTTGAATGGGGAATTACTTAAGATTACCTAAATGCTTTTCATTCACTTTTACATCATTTTAAATGGCCGTTTCAATATTAGGAAGTTATTCATTGACCAGCTCTTTTTTTTCCATTCGGATTGAATTTAATGTACAGACTTTGATACTTAAGTAAAAGATTATTTTTTGAGACGTAGTCTTATCTGAGCTTTTTAAATGTGAACAAAAAAAATTTTGTAGAAGGAGCTAGAACTGTGCACACAAACTTGAGTTATTTTGAAAAACACAATTTCAAAAATGTTCCAAGAAATATTTAAAATATACCTTTGGTTTCCTATGACAATTAAAATTAAAGGCATGTAATGTTATTTTTGATTGTATGGTGAAGTTATGAGCTTTCAAAGAAATTGGGCAACAGCAATTTCAGTTTAGACCAACTCCAGGCAAAGAATATTCAAAAATGAAATTTAAGTTTCTGTGAGCCAAATACTTGATGCGAACATGTATTTTCTGTATTGAAAAATGTACAACTTGTACATTGTACAACAATGTACATTTGTACATTTGTACTTTGTACATTTGTACACAATGTGCGAGAAACATTGTGCATCAGTTTAATCAAAGCAGGAATTGTGCATTAAAGCCAATTGTGAGACGTCTTATCAAGAATTTCATGAAAGAACAAGATAGTTTATGGCAGGTATGAGCATCACATAGCCAGGAAAAATGATATAATCACCTCAAAACATTGTTTTGATGAGAGTCTAGCCTAACAGAACTAAAGGGATGGGTACTGGTATGAAGGCTTCAAGCCAGTAAATATGGAGCTATACAGACTACATTTGGCCATTGCTCAGGACAACAATTTTATTATACAATTAATTACATCTATGAACGTAATTCTTACAGATCTTGGAATGTATTTGTGGGATTGATTAAGAGGTGTCTTCTAAAGGAGCACTGCCTCAATCAGGACAAGCCCAAAGCGCGTGATATCTAGTATTGTAGTGCACACACAATGAAAAGGGGACAAGGATGAGGAAGGAAACCTGGGCCATGGCTTGAAGACGCTGCTTTGGGTAGAGGTAATGAGTGGAGATACTATAGATATGGAATACTACTGTATAGAGCAACTGGCTGCTACAATGTTCATCACTTATGGGGTGGATTTATATCCCTGCTCTGGGCTTCATTAATTTTGCCGCCCCTTGAGAATTTATAAAAAAAGAGATTATGATTTGTGTCGAAATGTGTGTTTCTACATTTCTGGAGGGTTTCTCTGCTTCTGCAATACAAATTTTTGCCCTGAAAGCATCTTTTCAAACCAACTTTTGAGTGCTTATTTGCAGCTCAGCCATTCAGAATATCCAAGTAGTATATCAGACTAAACATGCTTAAAATTGTCTTAAGAGCTTATTTTCAATGTTTCCTCTCCAGACATCCTGTATATATAAATTAGATATTACTTAAAATGTAAAGTAATTTTTTTAAAAAATGTAAAGTAGTTACTTAGAGAAATATGTATGTTGATTTATTCCCCCTATACTGTTTGGGAATAAATATTTTCAGCGTGTTTTTTACACATTTAAAAATGTACATTGTGACTATTGCCATTACTTCAGAAGCGAAAACTAATACCGAACCTGATTTCTCACTCTTTCATGAATGGGATTCAAGAAAGAAAAAGATAGACTAACTTCAGTTTTGATTTCAAACGAACATGACATTCAAATGGAAAATATTATAATTTTTGGAAAATTTAAAAGAAAAAGATAGACTAACTTCAGTTTTGATTTCATACGAACATGACATTCAAATTGAAAATATTATAATTTTTGGAAAATTTGCTGCCCCTCAAAACATGCCATCCCGGACTAGCCCATTCAGCCCAAATGTAAATCTGCCCCTGGCTGTATTCAATCTAGCTATCTAGTGACAAAATTCTGCCACATTGAATCTCTACCTTTGGATCTCTCAGTCACTGCCCTGGCAACATTTGTTGCCCTTAGCTATTTCAGCTGGTTATATTTGTTTGACGGTATCAGTATTTAACATTGGCTTATTATGTTATAAGGAAACGAGTAATTGTGGATGATCTTGGCTGTCTGGGTGATGCAGCATCGAAGACTGAGTTACCGACGTTTCGACCATCTTTTCGTGGTCTCTTCCTCAGGACTGGTCTGAAGCCACGCGGCCGCGGAAGCCTACGACGTCAATGAAACGAGTAATTGTTTTAAGATTCTGCCAAAACAACTTATGATTTTAAATCATAATCAAAATATTTTTTATCCATTAACTCAAATCAATATAGTGCCTTTCTTATATTCTGTCATCATTTCAATGAATTAAATGTACAAATTAAATAATAATGTGCATAACAGCAACTTACAATACTTTTGAATACTTGAAAAATAAAATAATTTTCCATTATTACAACAAAATATAAACAAGTTAACTATGAACCAATATTGTGATGAAAAAGATGTACTGTATTCTTGTTATGTTGCTTAAATAATATTATTTTACGAAATTATGAGAAATGTTGAACATTCATAAACAGTAATCACTTAAACATTTGATGTAAATCTGTAATAATGATCCTGAGTATTTTGCATAAAATTTTTAGTAATACTAAATATCTGCTATAAAACATCTAAAACAATGTTAAATACCAATGTCTGCATTTGTTCACTCTAATAAATTTCATACCCCAAAATTACTTTATTTAATAAGTCTTATTTAAACAGAAAACTTTGCTTATACTAATAGTGCCTGATAGGTCTACATCTGGAAACAGAAGTGCATTTTTGGTGGTAATCCTGAAATGAGTGCATATATTAATGATGAAAACCCTTTAAAAAACAAATGCACAATTTTTCATTTTCCTGTGCTTCAAAATTTATCAGATTGAACTTTTCTTTCCTTTATTTATCAGTGAACATGATAATTGTAATTTCTGTCATTTAATTTTGGCAAATTTTTGCTTCTTAATCTGCTAGTCTTTTGAATTTGAATTATATATTTTCCCATGGTTTTAAAAACATTTAATTACCCAGCTTCTGGCTATATTGGTTAATTTAACATGTTCTTTTTTCAAAAACATATTTACCTACAAACAAATTACTTTCTGTTGCAATAATGGAAAATCTAATTTCACCTGCAATTCTTGAACCAAGATACCATACTAATCACAATATTATGATCTGTTATCAAGTATGTTGAAAATGTAGTACCCTCAAATCAACTCTTGAATACACACCTTTTTCTTTATCAAGATAAGAAATATTAAAAAGGAAAACAAAACATGGAATGATATGGGGGAAAAATTGATTTGCATTTACAATTCCCCTCATAATTTAAATTACAAATTATAGATGATCTTGCATAGTTGAGTTTACTTTTTCTTCATAGAAATTTAATTGTATTATTTATACTATACCACGCAAGTCATTTTATTTTGCAACATATTTTAGTTTTTGCCTTGTAAACAGTGGTGTAGTTTCTGATATCACCCCCACCCCAAATTAAATATAAAATATCATTGAAATCGAAACTCTTTGAACATTGAAAAATAGATGCTAATAGTTTACATTATCTCTTTTTCTTTGCTTTCTTAGTATTTAATGATGTATACTTATTAAATTAATATAAATAATTTTTAACTAAACCATAAAATTATATAATTTCAGCAATAACATTTTCAAATTACTAAAACTAACAAAACTCTTAATATATATAATTTTTAAGTAAATGATTTAAATTTCGTAATTCCAATTATATAATATTTTAATTAGTGTCACCCCTAGAATGGTGTCATCGGTGGTGCACCTCCGCCCCTTAGCTACGCCATTGCTTGTAAATCAGAACCTTTTACAAGTCTTAATCACTTGTATATGTGTTTCAGTACATACAAGGATTTTTTATCTACAACATTTTTATTTTTATTCAACATTTCTCCTATTCCACCTGTGTCATTACAGGACAACAAACTAGTTTGCTTGTGACTACTGTATTCTTGCCCTTTTCACATATAACCTTTGCCTGTTATGAGATTTCCATTCTTATCATTTCAGCAACAGTTCTTTCGCTTTGCATAATTTAATATTTTATTTAAAATATTATAAATACAAAAAATTGTAAAGAAAATTAAAAAGTAATAGCAATCAGTAGGAAGAGGACTTTTGTACCCCAAAAAATCTTGGAATATGCATTTATGACCTAAAAATCCTGATATATGCACTCTTATACTCAATAAAAATTAACATTTCTTTTCATCCATAAACCTTTCTGGATAAAATTCAGGAGAAGCACATAAACATAAATATAATCTACCTTACTTGGTGGGAAAAATAAAGTAAATGTTCACTTTAGTTAAGTATATTGTATGTCTTGTTGCATTTCTTCTGCCTGGTTTAAAACAATATGATATCATGAAATAACCTATATTTGCACAAGTAAGTTATTATCTATAGTAAAGAAGGAAAAAAATGCAAGCTCTTACTAATAAATGAATGCTCACAAATAAATAGAATCTATGAAAAGATGAAACATTTTAGAAACAAGTCTATTTTATTCAAATATGTAAAAAATGCACCTATAATTACATGAATATGCAACTGGAAAAATTGGCCAAATATGCACTCGCAAATTCATCTAAATAGCATCTAATTCTAATCAAATGTCAAGAACTTTCACTTAGCTATGCCCTGGTGTAAAGGGCAAGAATATGCAAAACCATAGAAATCTGCTTCTTAGAGATCAATTATGGAACAAAATATTGAGTTTTTACAGCAACCATCTGAAAACCGAAAGGCATCGAGCCAACATAAGCAAAATAGGTAGGAATAGAATTCCAGGTATTATAGTGTTAATTGGAAGTACTGGTGTAATGTTTATTGTTTTGGTGTACAAGTTCTTTCTCTCTCAATTTATATTTCTTTCCTCTTTCTTGGCAAACCTTTGAGTGAATGATAAGATGTCTCTAAGCAGTTGGTTTAGTAATAATTTAATAATAAAATTACTTTTATATCTCCTCTTCATGCCTCCAATATAATGTGTCTAAAATGAACTGCAATTATAAAAATGCCCATAAAAATTCATCTAATGATTTTATTACTACATATGGTGTTAACTAGAGTGCAGGCAAATCTCTCTGCAGTGGACCCAATTACACTTAAGAGCAAGATGCAATATTGGTCGTGGTTAGGAACATCTTGCAAGGGCTCCATTTATATGATCCCTTCAATCTAAACTACGGTACAGTGAAAAGGGACTACAAAGATTAAAAGGTACACTAAATACATACACTAGGATCCTGACTGATGCTATTGTGATTGTCAGTGCTGCAAAAAAATTGGGGGAGGTGTGAAAATGATTCAAGCTGACTTTCGATGATTTAGGAATATGCTGAAACTGATTCAGAACATATATGCAAGATATAAAGGTAAACATGTTTAAGGAGAAATGTGGTCACTTTCTCGATGTGCTCCATTTATTTTAAACCCCATAAGAAGCCATCCGTAAATGACATGCAAATTTACAGCATTTTGAATACTATCTCCCCCATGAAACACATCAGTAACGTGCATCTAAATAATTACAATGCTTGTGACAAACCCTTGCCCAATAACAATGAGAAAAAATAAAATATACATCAATAAACACCATTTGTATTCATTTTGTGTTATATTCTCCATTTTCTAAAATTAATTTATTTCTTCTCACTTAATTTTGCTTTACAGGGATTATTTTCATGACTAGGGAACGGAATTTATTGTAATAAAAAATAGAAATATTTAAAATAAAAATTCATTAGTGTTTAAAATTGTTGTCTACAAGCATTTTCCAATCATAGAATATCACCGATCAGTTATTAACAAGTATTCTGAGTGGCTGAAAGTAGGTTCTATCTCTACTGAAGTAATTGTACAATAGACTTCACCACATATAAGAATTATATTCGAAACAAAAAAATATGTTCATAGTATATAATATAATGTTTAAGAGGTGCCGGTGTACAAGTGAATAGTAGTACCATGTAATGGGTGTTGGATACCGCAGGGCCGGGGAGGGGGGTTAAATTGTATGTACCTCCAAGTTAAGCACCGCAACAATTTTCTGGAAAAATATTTTTGTTAGTTTTTGATCGAATAACGAATTTGCTACTTGAAACATGAGCAAGCACATGGTTGAAATTACTTTCATTCATAAAAATCCGCTCATCCTTGACTCGCAAGTACGCAATAATGGGGGAGGGAGGTAAGTTTGACAAATCATAACAAAGATATGGTGGTAATAAAAGCATTACATTTGATTTGTAAGAAAGATGATTCCATTACAAATTTTGCAAACGCGCATTTAGAATGTTCCGTTTCGACATATAAAGATCTTAAAATGTAGCGAAATATGTCGTAGTAAAATATGTAATTATACCAAAATATGTCAAAAAAAATAGTTCTAATTCATTCAGAATGTCTTTTAAACTAAAAAATAGAATTGAATGCAGATATCTAGTTCCTGTAAAAACATGTATTTACATGGAAATCCGTTTCCTATTTATGACAATTCAAACCACCACACAAAAATATACATTTCATTCCAAGGTGTACAAAAGATCATAAATATTAAAATTTAATAATTAAAGCCAGATTTTATTGGCAATGTTGACAATTTTTTGGGTCAAGGAAGAACACATGGGCAAGAAACTGTCTGACAAGCCATGCACAAGGCATCAAGGATGATACATGGGCAAGAGTCTACTGCACCAATTTAAATGGATTTTAGAATATAGTATAGATCAGTTTTGGATATTTTCTTCATAATCTAGTCTATACACTTTTTGAGAAAAAAAAATTCCATTGTTACAATTTATACATAACTTTTTCATTTATGTATTAAAAAGTAAATTTGTTAACATTTTAATGTTTTAGTATATGACTGAATAAAAGGAATTATTTCAGCAAATAAAAAAAAATTGTTACATAACATTAAACTAATACCTCCCAACCCCTGTATAATGCAGTGTAATACTGGCTCAAACACTCTTTCCCTTCTTTGGTGTTACGTAATTTACAGACAGCCCCCTAGCTGCCATTGTTACAACTAGTGTTTTTATACCAATGTGTGCCAATAAAAAGTAACACTAATCAATCAAACTTGTGCACGTTTAAATTTATCAATACAAAGCATCATTTAATTCTTTATCCAAACTGATGGATTTACTCTTAAGAGAGCTTACTTATGACAAAGTTACTCTCAATTCTTGCGAGTGTTTGTTCCCCTGTGAGTACGATGGTTTAATCAAAGTGATTTAACAACCTTCCATTATACATTAAGCTTGTAATGAAACTCTCAAAGAAGTATCATATTCAAATTAAAATGCCTGTGTTAAGTCAAGAACAATAAATAGTAAATTTTTCATTCAACTTGGGAGACAATGGTGATGCATTACGTACAAAATAAGAATCAGAAAAAACTTGTTATATTAACAAATCACTTAACTCAAATAAATTTAAATATTTTCTAATTTACATGAAATCAATAGGCACTCCAACTGGGAATTGATCCTGTCCCCAGGTTTATGCTCAGTTGAACTGATCACAAAGCTACTTCAATAACCGAGGTGATAATTACATATTTTCAAAATCCTTAGATATGTTTAGATCCTTAGATTAGCTTTCTTTGAAGCACAATTCAGTTTTGTCATTGCCAATCATACATCCCTTGACATTTAAATAACACAACTACTTTACTTTAATGTATTTATTCGTGTCTGGTGATCACAAACGTAATGAATTTACAGACTTTCAGTACATTAGCAATCTTAGAAGTATCCAATACAGTAATGCAACTCAAATCAATTATTTTCACACATACTTCAGCTTAAAATATGAACAGAACAAACATATATTCATAACCAGCCACAAAATTAGTGAAAAAGATGAAACCTTCATATGAAAATTAGTCCATTCTTGTCTTTAATTCTTTGACTACAATCTTATCTTTCTCAATAATGTATACACGTGCTCCCCAGCCTGACATTGCATCTCGATCCACAGCGTTCAAAAGAGCTTGTGATATAGTTTCAAACAACTCGTCAGGAAGAAGATCAGGTTTCCACAATGCTTCACACATACCATATAGTTGTTCAGAACAAGTACCTCCAACAACAAAATCTTCTGGTATATTAGGGCATCCTATTAGATCCAAATTACATACAAAAGGTTCAAAAGTTTTCGGATCCAAACCTGCAATAACAGGTTCAACAAAAAAAGGCCCAAATCTTCTTTCATACAGCAAATTGGACACCATAGATGCAAACGCCTTCGGATGTATGCGACGATTCTCTCTTAATTCGTACAAATTCAGCCTAAATTTCAACTTTTGCTGAACAGTTTGCGTATCAGTAGCCAGACCAGGAAGTGCAATGTACAAGTGAGGGCCCATTTCGAAAATTTTGTCGAAATTACACGAAAGCGTTTGGGCTTGAATGCCAAACCTCTTGTCAGAAGCAATTGCCACACAGTTCTTTCCTTTCATTGCTATTATAGCACCGCCATTATAAGCTAATATAGACATGATGAGAAACGTGTGGTTACGAACAACACAATGTGAGTGACAAACTCCGTACCCGATTACTCGCAGAACCGCGCACAACACGATGAATAGCAAGTCAGATCAAAATATCTCGGAGTTTGCAACTTGCACCACTAACATCAGAGAGTATTATATATGTCTTGTTGCCAACTGTTATTCCTGTTGCCAACTATACGGATTGTTGGCAAAAGAATGTCCAGAATGACGTCACAATGTTTCGCGGGAAAGTGTTGGGTGGCAACTGCTCTGCGCGTAAGCGATTCCTAGAAAATTAGTAAGTTTTTGGCTGTATTATGCGGCTGCCGAAGCTTGCATTTCATATCAAATTTGTTATTTTCAATGATATTTGTATTCGTTCGGTTTGTTTAGGTTCTGGCTGCGCATCTCGTTCACAAATTGCATTTAAAGGTGCACTTCCCTTTCAGACATACAAGTTACCATCTTTTTATTTTGAAAATCGTTTAAAGTAAATATTATCGTGACCTTAGTGATGATGCTAAGATATTAATTTGTAATAAAATGAAATGTATGAAACATTTGGATCTACGTGCCCTTTCATCGGATATGAAAAGTGCCAACGAATTTCGGACCCCCTATGCTATCGAGTAGAGGTGACTTCCGTATATTTTCAAACTGTCGGCTATTAAATATTTATTTAAGAAAATTGTATTAATTATCATTGAGGGAAATATTACGTAATTAAACTTTAATAATTGGAAAAATCCAGAAAGTTCCTAAACACCAAAATGTTCGTAATTTTTCACGGAGTGGAGGAACTTTCAACAGTAAATTAACCAGAATTTGAAATAATTTAACGTATTAATTTCTTCAAAGAATTGATTATAATAAATACATGGTTATTTAAAAATACAAATAAATATTACACTTTAAATGGTTGGTTTCCTGTGCTGAATTCAAATTTTAATGGTTGAATTTCAACATCAAGGCACGCGTTTAAAATATTACTTGTGTTTTCCCAATGATTTTAAACGTTAGCACTTTTCATCAAACTATTTTCAATATCTTTTTTTTGACAAGTTCTATGTAGGTACATTTGATGCCATTTCTTGTGATACAATTATCATATATAACTTGATAACCCTAGATGCAGAAGTTAACAGTTGATTTGGTGAGCTACATCATATTTGAGCTTATTTTTTAAACAAATAGTCTTGAACATCCACAAAATTTTAGTCGCTCATACATATTGTAATGCTGTTTGTTCGACACATTCAGGCAACGCATGTAAATGACAACTTATTTTTGTGAGAGCTGTGTCCTTTTTAGTGGGTTATTTATATTGTTGCAAAAATAAGGAAAATCTACTTACAGGTAAAATAACTGAGAATGATGGGAAAATGTTCAGTCGTTTGATCTGCGAATTACGAAGATGTTACCTGTGGGTAACTTGACTTGAAATAATCATTTAAATTTTCTTGCTTCAAAGCAGAAATCCACTTTTGTCCTGAGAAGCTATGCTCTTGCTTTCCTGATTTATGGGAACGGTAGGGAATCTAAAAAATCTTACTGTCTCTCCCGCCTCCTTTTGCCCCAGTCCAAAACCGCACAGAACTTGTTTATTGAGAAAATACAATTTTAATAATAATAATAATAATAATAATAATAATAATAATAATAATAATAATAATAATAATAATAATAATAATAATAATAATAATAATATATGTCACATAAATACAGTATAAGCCATGTATGACATGTATATAATTATACAATGCAGAGCCGGATTTTGGGAAGTGGGGGCCAGTGGGCGCATATTTGGTTGGGTTGGTTATGGTTGAGGGTCATATTAAATATCACTAAGTATACCATTGGTACTTTGCAAAATTATAATGCTGTTTTAATATATATATTTTTTTACATTTATTAATCACCTTTACAGAGGAACTTTCCGCGCTTTTCCCATCGCAAAAACGTTTACCACGTCGTTCAATTTTAACATTCTTAAAATATCGCTATTGCTGCTTAAAAGTGCGAGATCATTGAGGCGTTGTTGGGTCATTGTCATTCGCAATCTGTTTTTCACTTATTTTAATTTTGAACATGATCTTTCAGCTGTGCAATTAGTGATCATCAGAACAAGGTACATTTTCAAAATTGTCTCAAATTAGGAAAAGTTTTTCAATTATCAATGTGTACATGAAATGTAACGGCTTAAATATTTGTCTTTTTCTGCTGCAAATTCTTTCGATTTTGGAGCGGCAGAGCGCCTCGCTCTCACACGGCGCTTTGTCAGACATGGGTGGCGCGTCCGAGAAAAGTTTATAATGAGTTTCTTGGAATGAGAGAATTTTCAGAATTTTTTGTATCATTCTTTATTTATTAGTAGTTTTAAATTTTACACTTATTTATAATTATTCGTTAATAATCCAAATATTATAAAATACATTTCAAATTTAAGATGAAATGTTCTTAAAAAGCTTAAATAATTGTATCTATTAATAATTTGTTGTTTTAATTAATCGGGAAATATCGGAAAGGTCTCCACGTCACTTTCATGTAACTTGATTTTTAAGTAAAGGATTCTTGCTTCAACATTTGCTAAGACATTCTGTCTTTTATTCTCAATTGTGCTGAATCACCATCCTGCAGTTTCCTGAGGGGACTTAGCTTCCAAGAACTCATAAATATAAATATTTGTGATACATTGTCGCTGCTTTATAGAACGATTTTCCTAAGGATGAGCCAAAGTGACAGTTCGCGAAAACAAGTGAACATCACATATATTTCAGAGAAGTGTCCCTCCACCGCGACAGCTGTCCAGCCACGCCTCTTCGTAAAGTGTTAGGTTATGGCTCCTGTGAAAACATCCCTATGCAGAAGTCTAAGTTTTGCTGAGGTATATGCACGTACGCGAGTCAAGAAATATTTAAATTTAATTTCGTATGTGGAAAATCTCTTTACATGCTCTCACAATCAGTAAAAGAAAACTGCCACGAATGTAAATAGAAAGAAAAATTATTTTAAGCCGGAAATACCTGCACCGGTACGCATCTCGCATTCAAGTCTCGGTTTTAAAATAAACATAATATTTTCACACAAAAAGTAAATTCAATGTAATATATAAAGAAAAAAAGAATTTTTATAGAAGAGCACACAACACTGCACTTCCTAATTTCAATTATTTCTCGCGGCGCACTATATTTTTGTCGGACGAGGACATCACAAAAGGAAGCGTCGAAGCCATTTACAAGTTAGCCAACTGCAAACGAACGAATGCAGGTAGAGAGTCTAATGGGCTCGAGGTCAACACGACCGCAGAACCTTCAGTTATGTTGCCAGCACTAGCTGCCACTTTGGCTCATCCTTAGGAAAATTGTTCTATAACTGCGACGCTCTGCCTGCCTATATCATTGTGAGTGCCAGCGGGGCCTAGCGAGCAGCAATTCCAAGTATTACAACCCACCACCACTGGTCTAGCCAGAAAATCAAAACGCGTAGAAACCATTTAATACGCAGAAAGTCGGTGATCCAACGACGCTAAAAACTGGTCAATCACGGGAAGGTAATTTTCAACGTAAAATTTTTGAGACGGTGAAAGGTCCACTTCTGGTGCGTGTCCGTAGTCCAATGGGATTAAACAAATATTTCGGTGACGTATCCTGGAGATCTCGTACTCTGAAGTCCTAGCTTTTCCCTACCTAATTCCTCATAGTGTGAAAAATTGTCGCGCTTTTTTTTGTTTGTTTTTGTTTTTGTTTTGATGAAAACTTTGAGCGACTGAAGAGCAGCAACTGCGGTATTCAAATAGAGTTCGGAATTATGGAGCAATTTGTGTTGCGTTTACTCTTTTCAATAAGTCGTTCCCAACTACAGCATAGATGTCAATTTCTAATTTGCACATTTGATTATGAAAACCTTGACACTAGAATCGAGTTTTGGAATGGTGCTCACTATCTTCAGAGGTGAACAGCAGTGTTTGTTTTATTTCAGAATACTATTTATATTATTAACATTTAACAATGTAATGTTATTTCAAAGAATGCTAAAAACTCGTAAACTTGCTAAAAATAATGAAGAAAACGACACTAATAAATATATAACTATTTGGTATTTTTATATTTTTAATAAAGTATTAAATAAATTTGTAGTCTAAATATTATCTAAATATTCTGGAACCATATTTGTAAATGTTAACAGCTTCAAGTAATTTACAAATTTTAATTTATTAATATATTACTTTTTCATTAAGTTAAATTAAAATTATAATTATATTTTAATTTATTTTTACTATTATGATTTATCATTCATATGTGAAATACTATTATGTGACAAATTAAATACAACTACAAAATAATTAATCAAATTATAGTTCGATGTGATCTTGGAACTACTTCATACGGACCTGAAATGTCATTGTGTTTTCTCTTTTTAACGTGTTCTCTTTTGTTTTGCACCTTCCTAAAGTAGAGAGGGAAGCTGATATGAGTTAAGGAAATTGATATTATGTAGAGTTTTAAAGGTTTGACATTAGAAATAATTTATTTGAACTTCTATTTGACATTATATTGTGACATACCAACATGCCACACATTTATTTACTAATATTTGTCGTAATTGGGTAAATATACAAGGAAAAACAAATAGAAATATGGCGCCCTAGCAACGGCAGCTGAGTTGTTGTCAAGGTCAATAAACTTCATTCTGGCATTGGACCTGAGGGCACGGCTAGCTGATCAAGTAAACAATTTAGGGATTGGTTGAGAAAGCAATGACAGTCTAGGGCATAGCTAGTTGATTATGTAATCAATTTAGGGATTGGTCAGGAGAAAAGTGACAGTCTATTCACGACGGAAGTGCGTCGAATGTCTCTGGTGAAAAACAGTAGAAAGAAATAGGCCGAGTCTTGAAGGGCTGAACAGAAAGATTATTTTCACATTCTGACATATGTCGTGGTGCTGTGCGGGTCGCTCGCGGATGATTAATTTTGTGAGATTGGGACTTGTAAATTTTTCTTGAGAGTGAATAGTTATCGGACTTTGAGTAATTCTTGAGTGCGACGAACGGAAATTAGAATTTTCTCGGAATGAAATAACGTGATGGACTTCGAATAATTTGCTGTGTAAAAATGTGTAACTTGTAATTTGCGTGTGCGAGCTAATAATTTCAGACTGATAGAATTTATAAGATCTACAAGTTGGGACTCTGAATATTTTTGCGATGTGCGGAAATTAGAATTTGAATGAATTTGTATGCAACAGGACTTGGAATAATTCTGTGTAAATAATAGTTTGCTGAACTTTAACATTCTCGTCGCGTAATCAGAGAGAACTGGGAGCTTTCGCGAAGTAAATTAAATTAGAACTACAAGTATTTGAGGCGGTGAAGATCTATTTTTTATTTTTTTAATTTTATTTTACGTAAAAAAACAGTTAAAAACTGCGTATGACGTGCTATGGGGAAAAGTGAATTGTGTGCACATTTTCAAAATTCTGTGATCCCTAGTATTTAAGTAGTCATATACTACTTAAATTTTGAATTTTTGAAAGGGAGAAAAAAAAAAGAAAAAAAACTCCCATGTAATAAAATCTATTTTCAAGGATAAACAAGCAATAAATTTTGAATTTTGAAAGGGAGAAAAAAAACTCCCATGTATAAAAATCTATTTTCAAGGGTAAATAAGCAATAAATTTTGAATTTTGAAAGGGAGAAAAAAACAACAAAAAAACTCCCATGTAATAAAATCTATTTTCAAAGATAAATAAGCAATAAATTTTGGGTCTTATTACTTCCTGCCGCGACAACATGGAAACGATAATTTGAATAATTGTATTTCCCACTGAATTCTAGAAGACGTGCACAGAAAATGAAGTTACATTTATGTCCAGAAGCAAAACAAGGGGCCATCTCAGCATTTGCTCAACGGATCAGGGAAACTGGACGAAAAACCTGATCGAGATGGGGGTCATTGACCCGGAAGCTGTAGTACAATAATTGTTACAGGTTGTTTATACTCATTTATACAGTCCAAATGGTAAATAATGCATTATGTATCATTGTTAAAAATAATGTTACTTTTCTTGTGATGCTCAGTATAGTCTCTACTTGTATAGAAACAGTTATGCAGCAGAAACGATTTCACTTGTGATTTAAACTTTTCTATTGAATTTAATCGTTTAATGTCATCTGGCAAAGTGTTGTAAAATAATGTACATGTCACATGTACATTATTGTCATGTACATGTAATGTACATGTAATGTACATGTAATGTACATGTAATGTACATGTAATGTACATGTCATGTACATGCCATGTCATGTACATGTAATGATCAGTGACTCGACAACATTTGTGCAAGAGCAGGAGAGACGAATCTGGTACTTGAACTTTGGAATTCTCGTCACCGAGAAGAAGAGGAAAATGGTTCTTCGTGGCTCCCTCGTTCAAGTGCGCGCGAAGACGGGTACTGCAGGATAAGGTTCGAAAGAGCTCATGACCAAAAGAACATTCTTTATTTGTAACAAATTTTTCAAGCCATATTTTTGCCTGGCATTGAGAATAAACCATAAGTTTCTCTTGAAATAGAACAAACGATTTTCATTCGGCCAATTCCAGCTAATAAATAGCTAGATATTTGTTTTCAGATTCCTCGCCACTCTGTATAGATGGCAGATCGGATAATCGGCTGTTAGTAGGTAATAGCGATTATTTCTGACGAAATCCATCGACCCAGCCAGCGGGATATTGATTTTATTTAGATAACGGTTGAAGCATTAATTTTAATAATATTAACGTAACCTTTTCCTGGCGCCCATGTTTAAAACAAATTCGGAACGGGTTACATCGAAACGCCCAATAATTTTATAAGCAATTGGTGTTTGGGCATTGTTTCAATATAAATATTAAATGTCAGTATAAAATATTTCCTGCTTATGTAATGTAACAAATATAAAAAAATGTTGCACAAAATGATGCAAAAACTATGAATTTGTTTCTATATTAAAAAATCACTGCATGATTTTTGTTAAAAGTCAAAATTTATTTCAATATATCAATTGGTGGGGGACCGTGGGCTGCCGCCCACTCAGCCCACCCTTAAATCTGGCCCTGATAAAATGTACAATATAGGTATTTCTAAATATTAAATACAACACAGAAAATAAAATTTAATTCAATTTTCATACTAAATAAAAATTAATTTTATAAATGGTAGGGTAAAACTAATGTTGAAAAATAATAAAGAAAGAGAAAAATATGTCTTTATGAGATTCATGCCTGGGCTGGGGCCATCCTCTATATCCAACAATCAGCTTGAGGGGCTTTAAATCATGCAACAGAGTATGCAAAAATTATTAGTCCTAATTTATATTGATGTTGATACGTGTTTATGATGTATGAATTCTTTTGTACTGTAGAATGTATGGTTTAACAGGAAAGCTTTTAGTTTTATTTTTCAATGTATGTATTGAGTTTAAGCTTTTAAATTCATTGTTATATAGTGTGATGCCTTCGAAAAGGGTACTTTTTTGAAAGAGTGAAGTTCCACAGTGTGCAACATGCAGATTTCTTTTTTGTCTAGTATCATAATTATGAATTTGAGTGTTTAGAGTCATAGAGTCCTCGTTTTCAATAAGCGTCTTCTTTGTGAAGATTAATATTTCAAATATGTATATGCATGGGAGTGGTAGGATTTGTAATTTTTTGATAAGTGGTTTGCAGGACTCATGTTTTTGAGTGTTTGTCATTGTTTTCAATATTCTTTTTTGGATGATAAAAGTGTGAATACTTTCTGGGGAATTTCCCCAGAATATGATTCTGTATTTTAGATGTGAGTGAACATTTGCAAAATACATTGTTCGTAGTGTATCCAAGTTAGAATTTGACTTAAGGATGTAAATAGCATAGCATGACTTCGTAAGCTTGTTGTTTAGATCTGCGATGTGGGAGTTCCATTTTAGATCATCTTGAATAGTCAATCTAAGAAAAGTTGTTTTTGAGGCTATTTTTACAGGCATATGTTTTATCATCAATTTTTTTGGAGGTTTTTCTTTAGATAGTGGATTCTGAAAGTTTAGGGAGCCAGTTTTACTGGTGTTTATGATGAGTTTATTTTCCTGAAACCATTTTACTAATGCCTCTAGAACTGTTTGTTCTTCTTTTTGTAGAGTTTGTTGGGTATTTGCTTTAATAATAATGTTTGTGTCATCCGCAAATAGGACCATTTTGCTCTTTTGTAGAGTCAGAGGCATGTCGTTGATGAACAAGAAAAATAGTATAGGGCGTAGGATTGATCATTGTGGCACTCCATAATTTATCATTCTAGGTTGGGAAAAATGGCTTGAAATCTTTTTATCTCTAACATGCTTGATTGTGACTACTTGACAGCGATTTGAAAAGTAAGACTTTACCCATTGATGTGCAATGCCTTTAATTCCCAAAGTTCAAGTTTGGATAACAGTATGTGATGATCAATAATGTTAAATGCTTTTGATAAATCTACAAATAAACCGAATGGAATTTCTTTCTGATCTAGAGCAGCTAGTAAGTCATTTAGAAAGGTAAAGGTAGCAATGTCTGTAGATCTACCATTTCTGATTCTATATTGTGTCTCTGTCAATATATTATTTGAACTGAGAAAATTTTGAGTCTGTCTGGGAAAACAGTGTTGAAATAACTTTGGAATATGTTTATGAATTAGGTGAATTTGGTATTTGTGTATGTTGCTTTGTATGCCTCCTCCCAGTTTTCTGAACTTTAAATTTGTCAAAGTTTTCCTGAGAGATTCCTGATTTTATTTTAGAGCAAAAAGAACATCTCAGTACAAGAAAGTGTACCTATACAAAACAGGAACGCTTTTAATCCATTATAGGCTGAGGAAAACCTCCGACGAAGTGTTATCTCAACGAACTAAAAGAAAGTCCACACGTATGCCATATTTTAACCATTATTGCAGCATACCGGTATTTGCCACTTGCCACCCACATGCGACGGTGCTGCCCTCCGAACTACGTCTTCTGGACATTCCATACTTGCGTTTTCCTAACGTGGCATCTGTGGGTAGGTTCTCCAATATGGAATTCGGGACGACTTTTTGCGTATTTCTCAGTCGTGCCGCTAGAGTCGCTTGATTTGTTTGATACGGTCACGATCATGCGACATCTTGCGACATGACCGAGAAAGACGCAAAAAGTCGTGGCATATTCCATCGTGAAGATAACACCCTCAGCTGCCACGTACGAAACCCCAAGTATAAACAATAGAGTTTGTGCAAGCTATACTGGACGGCACTATCCATCTTCTAAAGTGCTAGCCAGCTAAAAAGACCAGCTAATGGGACAACTTCTGAAAAATGTCACTGTCGGATGAGAACATGTATTCATACTCGATTTAGGGTAATTTCGTTTCAATTTGTGTTGGCAAAAGCCGCTGCCAACCTTCACACCATTACCCTGTATATATTCTGTTTACGTGGTAGGGACATTTTTTAAAATTTAAGTTTGCAATGAAAAAATGACTACTTCCGTAGATTCCGCCAACATTCAAGCCATTCATACGGACTGTGCTGTGCTAGTTTGGTATTGTTACTAGCGATTCGAATTTTGCGGTTGACTGTAGATTTTATAAATCTGCATTTAGTGATTTCGTTTACGTTATTAATTTAGTACTACGCGTTTTTATTTTTACTTATTTTCCAGTTGTTTTCATCACTAATCACAGTGAAGTTAGTCGAGGTACTTTTAGTAGTAAAGGTTAGTTTCTTAGATTTAATAATTTTATGTAAAATTAATTTTATTATATTATTAATTTTTCTGATTCCAATTTAATTTTGAAAAATAATGGATAGGCCAACTACCTCTGGACCTGTTCTTAATATTTCGTCTTTAATGTTAAAGTGAATAAAAAATTCTCATCAAAAGGGAATTGTAAATTTATTTTGTGAATTGTGGAAGGAATCAGTGGAATAAGGGGTCCATGTCACTCATACTTGTATGACAATACTAATGGCAAAATTATTACAGGTAAGATTAATGTTTTTTTATTTCTAAATCTTATCTTTTAAAACTGACAGGTGTAGTTTTCATAATTAAATTAGTTATTGGCGTAGTTATTATCTATAACTATTAATTATAATTAGTTATGCGTTAATAATAATAATAATAATAATAATAATAATAATAATAATAATAAATCCAATTTTCGTTTTTCAACTTTCTTATGTTTACAGGTGGATGTGAAGTCTGTTGGAACAATTATTAACAAACAAAAAATAAGAAGCTGTGACCATACCCCAAATGACCCGTCCAGTTACTGACTGACAATTTTACAAAGGATGGGATTTCCAATAAAATATATTGTAGTCTGGTTCAGATAATCATTTAGAATTTTCAATTAGTTTGTAATTTCAAAATAGTATTAATCTTAGGGACTTATCGAATAGGGACTTATGGCATTACACCTATCAAAAGTTTAAAGACAAATTCGGAGACGTTTTTGAGAATCTCTTTTTTTAGATATTTTTTTAAAATTGCAAATATTGCACCCACTATTGCACGAAAACTACTAAAACATTCTAAACTATCTTTATGATCTTAATGAAAGAACAATTTATGACCAACAAATTTCATTTGAAGGAAAAATCTGTCTTCGATTTTACAGTTGTAGGAAGACACTGAAAAAATCAAACTTTTTCAATTTTCGAAAATTCAGAGTTAAAACGGAGAAAATGTGACTTATACCACCTTTATATGTGTATTCTACTCAATTATTGCAAGAAATTTAAAGAAAAAAATTTGGAGCGGTTTTTGATAAAATTTTGAAAATGTCGTTTGTCAGTTTGGAAAAGATCATATGTATGGTTTAAGCGCTAGTAGTGTTCACAGACGGACGGACAGACGTTTTGTTTCCAATTGGTTTTTCGGCATCAAGGGCCCACAAAACAGGGATTCTGGCTACACCACGTGTTAGAGAATATTTTTCTTAATTTAGCAACTGGTTTTATGCACTTTTCGTCACAAAAGCGCGGCCGTTTTTCGCGCAGGATTACATAACTTTCTCTATACTACGTATATATGTACCCTTTCCCTCACAAAAATTGGCCGGCAAAATTCTATCTTCCCAACCGCGCCGACATACTTGGACTATCTTCCCAACTATTAAATTCTATCTTCCCAACCTGAGGGCAGGGGGAGGAACGCGTTGACCAATCACTAGCAGGAAGAACCACAGTTGTTTCTGATTGGTGTAACATCCCATGGGGTAGAAAGAACGCTGTCTCAGGGGGAGGGGGCTAGTTCGTTCACGTACGAGGCGGAAATATCGTCATATTTCCCTGCCGAAGGAGAGATTTTGCCTGCGCGTACGATACGACGAAAAAATATTTTTGAGCGGGGTTTTCCGTCCAGAATTACTGTCAATAGACCAGTAAATATTTAGCATTTTAGCAACAATTGTTCTAACTTTTAGCAATCTATTTGTAACTCCTGTCACTGTTATTTTGAGATGATCATTTCAGGCACATTATGCGGACCCTTCCCGGCCGTTCTAACGCATGTTTCGGCTTGTGCTTTTCGGTTGTGTTTAAATTATCCATTTGTTGTCTTTTCCACAGTGGAGGGATTCATGGTGGGGGCGTCAAGGGGGGTAATTGCCTCCCCCCCAATGTTGGAACAAGTTTTTTAAAAAACATTTCATTTCGCAGAGCTTCAAATTTTTTATCACTTTACTTTTTTTGTATTTTTAGAAGATATTTAATAATAATTAAGCGAACAATAATTTTATTAAGCTGAGATAATACGATACATTAATAAATTGATGAACTTTACTTTCGTACCACAACACGCGCGGGATAATGTTCAGCGTTACTGTGAATATCACGTATTAATAAATCATCTTTCAATCATATTGCTTTTAATCGTTATTTACTTAGAAAGTTAACAGTTTCGTTCCGAAAATCACGAGTTATAGCACTCGAATTTATTTCGAGTTTATTATGATTATATAAATTCTTTTCATAACAATTTTCTAACGTACTTAAATATTTCAAATGCCGAAATATAGGTGCTTCTCACGACACGTTTCATGGGTCTGCGGTGCAATAAAAATCATGTCTTTTTTATTTTTTTCAGATTTCCTTGTAATCTATCGAAGCGTAATTGTCAAACTGAAAACTTTAGACCTTGTCCATGTAAAAAAATGATTTTTTTATTATTTGATTATCTTCAAAAAGAAAGAAGACATTTGTCTGCGCTGCGAAACGTACGGATTTGAAAAAGGCACCAACTGATTAACTTTTCTGTGATTCGACGGATCTAACATGAAAATAGTGTGTTAGAGACCAAAAACTGCGCGATTACAATTTTTTTAAAAGTGAGAAAGTGAAAAAATACAATGATGTGTAAAACGGTTTATTATATTATATTTTGCATGTTTTCCCATTATAATGTAAAATATAATGTAACTAATGCATGATATTCGTTTGATGCCAAGAGAACACTGAGAAAAAGTAGAACCTCTTACTATAACCTCTACACCCTATAAATGAATATTTTCTGTTATACTCAATGTTATTATAATAATTTCACTTTTCAGTTATAAACGCGAATCTTGTTGTTTTAGTCATAATGTCGGTTCCATCATTATAACAAAAAGTTTCTTTTTTTGGACAATAGATCAATATTCATTACAAATTTATTATAAATACTAAAATAAATGCACAGAACCGTTGCAGCCATTTTCAAAGAGTATTTAATGTCAATGTGATTTAAAGACGGGGAAATTGTAAAATTTGTTTTTATTTTTTTCACCTACAGCTCAACAATCGAAACTAGTTGTGCTACGGAATGGCACAGACTTTCTGGTACTAGTTAGTTTTCTAATTTCTTTGATCTGGGCGAGATTTAGTCTTGCACTATCCTCTTGCCAGCTGCCATCTTTGGCGGCCCAAAGTTAATATTTTTCAAAATGTTCTCAATTTTTCAGTTTCTTAATGGTAGAACCAAAATATTACTTTAAGAATATTAAAGAAAAGTAAAAGCTCGTCCTATAAGGAAATTTTTGTTGAAAACTTTGGATCCGTTTTTAAAAAAATGGGGTTTCAGCTCTACTGTAAATACGAAATTTGAAACATTTTCACAGAAATCTTTTGAGTTTTCGAAAAACTTCATTGGAAGTCATTTGTAGCTCTTCCACTCACAAATGCAATAATGTAAACCAATCGATGGACATTTTCATATTAAAGACGTGCGTGGTATTAAAAAATTACATTTGTGTAATTTTTGAAAAAATAAAAGAATATAGCAAAGTTTACATCATATTAAACAATGCAATTAGCACTATTCATACAAAACGTTTGAAGAAATTTTTTGAGAAAATGGCGTTTGAGCGTTTTTAAAAATGTGGAATTTTGAGGTCCTTTTCACAGAAAAGTTTTGAGTTTTCGTGAAACTTTATCTGACATCATTTAAAGAAAATTTACTCGTAAACGCAGTAATGTGAACAAATCGCCGCTAATGCAAATATTATCGGCGCCAGAGACCGGGAGCGGTAGCTCAGTGCATTAACTGATATCACTACAGCGTATCTGACCGGGAGGTCCTAGGTTCGAGTCCTGACGGCGGTAGGATTTTCGCTACTATCTTTACTGCTAGGTCGAATTCAGTCGCTGTCTGGGGGAGTATTCTAGCGGCCGGCTGCTATGATCGGTAGTGTTCCGTGGTTTCTCCGATCAGCACTAAGCGAATGCCGCAGCAGTACCTTAACAAACGAGCCACGGACCGCGCACGATCTTTCCTTCCTCTTCCTTATCGTATCTTCTCCCCTTACTCACACACACTTACACTAACATGCACTACACTACCACACATTCCGGAGACCGGTCGGGAGCTTAGAGCTTGACCCGGCTAGGGCGGTGCCCCGCTGGTGGGAGTGTTAAATTTAAAAACTGTGTGAACTTGTGTTTCATCAAGATTCAGCCGAGAAACCAGCTCATCCATCATTTGAAGAGCTAAACATTGTAAAATCTAGAGATAAGGCTTAGTTTTTAAATTTAAGATTAAGTACTATATGTAATTTATTTTTTAAGTACATATAAATCAAGATAGATATTTATTATTCTGCAGGTAGGTATATACAACCTGGTGGCAGAACTCTACAATTTACATATTACTAATATCTATATATTTAAAAAAATAAGGTATTTTGCCATGGCTTCGTTTAGAGCTTCTACTGAACCGATTGTAGTATTTTTTCCTTTAAATGAAAGAATGTGATCCCTAGATGTGTTATCAGATATTGTTTGTGTTGATTCACCAACATTTAGTGTGTAAATTAATTAATTAAATATTTCTTTAATAGTACGCTTATCAATAGTCAATTGTTTTATTCCAAAGGGTGGCTGTTTCAAAATCGATATATATGAGTCGATATATGAGTCGACAGCGCCACTTCATGGTGGCGCTGTTTGATGTTTTGTTTTGATTGTTGAGATTTGTTTACAATTCATCAAGGTTTTGTTTCAGTGTAATTATTGCATTGTGGCGTTGACAGTTTGCATGTATTTGCTTTTGTGGTGAATTTTGTAGAGAACATTTGGACAGTGTGTTTTGCTCGGTTGTACTGAAGTAGTGAAGTTGTTCACAGGTTATGTCGAATTCCGAATCGTTGCCCACGCGTCCCAAAAGACGCAAACGTACATTAACTGGACGCAGGGAAAGAGAAAGTCAGCGTAAGTGTCGTGATAGTGAGGTCATTTCGTTTTCTGCTGGGTCGTTGCCTATGAAATGTCAGTTTTGTTCTGCTTTGCACTTCGCATGTGAGAAAAATTCTGCAAACGATTTACTCTGTGTTGCTTAAATGGGAAAATAAGTTTACCTTCAGGCGATATGCCAGAAGAAATAAAAATTGTATATAGGACATGATGACACATCAAAAAACTTTAGAAATAATATCCGTCAGTATAATAGTGCTCTTTCTTTTGTGCAATTTGGCACCGATATTGCATTGCCACCTGCCCATGGACCATACGTGTTCAAAATTTTGGGAACACATCACAGAACATCTTCGTTTTCCCTGAAGATCCAAACAATGCAACGTATTGTGAACATTAGTCTGGTCACAGTATTTTACATTTATCTCAGATCTCACCGTCAAATTTTGACGGGTTTTCACTAGTTAACTTTAAATTATTTAACAACGTAACTTTAAATTATTTAAAGACATAATAATAATAATAATAATAATAACAATAATAATAATAATAATAATAATATGCTAACAATAATAGCCTAACTACATTTTATGGTTGACCTGCACAGTTATTTGAAACTATTAAATACAAGATTACACGACTTTTTAATTACACTTCACTTCACTACATTTGAAATTCACTTCTCTTTCTACTTCTATACTGCACTACACTACACAACACTTCACCACACTTCAATACAATTCTACTTTGAATATAATTATATATTTAGAACAGGAACGCATTTAATAGTAATTGACACAATAATAATAGAAATAAAATATCGATAATAAAATAATAACTGATATAATAATCCAACTTACTAAATGAATAAAGTTTACAAATACCATTAGTTAATTTAAGTTAATTTATTTTTAAATCTTTGAACACCTAGAGGAAAGGGTTCCAAGGCTGTCGCAGGTAACTTATTCCAGTCCGTTATTGTTCTATTTGTAAATGAAAATTTTCCAACATCTGTTCTCTGTGGCCTAAACTGAATTTTGTGCTTGTGATCCCCCCTACTAAAGTACGAAGGTCTACCCAATCGGATGTAGATATCTTTCCAAGCTGGATAACCGGCATACGCTTTGTACAGGGCACAGAGTCTTGCCTTAACTCTCCTAATTTCTAGAGACTCTCGTTCAACATTCTTCCTATTCCCTCGGAAAGTAAGTGTATACGCTCTTCTCTGTACTCTATTCAAATATTCCTTTTGGGAATTTCTATAAGGGTCCCAACAAACAGCCCCGTATTCCATTAATGGACGAACTAGAGATAAATAAGCTATTTCTCTCGCTTTCGCAGTACTCTTTTTTAGTATTCGCAGAGTAAAATGCAAGGACCTCCAGGCTTTCCCTACGACACAGTTTACCTGATTTTCCCAACTCAATTTGCTATCAAAAATTATCCCCAGGTACTTACAAGACACGACTCTTGGAATGTTTTCGTTGCCTAAACGGTATTGAGTTTCATTGTATTTGCGGCCCCTACCAAACGTGATTGTTTTGCTTTTTGAACTATTTATTGTCATGTTTTTTTTTCGCCAAAAAATGTAATCTGTCTAGATCACCCTGCAAAATGTCCTCGTCTACATTTGATTGAATAACTCGATATATTATACAGTCATCTGCAAATAGCCGTACCTTTGAATATAAATTGTCTGCCAGGTCATTCACAAATGCGAGAAACAGGTGAGGTCCAATAACGCTTCCTTGAGGGATCCCTGAAGTTACTTTTGCTTGAGTCGAAAATTGTTGTCCAACTCGGACTTTCTGTTTCCTATCTCGAGGAAGCTCGTCAATCCACGCCACAACTCTGGAATCAATACCCCATTGCATTAATTTATGAACCAATTTATCGCGTGGAACAACATCAAATGCCTTCGCGAAATCTATTATTACGGCGTCCACTCTCCCGCTATTATCAACTTCATCAGCTATATCCTGAAAGAATGATACTATCTGACTCTCGCAAGAGAAACCGTTTCTAAAACCATGCTGTCCCTGAAAAAGCCAATCTTTTCTTTCCCATTCTTGTCTAATATAGCTAGTTATCAAGTGCTCCATTAGCTTACATACAACTGACGTGAGACTTACTGGTCTATAATTGGCTAATACAGTTCTATCACCACTCTTGAAAATTGGAACAACGGTAGCTAGCTTCCAATCATCGGGCACGCTTGAATTTTTGATCGAAACCTGAAATAATCTTGTTAGATACGGTAATATTGCCTCTCCACCGAGTTTAATTATGTCAGTTGATATGGCATCTGGACTCCGCGACTTTCCATTTTTCATAGATTTAATTCGTTTTCGCAATGTGTTTACCTATATTAAACTGATTTGGCACAGCCTCCCTCGATATCAGAGTGAGTTGAGATTTTGTTTTAAAAACGGAACTGAAGTAGACAATGAAAGCGTTTGCTTTTTCCCGATCATCTGTAAGTAACCTATTTTTGGTATCTTTAACGATAGGAATTTCTTCTTTATTTCCTCTTCTTCTGCGAACGTATTTGTAAAACCCCGACCAATTATTTCCCTCCCTGTCGAGAATATGCTTTAAAAAAGTCTCCTGCGCAATTTTCGTTTCCTGCTCTAATTCTTTCGAACAATTACGATAATGTATCTTATGATATTCACTACGATTTCTATTATTGAAAGCCTTTCGAGTTTTCCTCTTCAGACGTCGATCTGGTGGTTAGAAGCCTAATCATGTAATTCTATGGCCATAGAAAAGTGTTAAAAATGATATTTGATGGTACAGTTAGCTGTGAACAGCAATTATTTGGTGGATAATCAAAATTAATAATTAATGACAAATTTTTGGTATTCAAAAACAGGTTTATGCTCATTGTAAAGAAACCAGCCATAGAAATGGCTTCTACTATCAAAATCTCAAATTTAGATCATGTTTGGGATTGATTGGTACCTTTGGTTGCCTTTGAAAATGTTGACAAAGCCATTTTTTAGGCAAAATAAAAATGTTTCCATCTCCAGGCAAAATAAAAATGTTTCCATCTCCATGCTAAGTTTCCATTGGCGCCCGCTAGAGTGCACTGAGCAGTAGGTGCACTGGCTGTTAACGCCTGTGTATAGGCAATTTGCCAGGTGTACATGTTTGGCATTTTGCCTAGTAACAAGGCGCTGTAAGTTACTCTTTGTAAGAAAATGAGCATACAACCCCTTCATAATCGATTGGTTTCTGCGTCACGCCCCAGTGACGTCTGCTGGCACCTCCCACCTCTCCGGAGAAGCTATATAAGGGCTCTCCGCCTGGCATTTATTGCCACTTGCCTCAGCCACGAACGTAGCCACAACTTCTTGCCTGCGACGGGTGTGCCTCGGTATTTGCCGATATGTTTTTCCTGTTTTCTTTTTCAGGACTCATTGTAAGATAAAATTTTTGGAGTGGCTTAATATGCCACACTATGATGGAATTGGATTGATTAATTTATAGTATGTTAAGGTTTGAATGATTGTAATTTAATATCGCCTTCTTTTGCAGTGCCGTTTTTTCTTATGTTTATGTATATGGTGCGAAAGCACACAATGTTCATGTATGTTTATAGTGCAAAGCGCACAGTGTAGGAACTCGCGTCGAGCCTAACAAGCGGCGTTTTCCTCACAGAGCTGCGTAGGGCGTAATGGCGGCGCAGTCTCGTATGTTAATAAATTCTGCATATTCTAAATTTGTTTGATTGAATGTTGCAGCATATGTCTCCAAGTCTTGAGTAAGACGGCACTAGCGCATTGGACCTCTGGAACACCTATTTAACGGAGGAAGGATCCGTACGGCAGTTGAAGTCGTGGCCTATTCGTAGTACTTCGTGCATTGGCCCCGTGAGCGGCTATACAAGGTCGCTCGGGTATCAAGCCGCAGTTGGCACTGAAAGTGTTCAAACGGCTCTCTCGAAAGGTGGCACTATAATTGTTGTTATGGTAAAGGCGAAATGTTATGTAATCAATTCAATTCCATCAATTAAGTTCAATGTTCGTGGCATTCTGGAGTCACTGTTTAAGGTTGTTTTTAATGTTGTAAAGTTTTCCATTGTTTTTTAAAGTGTAAGACATTTCATTGCAGCTTACCATTCTCATTTGTGTATTTTTTGTAAAGAAACGCTTCCGAAAACGGGGCTTTTGTCATGTTATTAATTCACGTCAGCCTTTTGCAATCCTAAAATGGGTTTATTGGCAAATTCAGGCTTTTAACGTAGTAATTCTGTGTAAACTAATGTTTCCAAAGGCAATGTATGTTTTCTAAATTCACGTTAAGATTATTTAATATTAGTAATTCTGCTTCATTCCTCTTACAGCTTATGTTTTATCCAGCAAGAGGAATATTAATTGTTATATTGTAATTTCATGATTATAATAAATAGTTGTTATAAGTGAAGTTGGATTGTGTGTCTATAGCTCAGACCTTATAGTTGAAACTCGCTTACATATTTTCGAACCATGTGCCTTTTCCCCTTGAAAATTGCACCTTTACGAATGTTCGATTCCCAGGAATTTTTGTGTTAATTCCGCTCACCTCCATTAGGACCATACAAGGTCATAATTTCTTTACTTTGCTGTTAATTCAGCTGGCGACCGTGATAAGTTATTGTTAGATTTCGCTTGGTTCATAACAGGGAGAATCCTGGTTAGGGGGAAACCCCGCTACCCGATGGTAGGTCGGTACCGGATCTAGCCATCCAGTGGGGGAAGAACACGAGGAAACGAGGAATCTAACGAGGGGTAAAATGCACTACGCTTACGGGATCTAAGCTGTTGACGCTCCCGGAATCACTAACCAACCAACCAACCAAACCAACCAGTCGACGGGAGAGACCAGTAAAAAAAAATTGTAATTTTTGAAAATATAATAGAGCAATATGGCATTAATTTCATCTCATAGAGTACATGTAGCACTATCCCTAATAAAAGTTTAAAGAAAACATTTGGTGTCTTTCTTAGAAAAACTTGTTTTTGTTATTTTTTTAAATTGCACATATTACACGCATTATTGCGCGAAAAATACTAGTATTCGAAAATTCAGTGTTAACAATGCAAATCAGACACCATTATAATCTCACTCTTACAAGAAATTTAAAGAAAACATTTGGAAGCATTTTTGAGAAAATTTTGAAAATATCTTTGGGGCTTCACGTAAAGTACCCCCAAAATTAATAATTACTTTTCAAAATCGCAGAACTTCGAATCAGGTCAGTTCGTTAGGGGTTTCTTTAATTTGGGAAAAATACTACATATGGTTTAGGCGCTAGTATTGTTCACATACTCGTACACCAAACTGAAGGACGTTTTGTCGTCAATCGCTTTTTCGTTATCAAGGACCCACAAAACATGGATTCTGGCTACACCACGTGTTAGAGGACTTTTTTCTAAATTAAGCAACTGGATTTATCTAAACTTTCGTCATCAGGGCTCGGCAATAAGAGTTTTTCTGCCGAAAATTCGTCTTTTTTTCGTGCAGCATTACATAACTTTCTTTCTACTGCGTAAGCAGTAGTAGATGAAAATGGGTGATCATGAATCAGTTTTCATCCTGATTACATATATGATTTTATTTTTTTCTATCACACAGTTTTTGCAAAATTTTCGTTTTTCGTATTTCAAATTAGCTCGCGCTATGTCATACGTAAACACGGGGGTGGGACAATTCGCTGCTTTTGATTAAAAGCAGGGTGACAATGAGTCGGTGTTGCAACCTGATTAAATAAGTGGTTTCAGTGTCTTCACATAGCTGACAGTTTCTGCAAAATTTACGATTGATTAAATTGCAAATGAACATTGGCAATGTATTACTGCAATAACTTAGGTCAGCCATTAGACCCGTATCACATGGTCTTGACATTCCTATACCAAACCCACCACATGACCTACCATCTACACCATCTTCAGATTATTCAGACTGTTGTGATAGTGAAATGGAAGTTACTGATTTACCCAAAGAAGAGAGAAGACCCCTGTTGTTTAATCAAGAACAACTTAATGATTTCATGCGAAATGTTGGCCTCTCAAAGGAATCGTCGCGGGTGTTAGGCTCACGGTCGAAAGAGAAAAATATGCCAGATACAGGCACAACGTTTTACTGCTATCGAGAAAGACAAGAAGAGTTCCATGATTATTTCATGAAAGAGGGTCAGTTTATATACTGCAACAATATTCATGATGTACTTTCAAAATTTTGGATAAGAAGTGTCAGTGATCAATGGAGGTTGTTTATAGATTCTTCGAAACGCAACCTCAAAACTGTTCTATTTCATAACGCAAATCAATATGCCTCGGTGCCAGTAACTCATTCTGTTCATTTAAAGGAAACTACAAAACAAGGGAGAACTTTAAAAAAAATTAATTATGAAGAACACAATGCGGAGACTTGAAAGTTATTAGAATATTGTTGCGACTTCACCTAGGATTTACTAAGTTCCTCTGTTTTCTACGTGAATGGGATGGCAAGGTTCGTGAATTGCACTCGCTCAAAAGGGACTGCTCAATCAGAAATACTTTGAATCGCGGAGATAAAAATGAAATAAGTTTGGTTAATCGTGAAAATATTATTTTTCCACCACTCGACATCGGGCGTGGTATAATTAAAGTTTGTCAAGGCTCTGAATAAGAATGGAGGTTGCTTTAAATGTATTTGTTCTGATTTTCCTCTTTTTTCAGAGTTCAAGCTTAAAGAAAGTATCTTTGTTGCATCTCAAATTAGAAATCTGATGAGAGATGAACACTTTGAAACTTTAATGAGTGATGAAGAAAGACTGGCCAAGTCAGGTTTCAAAAATATCTGCATCAATTTTCAAGAAAATAAAAAACATCCAGATTTCAAATCTACGGTGGATGAAATGCTAATTTCCATGAAGAATTAACATGAGCACCAAACTTCATTTTCTCCACAACCACCTTGATTTCTTCCATTATAATCTGGGGGATTTTAGTTGTGAACATGGAGAGAAGTTTCATCAAGACCTCACGGAGGTGGGAAAACGTTATCAGTGCAGATATTTTGAAGTGATGTTGGCAGACGACTGTTGATCCTTACTGAGAAAAAGTGTAAAATTGCACAGAAGGCGACCGATGAGCCAAATTTCAGCAAAAGAAGGTGTCAGCAGAGTCTCTGAAATTGTTGGAATAAATATAACATTATTTTTAATGTAAGTATGAGGTATGTTGTCAATAAGCATAAGATGTGTACCGCTTATATATATATATATATATATATATATATATATATATATATATATATATATATATATATATAGTGACATACCGATATGTCACATGAAAATAAACAAACATTTATTTGTAGACTATATGGAGGAACATGCATTAGAATATATCACGAGAGCAAAGGCTTAGCAACGACCGGGAATAAACAATATAGTTTTTGGTTTTTGTAAATGCATTAGGAGGTGGCTGCATGCCGAAAGTAGAAAATTTGGGATTGGGCGAAGAAGTTTAGACGATCGAAAGGTCAGCTACACCAAAATGTAACGAACGTATGGATTGGCTGGGTGAGAGAAGGACGATCAAATGTTATGAAAAAAAAAGAAGATATGTCTTGGAGGGTGAATCAAGCAGGAAGATTCATTCTGACCGGCATCGCGTGTCTGAACTGATCGTAGGTTCGTGAGAGGGAGCGAGTGTAGTGCAGATAGTCAGAGTCGGGTTATCAGATCGTGAAATTTTAAGGACAGTAAATGATATTGCAGATATTGCATGTGGAAGTAATATTGATGCATAAATTGGGACTTTGTCGGGAGTGGTAATCGAGTTATAGATTTCGGGACTATGTCATAGGACGTAATCGGGACTGATAATTTTGATAGTTTGAGACCAGTTTGGATAGGAGCAGAAGAGGATTTCTTGGGACTTTGGACTACGGCAAGCTCGCAAGATATTTCGACTGAGAAGTCTACGAGGGACATCAACGAAGAATAGATAAGTTAACCGCGGTATAAAACTGTAAAATTCAAAGATACCTTGATCAAAGGCCTAACATCAAAATCATTTATTAAATTCACTAAATTGTTTGCTAAATGGTAACAATAAACTTTGTTAAATTTTGTTCTTTAGAAAAGAAAGTGATCTTTCATTTAGTCAATCCAAACAGTAATGAACTAGAAATATAGAATCATTCTATTTCAGATTCCCAGCTCCGCTGTATAGTCAGCGGATCCTATAATCCATTATAAAGGTAATAAGGATTATAATATATCGTGACCCATTGACCCAGCAAGCCGGACGCTAAGATCTTTGCAAGATATTAATGTGGAGAAAATTTTGTATATCTCAATATATATATATATATATATATATATATATATATATATATATATATATATATTGTGACGTTCCTGGCCTGGCCACAAACTTACACGGCACCCACACATCTTCGACGGTGACGGAGTGATTAATAACATCGGAAGAGCAGCACGGAAGAGAAAAGGCGCGACCTGTCGGTGGCGGCCAGAAGCAGCGGCGGGGTAATTTCGACGGAGGGGCGGCGCGCATAGGGGTTCTATGACGTCAGGGCCGCATTTATACGGCGGAGCGGCGAAAAGCTGCTTTCTTCTCTGTTAATCCGACGACACGGGCGAAAGTACCAGTTCTATGAGTCTGGTAGCGTAGGCGAACGCGTAAGTTCTCTACGAATTTGGTAGTGAAAGTGAATAATTGAGTGGTGTGAGCGTGGAGGATTAGTTGGTATAGGAATGTGATTGCAATACGAACATATTGGTAATCCGCTGCAAGCTCGTTAGAAAGAAAGCGGTCAGAGCGAAGTAAGAACAGTAAACTTTTTTTCCAATAGTGCTCATTTCGTGCAGAGGACAGTTTTGTGAAATCCAGTAGAGACTGCGTGTATTAGCGCTGCAGCCATCCGAAGTGCAGCTGCGACGCCCAGTGTAGTAACGCAAAGATCCGATTTTGCGACGCGTCAGATACTTGGAGCGCGGGCATACACGTTCGTGGCGAGGACGAAAAAAAGAGAAGAGGGGAGCCGGGAGCGGAAGAAGCGTACGAGAGAAGGGCCTGGTTTGACCGATCGCGTGACGGACGGGCGAAGCGAACGAGAGAAGGGCCTGGTTTGACCGAACGCGTGACGGACAGGTGAAGCGTACGAGAGAAGCTGGAGTGACGTCGCTGCGACACCGGGCAGCGGGAGTGCCAAGGTAGCCTTCGAGCGAACTGGAGAGCGCCGTAAAGGTAACCGAACTTGCGACTTTTCGTGCGAAGATTGGTGCGGACCAGAAAGTGGATAACGGCAAATTTGCGTGGTAGTTCATGTGAGAAACTCCCTAAATTCAGTATAGAAAGACTGTCACCTTTTAAACAAATTCTTGGAGGTTTAAATTCTGCTAAAAGTATGCCTTGTTTGATTTTGCCAAAGGCCAAAACCTTGTACAATTTTACGGCAATGTTATGTAACTAACTGGCTTCATTCTGTGTTATTGGGGAAAGATTAAGTTGTTCCACTATTGGATGAATGTGTATATTCTTTTTTATGATTTAAATTGTACGTATTATAGTAGATTTCCATGTTACTTTGTTACATCACTTTCTCATACCCCAAAAGATCCTGCCCCCCGAGATATTTAAGCTCGAAAGAGCATAAAAATCGTTTAAAGACATTTGAGTCAGTTATCGTTTAAAGACATTTGAGTCAGTTCAATTCACAAATGCAATAGTGTTCACGAATCGCTGGAAATGTGCATATTAATGGCGCGAGAGATATTTAAAAAAATACATTTGTGTAACTTTTGAAAAAACAAGTGAATTCCCCAAAATGAAATTTATGACATTTTAAACAGTGCAATTAGCACCACCCGTTTGAAAAGAATAAAGCAATATGGAAAAAAGAATAGAGAAGGAATAGAGCAATATGGTGTTTATGTCATCTTATGGAGTGCATTTAGCACTATCCCTACCAAAACTTTAAAGAAAAAAATTGGAGCATTTTTGAGAAAAAACAATTTTATAAAAATTGCAAATATTGCACGCAATATTGCGTGAAAAAGACTAAAAGTTTCAAGAAATTGTGCATGTCCTTAATGAAAGCACTAATTATGGACGTCAAATTTAATTTGAAGGAAAAATCTCTATCTTCAATTTTGTAGTTGTAAAAAGACACCGAAAAATTCAGAGTTAAAGTGAAATTCAGAGTCCGAAAAAAACGGACTTGTAAGTAAATTTTACTCTATTTTTACAAAACTATATTTAAAAAAACATTTTGAGACGCTTTTGAAAAAATGTAGAAAAAATCCGGGGGGATTCATGTAAAGTACCCCCAAATTTTGAAGAAAGATTTTTAGATTCGCAGCGCCTCAAGTCGAGCCAGCTCGACCGAGGAATATCCATTTTGGAAAATAATACTACTATCTTTTAGGCGCTAGTGGTGTTCACGGAGGGGCAGACCGACGGACGGACTTTAAAAAAACACTTTTTTGGTATCAGGGGACCCCAAAACGTGTATTTTCGTCGAAATCTGGAAAGTGATTTTCCGCAGCTTTACGTAAATTTCTCTATACTGCGTATATTACTCAGTAGAGAGTTTTTGCAAGACGAGAAATCAATTGTCGTAGTACGTAAACTATCTTCAAAAGGATATAATATATCTTCAGAAAAATAAGTTTTTGTATGTTGTACAATCGAAAACGTGCGTTAAAACTAAGAACTAAGTAACCCCGCCATTTTACCACAACATATTTATATTGTTTATATTAGGAATGTGAAATGTTGGGCAATTATTACATCCTATGGATAAATAATAAATTTTTCGTGACAATCAATGTAGCGTCACTATATACATAACCTTCAAATCCTAAACAGTTACGTTAGGTTTTTCCTGACATATTTGAATTAACTTGAGAAAAAAAATTAACCATTAAGTTCCTGCCATATTATATTGGTAGAATGCATATTGTATTTTTAATTACTTCCATGCTGATTGTGCGTTAGTGTTGAATTCGTGTTCAGTGGTGGCACCAAAAACTACGTCAAGTATAAGTTTGTCTTAGATGACAAAACTGGGAGAATGACGGGACCCGATAATCGAAATCCCATCATTTGATGCCGGCGTATACACAATACAATTCTCCCCAGAATTGTCCTGTTACATTTTTCAAATCAACGACTTGCAAAAACTCTCTAAAATATACGTAGGTATACGAGAAAGTAAAAATGATTTTTTGATAGTATACATTATTTTGTTATTTTTCATATTTTTTCAATCAGATAAAATACTGTTAAGTTGACGAAACAAATAAAATTAAAAACACTTTTCTGGCTGTAGAGGGATGTGGTTGGTGGAACGGGGGCCAAGATACATTTTTATGTTAATTTATAATGTAGCTACTCAATGTTATTTGGTTTAGGGTAAATTTTTACTATGGTATGTGGGAGGACCCTTTGCCCCCCCCCCCAATAAATTATCAGAAATTCCGCCTCTGCTTTTCCATGTGAATAATTAACTACTGTAGATACAGAATGACACATACTTTCTCACAGTAAACTTTTCTAATTTCCGTGGTGTGGACTGCCTTTTCGGTTTTGCCCCATCCTCTTGCCAGCTGCCATCCGCCCAAACCGCCCAAACTACATTTTTTTGAAACATTTTGTCAACTTTTCGGTTTCCTAGTAGCAGAACCGAAACATTACTTTAAGAATATTAAAGAAGGCTAAAACCTTGTCCTAAATAGTAATTTTAATTGAAAAATTTGGAGCAGTTTTCAAGAAAATGGCGTTTAAGCTATACTGTAAATGCGAAATTTGAAGCTTTTTACAGGAATCTATTGAGTTTTCAAAGAACTTCATTTGAAGTCATTTGAAGCACTTCTACTCACAAATGCAATAATCGATGAAAATTTGCATATCAACGGCGTGAGAGATATTTTAAAAAAATTCCTTTTTGTAATATTTGAAAAACCAAAAGAATATGCAAAAATGAACTTAACGTCATATTAAGGAAGCAAATGCACCGAAAAATACTTATAGGAAAAATCAATAGATCGCAGCACTATCACACGGAATTTACTAGATCGATAACGTCTGAACAAATTGTCCGATTTTCGATCTGTAAACGGCATTGGACTCCTTTTTAAAATAGAATTCACGCTACGATGCCGTTTTTTCAAAAAATATTTCCAAAAAATTTTTTTAAATGATTTCTCATAGTTCCGGGAAGAAATTAAAAAATGTGGGCTTATAGCGCGTTGACGACGTGCTTCCTGAATCCAACGCCGTATCAATCATGCAAATCGGATGAATAGGAGCGACGTAAAGTGAAATTTCGGAAAAACTACTTACCCCCCCCCCCTTCCCGCTTCATTCTTGCGTCACCCGACCCTTTTGGAGGCTCCCTCGACGGGGCCGAACGGCCAAACCCGGCGGCCTCAAGAGGAGGGCGGCACGGGAGGAGGCCGTGCTCTCAGGCAGGCAAGCCGGGCAGTCGGTTCGTCCTTTTTCGTCCCTTTCAATCTCAATATATTTTTCTCCACTTATCAAACTAGTGATGCTGTAACACAACCAAAATCTGTAATAGTCGTATAAAACTATATATCTTGTTCACATATTTCCGTCTTCCTTCGAATACCATCAAAAAGTTATTTGAGGCACTACTCAAAATATCAATTCCGATTTGGAAACTGATTTCAAAAAGAAAATTGAACTAATTGTGTAGATATCACCAATATTCCATGTCCTAACATCTTATTTTACATACATTTTACTTCTAAGATCTTCCGTTATCATTTCATTACTAGAAAGAATGAGCCGAAATTACGCAAGAGCTCTTTTATCCTGCGACTCGATTTTTGATCTCAAAACGGCGTTTGTCTCCTTGATAGACTTCACCTGATGAATCTGTTTTCCCTAGTAAAATTTTAAAACTGTTTTCGTACTTTCGGACAAAATTGAAGAAGTGGTAAAATAGCGCGCAGGCGAGATGCATCCTGAATCCAACACTGTACCAAACATTAAAATCTAATATTAAGAATCGTGACATGTCCCAGCTTACTTAGTAAGTTATATTGATATAAAATGATTCTGTTATATTTGTATAAACTTGAAGATTGGAAAAAGTAATTCCCGGTGCGTCATTTTGATACAAACTACGTAAATGATAATGTAAAAGGATGTAGTGTAAATCATTGTATTGTGACATATGTATGTATTTTTTAATGCATTAAATTGTCATTAAAGCAATACAACTTAAACCCTTAGACAGAAACACCACACTAGAAGAGGAATATCCGTCTATGAGGGGGATAAATTATGTTTTGTTATAAAGTTCGGCAACTTTTACATTTCTACATTAAGATACCCTTACATCGTACACGCTTATCAGTAATATTTAATCGGGTAGCAATTCAATTTATAAGATTTATATGCTACTAATAAAACGTAGCATACCAGTCACAGATAAACCTCATATTAGGGAATCAGAATGCAAACGTATTAAATCGGCGATCCTCATCTAGGTGTCGAGAATAGGGATGCAACATTGCTGTTGATATTTTCAAAACAGAGATTTTGTATAGACACATAAACATATTTCGTAAAAAAATGAAACATTTATGAAACCTGATGTTTATTATCGATGTGCTTGATGAGTTGTTGTGAATGAAAAGAACCGATAATCACAATTTTATAAAAAAGTTAAAATATGAAATAATAATGCATTATACCACTGTCAATACATGTGTTCGAATAAAGCGAACGGTGATTGTAACATCCTCATCCAGTAGACTATCTTCAGCCCAAGAAATGACCCCATTTTTCTGGCATTTCCTACGTATGTCCTACCGTACGCAGAGAGGCGGCCAACGCAAGCACTCTAGGTGTAAGGTCTCTCGCCCACCTTCCTGTACCCATTTGAGAAAGTTGTGACTCCATAAGATGACCCTGGGCGATAGTAAAAAGAATAACAACGAAACTAATCCTGAAAACTTTCTTTTGCCGTTTTGTCTAAATCGTAATTATAAATTAACAATCACGGCCACTGTCAAAACAAATTATCTTCCGCACGAACTTGATCGATGTTTCTAAACCAGGTTTTTTAAAGATGTTTTAATTTTGAACATTGATATTTGCATTTGTATTACTTGAGCATCATTCCTTCGCTTTTCTTGCTATCCGAAACTGGGAGGGGACGCGCCGATAATTCAGCGAGTTCTTCCCTAATAATGGCAGAATGTACGCATGAAAGACTGTGGGTATCAAACACACTGTTCAGTGCGATGATGTCTATTTGTCGGCTCCAGTCCCGGTCAAGCAGCGGCTGTGAGCATCTCTCCTTTCATCTGCAGGTCCCAATTCTTCGCGGGTCTGAACGCGCAGAGAAATAGTACTAGAACATAGATCGCAAGCTATCCCTTGTTAGACCTATCTGGATATACACAGCAATAGGATGCTAGCAATTTGTTCATTGCTCACTCGGACTCGAACTGCCTTTTTCCTTTTGTTTGTGATATTGTGTATTAGTTATTCAATTGTGCCACTTACACCCTTTTCTTCCGCTTCATTCTATCATTCCAAGCATAATATCTTTTTCTAGAGATTTTGTTCGACTCATAGTATGTCAAAAATATTTTATTTTCCATTTTTTGGCTTTGGCTTTTAGAGAAAGTTCTGTTTTCTTTTCAAAATTTCGGCATTTATCTTTTTGCCCTCCCATTGTACGTAATATTTTCTTCCGTGTCCATACTTCAAAAAGCATCTTCCTTTTTTCGGCCTATCTCAATGTTCAGCTTTTACACTCACACAACAGGATTAGAAATACCATTTTCTCGATTATTTGGATTTTGGTCTTACGCAAGGCTTGATTTCTGACGGAACACGACGGAACGGCGTTCCTGTATCTCGCTGATAATTATTACATTATATTATAAATATATAATTATTTCTATTAAATTAATAAATCATTTTGAGCGCGTTCCGGGACCTAAAATTTTAGAAATCAATCACTTGATATGCCTGCATATTTTATGAATTTGTGTAATTTTCTTTCCACCTCTTTTTCTCAAATTATTCCTCTCTTTAGTTTTTCTGTACAGTATCCAGAATTTGTTATTGTAATTCATAAGTATTTAACTTCGTCTGCCATGTATATCACTTCTCCGTTGATGTTCAGGCTTCCTTTTTACCAGTTGACATAAATGTTGTTTTCTTTAAATGTAAGTTCATAGAATATTTAAATTTTATATTAATAATATATTTAGCTATCATTATTACATAATTCAGAATTAAGTATAAATAAAACATCTGGATAATTTTGATGACATACCATTTTTGCGTTTTCTCGAAAAGGAGTAAAGTGGACATGTCACGTTTTGAATGTTTGCTCATTTCGCGCTCCTTTCTATCCAAGCCCAGCGCCGCCAGGGCACGCGCTCAAGTTTAGTCACCCTTCTGAGCTGGAAGCAGGGTCGCACCTCTGGCACACTGCTGTTCTGATAGCGTGACTTTTCTGACCTCTGCAGTCATCTCGCCGCGTTCTTCGGCGGGCTGCGTGCTACACTAGGGCAATTCGATATGCCCAAGCGTAGGAAGAGGGCGGTGAGCAGTTTTCAGTAGGCGAGAACATTGTGCAGTGACGAAGTGGAGATTATATTTACTATACAAGAATTAGTGGAATCATTCGCGTTTCGTTAATTATTAGTAACCGAGTGTTATATATGAACAAGATAATAATTCAAACAATAAATAACAATTATAAAAGTATATTAGTTTAAGAAACATTTTGTGAGATATTATTAACTAAAATAACTTATTTAGTTGACATTTATGGATGGTAACCTATTGTTTTTCATTGAAAATACAGGTATAATACCCTTATAACCTTTATGGACGTCCATACCGTTATAGACGTCCTATAGAGGTATTTTACCGGTATAAAAGAACATAGGTATTTGAAAAAGGTATGTAAAATACCGGTATATTACCGGTATCTAATACCTTTTCGATCCCTGCCTATTCCTCATTGCCAGTTTACACTCCCTGGTCATATTTCGAATGACCCGGAACATTTCTTTAGGTCTCCTTTTGTTGTTATGTTCTTCCACTTCTTTGCATTTTTCTTTTTATTTATTTATTTATTTATTTAACGTCAAAAAACAGTTAAAAACTACGTATGACGTGCTATATTTCTTGAAGAAACTTTTCTTTATCTTGTCTTGGTCTACGCTGGAATACCCTGCTGAGTTCTCTGACTTTTATCCTCTGCTTTCTTTGCAGAGAAATATAATACTTGAAAAGAACGAAACATTAGGACTTTATTATTATTATTATTATTATTATTATTATTATTATTATTATTATTATTATTATTATTATTATTATTATTATTATTATTATTATTATTATTATATAATAATAATATAATAATAATAATAATAATAATAATAATAATAATAATAATAATAATCACAATCACGCGAATGGAGAGGAATGGAAGGTAAAGTGTATATAATCGTACTATATAATCCTTCGAATCTTCACTTCCATGACTGAGTTTCCAAGATTTATAACAATTGTGAGACTCCATCTTTATATTTCACGGTGAAAATCTTGAAATATCTCTACAGGTCTGATTCAGTTTGCCCATTGTGAAACCATGGAGCAGGTTGTTACTGTGTGAGAATCTCTTGGCACCGGCGGGCGTTCTTTCAGCGCCCGCCGCGAAGGGCTAGGCTAAAGTGACCGTGGGGGAGGGGTTCCGGGATTTCCAAATCCGATATGGCACTGGGACAGTGGTTCTCGAATATCGTTGCGAATGCTCACTCCAAGTTCACTGCGGGATGGTGGAGAGGGGGGGAAGGGGGGTCAGGTATGTTTTCCGAAATTTCAGTTTACGCCGCTCCTATTCATCCGATTTGCATGATTGACACGGCGTTGGATTCAGGAAGCACGTCGTCATCGCGCTATAAGCCCACATTTTTTAATTTCTTCCCGAAACTATGAGAAATCATTTTAAATTTTTTTTGGAAATATTTTTTGAAAAAACGGCATCGTAGCGTGAATTCTATTTTAAAAAGGAGTTCAATGCCGTTTACAGATCGAAAATCGGACAATTTGTTCAGACGTTATCGGTCTAGTAAATTTTGCTTATTTTGGTGCTGCCACGTGGTGGCGACAAATGGAACTAGTGTCGGTACATTTAGCCTTAATTCCTGTGATAAATCCTGCCAACATAACAATATTGTATTTTTTCAGATTTCAGTTATAACAACTGAACTACCTTACAGGGTAGCTAACCTTACAGGGTATGATGTGCAGCTCAACATTGTATATAATGGGAATAAACTGAGTATAGGTAGTGCATTGGGAGAAACGGGCACGTCAACGGCAATGGTCATTAGTTCCGTCAGTGTAGTGAATATTTCTGTCGTGGAAGTAGGCGGTGTTTTTCTCTCGCTGGATGAACCGCGTCGACGTACAGGACTAGATAGTATCTCTCCAGGGGGACGAGCTCTAATATTACCCACGTTTTTTACTTTACAACATGTAAGTGAAGTGTGTGTGTGTGTAAGGGGAAAGGATTGGACAAGGAGGAGGAGGTGAAAACGAAACGCATTCTCTGCCACGTTTGTTAGATTATTGCTCCAACTTTCGTTTGGTATTGATCGGAGAAGCTAGGGTAGGTTTTTTTAGGTTGAATATGGAAGTTGCATAGGAGGATGACAAGCAAAGAAAAAAATATTTGATTGGTGTCTGATATATGACCAATCGTGTGAACATATTCCATTTATGACTAGTGATGTTACGGAATGGCACTGATTTCCTCGCACTCGTTAGTTTCCTAATCTCTTTAGCAGAGTTTAGCATTTGGGTATTGCCCTACCCTCGTCCCAGCTGCTACCTATCCGTGTCAAAAAGACGTTGGTTCACATTTTCTCAATTTTTCGGTTCCTTAATAGTAGAATCGAAGTATATCTTACGAAAACTATAAAAAAGTAAACATATTACACTCTGCAAATTTTAATTTTAAAAAAAATTGGAGCGGTTCTTAAAAAACTTATCGTTTGAACATATCTGCAAACGCGCAATTTCAAGCTCATTTCACATAGAAGTTTTGAGTTTTCGAAAAGTATAATAAGAAATCATTTAAAGGTTTTATGTTCACAAATACAATACTGAATAACGAACGCTCATAATGTAAGTAATAATGACGTGAGTGAACTATAAAGAAAATTATATTTGAGTAATGTTTGAAAAATCTAAATACTACATTAAGTTGGCTTTTCTGTAACTATGCAATGTATTTCGCACTATCCACATTCAAAGTTTAAACATAAAATTTGGAGCCTTTTTTGATATAATCTTCTTTGTAATTTTTTTAATATTGCAATATTTTTCAAAATTACGTAAAAACAATTCATATTTTGGAAAAAATGTTTATGTCCTCAATTAAAGATATGTTTGAAAAAGATTTTATTCAGAGAAAAATCTGTCTTCTGAACTGTAGTTGTAGAAAGACCCTTTTGAAACTTCATAGTTAACAGTGAAAATCGGACCTATGACACCTTTATAAATGTATGTTACTCTATTCTTACATGAAATTTAAAGAAAAATTTCGAGCCGTTTTTGAAAAATAAATTGAAAATGTCCCAGGGGCATCATGTGAAATAGGTACCTCCAAATTTTAAAGAATGTTTTTCAAAATATATTTTCTGCCGAAAATTCTCAGTTTTCCTGGGCATTGTCACATAACTTTCTCTTCTTACGAAGAACTTCGTAAGGCGTGAATGTAAAAAGTAGCGCAGCTCATTTTTGTTGAACTCTCTGAATTTTCGAAAATTTAATAATTTGGAAATAATGTGAACTGGAGCAACTGAAATGCTTAGCGTGGGGAAGCTGTCTATAGACGTCCGAGTGATAATTCAGTTACAAGATGCTTGGTGTCTTCGAATCTCAAAAGACTTGTGTTCGAATCTCAGTACGGAGGAAGAATGTGATCTGGTTGAGAATACTTCTTCAGATTTGTGTAGTAGTATAATATTACATTGCCGGCAGAAATAATGCGAGAAAGTGTTTGATATTGTAATACCACTATTTTGGTACTGGGAGACCCCTAAACGAATTTCCCTGGAAATCTCGAAATGGATTTTCCGTAATATCATATAACTTTCTCTACACTATGTATATTACTCCGTATAAACGTATTGAAGGAACTAAAAATAAAAAAATAACGACAAACATTATCTAGGTAACACGTTTCAACTAAATAAGAACGTTAATGGACAATTGAATGAAAAATAATGTAACTTCTACGTTACTTTAAAGCTTTTTAACCATGGTATCATCTTACAACCCTATGATCGGTTAATCTGGTCTGTACTTTAACAGCACATTGAATGTAGTAATGCCTTTATGATTTTACATGAGTACCTACCTGATCAGGTTCGTACTTGTAGTCGAGGTTGACTGTTTTGTCATTGATTAATTCCAGAAAGTCTTCCAATTGATTCCGACGTAAAGCCTGCATGATGGCCCGTTGCGCCTTGCTCTTGGGGGGAAGAGGAGGAGGAGGAGGAGGAGGAGGAGGTGGAGGCGATGGTGCTGCTGGCGGCGGCGCGGGTTCACTTTTCGTGGTCGACGGCATGTCTAACCGAATGCTTTCAGTTTCCTCCATGTCACTGATTCAAGCCAATGATGTGCGCCAAGCAACAGACGTTTCAGCTTCCCTTAATTGGCATTTCCTAGTGAAAGGATTAGAAAATGCACTAATTAATTTACTCAAAATTAAGTTTCTTAATGAGTTAACATAAAAAAGTTTATTCTATCAGAAAACGGGAAATAAAATTTCACAAATATTTTTAAAAAAATTAATTATTAAAGAGTGACGTAAATTACATGTTTTACTTGGTTAAGTATGACTTTATTGCCATCGGTACGCAAGTGGTAATTTAATTTCTCCAGCATACAGAATAAATAGCGCAGTATCAAGAAATCTTGCCTCCATTCTTACGCTCTCAATCTCACTCACACTCACACTCACACTCACGGAAAATAGATTTATGGAAAGTTGATTGATTTCTCTGTAATCTGCAGGATGAAAACGAAAAAAGGTTAATTAAAAAATATTGAATACGGATAATTGCATTTTAATCAATATATACGAGAATAGGCAACTTTTAGGCATTTCATGGCAAAATAGGCGTTTATTAGTTAAATAGGCATTTATAGGCATTAGAAAATTCGCTTATAATATTCCTAATGCCTCAAAATATATAGAAAATATGTTAAATTTGCTTTGGGAATTAAGCCCGGTGGCAAACTCTTCACACTTATTATACATCTAATACCATAATATAATACAATAATTTACACTAAAATACATACAATACAATATATAGTACAAAATTATTCCATTTAAGGCATGCCTACTAAATGCAGTCTTCTGATCTTATCGTTTACACCACTATTACTAGAATTTAATCTTAACCTAAATGTCTTGATGTTTGTGGGAATAGACTCCATTAATGCTGCAAGCAAGCTATTCCATGACTCGATAGTCCTATTTACAAAAGAGTGTTTTCCAGCATCAGTTCTTTGTTTCCCTGGACGTATTTGTCTAATATGGTCATGACATGTTAAGTAGACGGGCGCATGCATTCTTTTCTGAATTTCCCCCGTGCCGGATTTTACTCTAACGCTTTGTAATGTGACCTACCAGACTGTCACACAATATTTTGATGGGAATTGGGGACAAGAATTTATTAAATTCTTCGTAAAAAGTGTAAATGTTGAGGGCATAGGCATGCAGGCAGGGCGTTCCTTAGCAACCAGGGAGGCGGAAGTAAATAAACATAACGCGGCAAATAACGGACAGAAGATAGTGATATAAGGGCATGTAGGATTGGTGGTAAACTGGTAATGGGGTATGACGTAGAAGGAAACTGGAGATTGTTTTGAAAAACAAGAGACAAGAAGGTAAGAAAATTATCGAGGGATGAACTTTTTGTAATATGAGAGATGAGCTTCAGACCGCGTATCGTGCACATCGTACTGCAGAGGTTATTGTAAATGATAGATGTAGGACTTGGTGGAATTTTGCGGGAAATAATTGAGCAGTGAGGACTTATATTTTGTGTGCGTCATTCTATTTGAAACTTTGAATAATTCTGGCACAGGGATTCGTAAGTGAAACAATTAATAAGTTGAGGACATTGACCCGGCAGCGGACTGAGAACAAGATACAAGAGAGAAGATTGGTCGGAGCGGTGGATTCTTTCTGGCCTCATCGTCCAAGACCGCATGGATATCTAAATTAGTAAGAATAATAGCGCTATAGACAATTTTTATGATCGGTCATGACGAGGGTGACATTGCATGTTAAAAAGAATTAGTCGAGAAATAAACTTATAACGTTCTTATTCTGAAAAAGGAAAGCTGATTATCATTTCTTAAGCATCTTGTGCAATCCACAGTTTAATAATTTCTTTCGAGAAACAAATTTCAGATTCCTAGCTTCTTCCGTATGCAGAGCGGATCGAATAATCGTTTGCTAGGAAGAAAGTAAATACCGGCGACGATTATTTTCGTAAAAACCCAACCGGCAGAGCTAGTAGGATAATTATTTCCCTTTAGATGTGTTTGCGGGAAATTTAAAATCGCAACCCTTTCCTGGCGCCCAAAAATGATATAAATTCGGAAACAGTTTGCAGAAATAATTTAACAGAAACGGAGAGCATTTCAGTAAACTATACACAATCTTGATTTATCCCTACGGCTCGCCAATTATTCCCATGACGATACTTCATTCGACATATTTCCTAACGAATTTCCCCTTTTAAAAAATGTTGCTGTTACTTTCTGAACTGTTTCAATGGAGTTTATTTTGCTCTTTCTAAACGGATCCCAATATACTCCTTCGTACTCTATACCGAATGCACAATGATTGTATATGATGGTTCTCTTGATATAGTACTTCCATTCCTTAACACTCGCATTAGAAAGTGTGAAGATTTCCACACCTTCCCAAGTAAAGTAGACGTGCTTCCCCCATCCAAGTTGTTTATTAATGATCACTCCAAGATATTTACAACTAGTTACCTGTGAAATTGTCTCACTCGTACGCAAATACTTAGCTGTTCCTTTATTTCTACTGCGCGTAAAACTATTTTGAATTTATCCGGATTTATCTTCGTTCTATTTATTTCCGTCCATTCTTCTGAGGATCGCAAGTCTCGCTCTAATTTAACCTGATCCAATATGTTCTCGATCTCTGTAGATAAGGCAGTCGTCAACAAAAAGTTTAATTTTTTAGCCTATTCCCCCTGTTATGTCATTTACATACACCAAATAAAGTAAAGGTCCAAGTACACTCCCTACGAAACCCCAGACGTTATACCCTTTCCGTTAAGCTGTTTCCCACCCTCACTCGTTGGTGGCGGTTGTTTAGAAAATCCTTCATCCATATTATCACTCTCGAATCTAGCCCTATTATGTCTAGTTTAACAAGTAGTCTATCATGGAGAAAAGATCAAAAGCCTTCGTAAAGTCTATTCGGTTCTATCACCCACATCTAGTGCATCCGCGATATCCTGACAAAAAGCCCTTATTTGATTTTCGCACGAGTAACCTTTTCTGAACCCACACTGCCCCCAAAATTGCCAATTTTCTCTACTCCACATGTTTCTAATATGTTCGAAGATTAAATGCTCCATCTGCTTACAGACAACTGATGTTAGGGTGACATACTTAATTTACTCCATGGCTACTAATTTTAATAAATTTAACTTCATGGCTATTAATACAAATACAATAACTCTACTAAATTGGAATGCAAATAGTCTAAAAAGACAGAAAAATATATTTCAGTATTTCTTAAAGAATCATAACATTGACATAGCTTGCATTAGTGAAACACATTTAATACCTGGAGAAAAACTATGCGTACAAGGATACAAAATTTACAGAAATGACCGTATTTCTGCACACGCTTCCGGTGGTGTAGCTATACTTGTTAAAATTATTATATCTCATCAACAAACATTTTCCCTTATTTCACTAAATTTAGAGTGTATAGCATTAACTATCAATATTAATAACATTGATATTAATACATATGCAGTATATAAATTACCTAATAAAATATTTCCGAACACAACTTATAACAACATTTTTTAAAATTCAAATTGCTTAATACTTGGTGATTTCAACTCTAAACATACCTCCTGGGGATGTAACAGTACCAACCCTCAAGGTATTCGTCTATTCTAATACATTACACACAATAACATTGAAATACATGCTCCCTCCGTACCCACTTACTATTCGTCCCATGATGATATTGTTCCCGACATTCTAGACATTATCATATCAAAAAATGTCCACTTTCCAATTTTTCAATCGCCTATCCCGGAATTAGATTCTGACCGTCTTCCGGTATTAATCTCTTTTTAATTTCAATTACTAGAGACTCGCTCAATACCAAATAATATATATATATATCGATTGAGAAAGTTACAGAAAATTTAAGAAAGATAATTATAAATTCCCAAAAAACATAAACACTATTCAAAAAATTGATAATGAATACAAATATTTACTAAGACATTAAGACTTTCTTATCAAGAATCAACTATCTTTCATAAACCATACATTTCAGGTCGACAACAATTACCTCAAAATATAATTAACTTAATCAAATCAAAACATAACTTACGAAGATTTTGGCAAGAAACACGTAGACCAGACATCAATTATAAATAAATAATCATGAACAATTAAATCTCGTATAGATAAACATGAATTAGAAAAGTATCAAAAGTACCCAGAACAAATCCATCCAAACAGTAGATCAGTGTGGTCTACTGTCAAAAAACTGACAAAATCATTTACTACTATCCCATCACTTAAATTTGGCGCACACTATGCATATTCAGACTCTGATAATCTAATTTTATAGCCGATCAACTAGCAGACTCATTTATTAATAATCCAATAATTAATCAAGATTTCAATGATAAGATAGAAAGACATTTATGCTTACTATTACTAAAGGAATATATGATAATATTTCAAATAAAATGCTTAAAGAATTGAATCTACCGATTTTAGCCGATTATTACCTTGAAAATTAACTAACATCTTTAATTCCATGCTCCGAATATCGTATTTCCCCAAAGCATGGAAATAAGAATATATACTTCCCATATGCAAACCTGGAAAAGCCCCTCACTCCTCTATAAACTATTGGCCAATTAGTTTATTATATTCAATATCCAAAATATTTGAAAAATTGTTATTGAAACAATTAAATGAGTATATTCACTCAATACAAGCTCTTCCACATTATCAATTTGTCTTTCGAACTCACTACTCAACAATTCATCTGTTACTTAGGGTTACGGAGCTAATTGCAAATGGTTTTCATATTAAAGAACACACTATTGGTATATTTTTCGACATTTCTTAAGTATTTGATAAAGTATCTGTTAAAATTCATACATCTCTTTCTTCGCAACGATCAATAGCATCAGGGACACATCAAGGGTCCACACTCTTCTTTGCTTTTTAACATATATACGTCTGACATTCCTTCTTCGCCATTTACTACACTTTCCCTTTACGCTGAAAACACTGCTTTATTCTCAACTCACAAAAACATCCTAATTGCTAGAAATATTTTACAAATTGCAATACAAAAATTTGTGGAGGATTGTAGTAAACCCATCTAAACCTCAAGCCAAAATATTTACACTTTGTAGACCAACAAATCCCTCCCATTAATAATAAATAGCACAAATGTACCCTGGATAGAAAATAACCTTGCAGTTAAATATTTAGGTTTATATATATATATATATATATATATATATATATATATATATATATATATACACATTGTAACCGCCTCACCGTACCGATTACTAAAGTAGATCTATCATTTGCCTACTTCGTGACGTGCGATTACACCGTCACGCATCCCTGGGAATATCTCAATTTATGGATAAACATCCCTATCGGTAGTGGGTTCGTCTTTGTTAAACTACTGATCAATTAACAAGCCAACACAATTTTAGAGTTTTAAATAACAAATAACATATATTATATTGAATGAAAATCACTGTACAAATGAAATTCACAGATCCTACTATGTTCTCACTTTTCGTAACATTATGGTAGCTAATTCCCTACCTAAACTGCAGTTTTTCACTAAAGTGATAATAACTCAGATCCCTGTTTACAAGCAACAAGCAATAAATACATATTTACACTTCACAAAAAAAATCACACATGAGACACACAAATCATAGTACAAATATTCATCCTGCAAAAAAAAAAAATACATACACACAATACTCGAAATTCACTACTACCTTTTAAATCACTAATTACGTTACACTCAATAGTCACATTTGACCTTCGGCTTCTACATAGCCTTTCAACACAAAATTTTGTTTCATAACGTCTCTTAAATGATTTGAATCATTAAAATATGACTCTAAATAAATAATTCTGTACAAAACAACTTCTATCATAAACATAAGGAATTACTCTAATCTGATTCTTGTTACGACTGTCGAAAAGAAATAAAACCACTGGCTAGCAAGACCAATGTTCTAAGAAACTTGCCCGATCAACGTCTGTTAATGAGGGAAGCTCACATTACAACGTTTTGGCTAGTATAATTATACTCCTATCTCAGAAGTTTTTTCCAGACTGAAATTTAATGAGTGTTCTTTCTGCTTTTATATGACTCACGACCGGCGAATTCCTCAAGTTGGTCCCACGCTGTGTAGCTGACCGTCGCGAGACACTCGCGCCTCAAGGTCGTCGTTCTCCTGCAAGGTCCGTGCGTTGCCCGTCGCGTCGAAACTGGAGTATTCCGAACGCCGTCTCCTCGTCGTTTAGCGAAAATTCACCACAGCTTTCGCAGAGGCGATGGTCGCATCAGAATGCGAGTCCGAAACTCCAAGTTATGACTTCGTAATGGCAAAAGTCAAGCTAGTGTTGGATAATCCGTACTTCTAATAATTCTCAAAATTTCATAATAGGATTTCCAAAGTGAAATTCCCAAAAATAAGAATAAAGAATATATGAAAAGTATGAAATATATGAAAGCTGTAACAAAAAAGAAACATGTCTTATGTTACAATAGTCCTCTTTTCTAGCAACAAGAATGCAGCATCGTGGTTTTACAGATTCATTTCGGTCTATTACCGCCGTCGTTCTTTCATTTATTGCATTCTTGTTTAATATTCATTTACTAATTCCATGTAATCTCACGATATTCACAGTACGTAAATCCATGAAAAGTGCTCAGTCAATTACCTTTTATTAAAGCTTTTGTGTTCCTTTATCTTCGCGTGTCCCTCGTCGACTATGTGGTGTACTCGTAGGCAACCGTTCACCTCGGCGTCTCGAACCAGAAAGAGAGCGAGCTCTTTTGACGCAAGTTCACGCCACGTCCGTATTTCCACAAAAATTGCGTGATTGGCTATGGTCTGAGTGCGTTCAGAAATCCTTTCCTGACTTACGCCATCTCTTCGCCACTATAGAAACTACGTGTAGGGCCTAATGTCGGGTATTATTGCTTCTATTTTCCGTTGGTTATTGAGATATACAAATTTTCTCCACATTAATATCTTGCAAAGATCTTAGCGTCCAGCTTGCTGGGTCAATGGGTCACGATATATTATAATCCTTATTACCTTTATAATGGATTATAGGATCCGCAGACTATACAGCGTTGCTGGGAATATGAAATAGAATGATTCTAATTCCTAGTTCATTACTGTTTGGATTGACTAAATGAAAGATCACTTTCTTTTCTAAAGAACCAAAATTTAACAAAGTTTATTGTTACCTTTTAGCAAACAATTTAGTGAATTTAATAAATGATTTTGATGTTTGGCCTTTGATCAAGATATCTTTGAATTTTACAGTTTTATACCGTGGTTAACTTATCTATTCTTCGTTGATGTCCCTCGTGGACTTCTCAGTCGAAATATCTTGCGAGCTTGCCGTAGTCCAAAGTCCCAAGAAATCCTCTTCTGCTCCTATCCAAACTGGTCTCAAACTATCAAAATTATCAGTCCCGATTACGTCCTATGACATAGTCCCGAAATCTATAACTCGATTACCACTCCCAACAAAATCCCAATTTATGCATCAATATTACTTCCACATGCAATATCTGCAATATCATTTACTGTCCTTAAAATTTCACGATCTGATAACCCGACTCTGACTATCTACACTACACTCGCTCCCTCTCACGAACCTACGATCAGTTCAGACACGCGATGCCGGTCAGAATCAATCTTCCTCTTGATTCACCCTCGAAGACATATCTTCTTTTTTTTCATAACATTTGACCGTCCTTCTCTCACTCAGCCAATCCATACGTTCGTTACATTTTGGTGTAGCTGACCTTTCGATCGTCTAAACTTCCTCGCCCAATCCCAAATTTTCTACTTTCGGCATGCAGCCACCTCCTAATGCATTTACAAAAAACAAAAACTACATTGTTTATTTCCGGTCGTTGCTAAGCCTTTGCTCTTGATATATTCTAATGCATGTTCCACCATATAGTCTACAAATAAATGTTAGTTTATTTTCATGTGACATATCGGTATGTCACATTATAAATGTGACCGACGACAAGCGGTTACATAAGCCCCTCCCTTAAAAAAGATTTTTCTCGTGATAGAAAATTCCGAAAAAATCTTCTTACAGGATGGTTGACTTCACATACCCCTTGCATTCTACGGTGCTTCTCTACTTTACTTCATTCTTGAAATGGCATTAAATTATAAAAATTAAATCTTCCGATGCTGCGTCCATTGTCATCCACTAACTCCGCAACATTTGGGGGTCGAACTCTCGATATCCTGTATGATCCTTCATACAATGCGAAGAATTTCGAAATTTGTTTTGCCTGCACATCTGACGGTTTTTGTAGACGTAGCATAACTCTTTGCCCTTCAATAAACGTGTATGGAGCATATTTAGTCTGGGCCAACCGCTTTCTTGCTTTAAGATGTAACTGTCGCGCAATCTCTTCGTCTGTGACTTCGGTAAAGGTGATCTCGGGTCTTCGCAGATGTTCTAACACATGCGGCATTCTCCTTTTGAAGTGGGCCTCGTATGGGGTCATGTTAATAGTGTCATGACGTACCGCATTGAGCCACTGGTTGATAAAAGGCACCAGTAAATACCAGTCGGTATGTCGCTGACGACAATATACTCGAAACAGCCTGGATAGTTCTCGCATTACCCTCTCAGATGGATTTGACTGAGGATGTCGAATACTAGATAAGATATGGGTAATATTCTTTTCTTCCATGGCTTAGATCCAATAATCGCTGGTAAATTGCGGTCCATGATCCGACAACAATCTTTCAAAATCCCCTGCGGTTCTAAGGAACGTGTCCAGTTGATGTAAGCAATTTTTTGCATTCGGTTTTGTGGTATCCCCCAATCAGAAGACGAAACGGAGTTACGCTCCGCCGCGCCGCTAGTGGAGGGGCACAGCCCCTCCCCTCCCCCTTCACCGGGCGGTGGGGTATAAAGGCATGGTCGGGAGCAGGGCGCTCCCGTTCAGTTACCGCTTCGCGTAGCTACCACCGCCGCACTCGCTACACGCCCTACCGCGGCGTAACCTGCTGCGCACTATAAGAGGACTCCAGACTGCTGCCGCCGACACCAGCTACCGTCACCAGTCGTGACGTATCCGCCGGGCGATCAGCACAGACCTCGGGGGCTACTGCCGCCCTCGCTACACGCCTGGTCAAGGCGCCATCTGTGGCGCGCTACAAAGTGACTGCAGACTACGGCCGGCACTTGCTACCGTCACTAGCCGTGACGTATCAGCCAGGCGATCAACGCCGACCTCGGTGGCCACTGCCGCCCCTCGCTACACTCCCGACCGCGGCGTAACCCGCCGCGCGCTACTAGGAGGCTCGAGGTGACTGCGGCCAGCTATCACGTTACGACGCTTATCGCCACTGCGGGCGATAAGGCTCGGCGAGGCAAGAAGGCCGTTAAGAATTATTGTACAGTATTTGTTACGTTGTTCTGTGTATTGGTTATTGGTGAAAGTAAATGGTTATTAAACATTGACTGTTTAACTTACCTTGCATCCTGCAAATACAACATTGGCGACGAGGATATAAGAACAAGACGCGTGAAGAACAATGGAGCAAATAACGCAAGTGATCGCGATGTTGCAAACACAACATCAAGAACAGATGAGAATGTTAATGAAACAATTGGAGATGCAGAAACAACAAGTCCAGCAGATTCCGGTATTTCCACCATATAGTAAAGATCAGGAGGACTGGACAGTTTATATAGAACGTTTTGAGCAGCACTTGGAAGCACATCTAGTGACAAATGAAGCACAGCAGCGTGCACATTTTTTGGCGTGTGTGGGGGAAGAAACCTTCATTACGATAAAGAAAATATGCTCTGAAGATCCAAAGAAATTAACATTCAGTCAACTGAAACTAAAACTGGCCGATCATTTTGAAGAGAGAATGCATGTAGTGACCTCAAGATATAAGTTTTTTCAAACGAAACTAAAACCAGGTCAATCACATGCGGAATGGGTGGTAGAGCTGAAAGGTTTAGCGAAATCATGCAAATTTAAGTGCGATAAAAGTAACTGTGGAGAGTCATATGCAAATAATATGATTAGAGATATGGTTATATTACATACCCCGATAAATCAAGTGCGTATAGATGCAATACGGAAAGAAGAACCAACACTGGAAGAAGTGATGAAGATTGCTACAACACACGAAATGTCTGAAAATCTAGTAAAGCAGATGAAGACAACAGAAGAAGTGAGCAAAGTTACAAAGGAGAAAGAACGAGCAGAAGAAAAAGTAAAATCATGCCCAGGTTGTGAAAGTAACCATAAACGAAGTCAGTGTTGGTTTAAAGAGGCAAAATGTAGATTCTGCAAAAAGATCGGACACATACAAAGTGTTTGTTTAAAGAAGAAACAAATGGCGGGCAGAAAACAGGAAAACCCTAGAGAAAACCCAAAGAGTGTGAAACGTAGCACCAAGCAGTCAGAAGAAATGGAGGTAGACCAAATACAGACGGTGAATATGATTTTGAATTCATCACAACGAAGAAAGATAAGAGTGCAATTGGAAATGTTAGGAAAAAATATGGAGTTCCAGATCGATACAGGGGCTACAGCAAATCTAATAAATCTAACAACATATCAAAAGTTAGGTGCACCGAGATGTTCCAGCGGTAAAGCAAAGTTAAAATCATATCAAGGAATAAACATCCCAGTAAAAGGTGAAGTAGAAGTGACTGCAAGATATAAAGGAATACAACGGAAGTTACGTTTTATCATAGTGAACCGATATGATGTACAGAATATATTGGGAATGGAAGGCATAGACTCTCTTGGTTTCACGGTAGAAGATAATGTCATGTCAGTCGACAACACAAGTAAATGTGCAGAAATGAAGAAAATATGTGAAGAGTTTTCCGAAGTGTTTTCAGAAGGCCTAGGTCATTGCACAACATATAAAGCTCACATAACGATGAAAGAAAATTGTCAACCAAAATTTTGTAAAGCAAGACCGGTGCCATTGAATTTGCAAGAGCAAGTAAAACAAGAATTGCAACGATGGGTACAAGAAGGAGTGCTCAAACCAGTTAATAATGCAGAGTGGGCCACTCCAGTGGTAATTATAAAAAGCCAAATGGTAAACTAAGGTTGTGTGGAGATTTTAAAGTTACATTAAATCCACAAATGTTAATAGACCACTATCCTATGCCAAAACCGGAAGAAATATTTGCGAAACTACAAGGTGAATGTTTCACGAAAATAGATTTATCGGAAGCTTATCTGCAGTTAGAGTTGGATGAAGAATCGAAGAAAATGATGGTAATTAATACAAATGATGGTTTGTATCAGTTTCAAAGGCTTCCGTATGGCATCGCCAGCTCGCCCGCGATATTTCAAAGGTTTCTGCAACAAATTACGGAGAAAGTACCAAATTGCGCTAACTTCTTGGATGATATTATTGTTACAGGCAAAACGGAAGAAAAACATAAGCAGAATTTGCGGATGCTGTTACAATTGTTAAAAGACAATGGACTCAAATGTAATTGGGAGAAATGTGAATTGTTTAAGACTTCTATAAACTATTTAGGCCACGTAGTGGACAAGCATGGAATTCGACCAACAAAGGAAAATATTGAAGCAATTACAAGAATGCCAGCACCTCAAGATGTGAAACAACTCAGCTCATTCTTAGGTAAGGTTGCTTATTATTCCAAATTCATTAAGAATAGAGCAATGATCTCGGCACCACTAAACCAGTTACAGAGGAAGAATGTGAGGTTTATTTGGTCGACAAAGTGTGAAAATGCATTTCAGCATCTGAAACAAGAACTGATTAAAGCAACAAGATTGACGCACTACGCGCCAGGTCAACCGCTACTTCTCGCGACTGACGCGTCAGAAAATGGTATTGGCGCTGTGATATCAACGACTACACCAGAAGGCATTGAAGTACCAATTGCATTTGCATCGAAAACATTAAACGACGCACAGAGAAATTATGGACAAATTCAAAAAGAGGCATTAGCAATAATCTATGGGGTGAAGAAATTTCATCAATATCTGTATGGCGCGAAATTTACGCTCATTACAGATCATAAACCACTTACGTCATTGTTCAATCCAAGAAAAGGTATTTCAGAGAGAACGGAGAAGAAACTGAAACGATGGGCAATTTTCCTCTCTGATTATGATTTTGAGATTGTTTATAGGTCAACTTCACAGCACGGCAACGCAGACGCGCTGTCGAGGCTGCCGGCGGGGCCAGACGAGTCATTCGACAAATCGGAAGAAGCCTGCGCGTACATAGACTTTGAGGATGGCGACGCCCTGTTACGATTGCCGCTGGACGCAAAAAGGGTAGCGCAGGTAACACGGGAAGACCGCCTGTTAAAACAAGTAAGTGGTTATTTGAGTAAAGGTTGGCCAACAAGGAAACTAAATCATAGTTCAGCAGACTTAAATCAATTTTTGTTAAAGAAAAACGAGTTATCAATGTAAGATGGGGTGTTAATATATAATTGTGAAGATAACGTAAGAGCTGTAATTCCAAAGAAGCTGCAAGCAGAAGTGTTAAAGTTATTGCATGTTGGACATTGGGGCATTACCAGGACAAAAACGGTTGCTAGAAGATATGTGTATTGGCCGGGGATGTCAAAAGATATAGAAAATTTGATACGTAATTGTAATATATGCAGACAGAACCAGGCAAGTCCGCCGAAGCACTTTTCGAGCTGGCCGAAAGCTGAAAACCATGGGAGCGAGTACATATTGATTATGCGGGGCCGTTCTATGGGTCAATGTGGTTAGTAGTGACAGATGCCTTTTCACAGTATCCATATGTGTGTGAGACGCGTACCGCAACAACAGAAGCAACAATTCAAATGTTAACGAAAGTGTTCGTAATAGAAGGCTTACCGCAATTGTTGATATCGGATAATGGCGCACAATTCACATCACATTTATTTGAGAAATTTTGTATAGAAAATGGCATTCAACACCTTAGGACAGCTCCATTCCACCCACAGTCAAACGGGGGAGCAGAGATATTTGTACGCACATTCAAAAGTACCATGATTAAGGCAATGGCAGAAGGAGTTGGTAAAGATAAAGCACTACAACAACTATTAGTAACGTACAGAGCAACTCCAGTAGGTAACGAAGAGAAAAGTCCAGCGGAACGACTTCATGGGAGGCAGCCGAGGACATTATTGGCACTATTAGTACCCGTCAAACGCCCGAAGCAAGTAGTGAATACAACATTCAAAGTCAAAGATAAAGTCTATATTCGGTCGTTTAAATCCTATCCAAAGTGGATTCCAGCAGTGATCCACGAGACTATAGGGCATAGAATGTATCTGGTACAGTCAGAAAGCGGTATCATGAGAAGACACGAGAACCAGATTACAAAAAGGTGGAACATGCATAGAATAGACGACAACCAACAGAAGAGTAATGTTCATTGTAATTTTCAGCCGGCTATAATGCGGATGGCGGAACCAGCCATCACACACGAGCCAGCG